>JARHVA010002633.1:1725000-1907500 GCA_037957365.1 Torreya grandis | reverse complement strand
AAATAATAAATTTTTTGAACAAGGTGAATATTTATATTGATTAAAAAACCATTAATTGATCTCTTTCAACAATTATATTACCCCACTTTGAATATTCATTTGGTCATTGTCATTTTATATATTTTAATACGAGTCACATGTCTGTGTGACAATTACTTTGGTATTTATGGAATATCATAGTTAGATTAGAAATTATTCTAAATGAGTATACTATGAAGTGGATGGTGATGATGATGAAGGCAATGAAATTTCATGGTCTATAAACCAAATTATTATTTAGGACCTAACAATGTTTGTAAATAATATAATTTACCTATAGCCTCTTTTCTAAGTGTGATTTATATTTGTTGACATCAACCTTAATAATTTTTAGACTCTTCTTAACCGAGGATCCTAGGAAAATAGGTCATGAGCAAGAAGTATATCAAAATAATAAATAAGTGAATTACATTAAATGATTAACCTAAAATGAGAGAAAATTGAGATTGAAACATCCTATTTTTAAAAATTAAACATAGACAATAAAAAACTTTATTTACTTGTATAGATAACTGATTTGATGGTCATTGTAATTTAGAATATAATATCTAATCTTTATTTGGTTGTCTTGATTATAGATTTCATGAACCCAATTATGATTATAGCTATTTGCGTAATCATGCCTTATATTGTTGTATAGTGGTGTATTATGAATAAATGGACAATTAAATTGAGAGAGAAATATCCATAAACATTTAACTAGGCACAAACATATACAAAATATGGACAAGACCTAATTAATTTTCCAAAACCATAGAAGTAAATGATGAAAATAGGGTGAAAAAAAATCTTGATCTTATGAGATTTGGAGACAATATTTGAATTTTGATAGTATATATTACGTTTTTATAGCAAGAAAATGAGAACCTTCAAAACTCGTGGTGAATGAGTACCTTGTGCAAAGCATAAAATTTTGTTTTTTTCGTGAAAGAAAAATATAGTATGGTTTTGGAAAGTTTTAGGTAGGTGATTCTTTTTATGACTATATTTATAAACTAGCTTCAAAACCTTGTCAAATTTCTGAAACTTTGTGTTGATCAATAAGAAATTGAAATTATTCTCTAAACCATAATTGGGAAGCAAAACTTGAAAATTATAAGGAATAATGTTGTGTTTGGGGGTCTATGTTTCATTAGATAAAATTCGATCTTTATTAATGTTTTAAAGGATTCTCAATGATGCATAAAATAAAAATATAACATACCAATTAATATAATTAATCCTTAGTTAGGCAAATTAGTGTAATGCATCATGTCACTACTATAAAATTCAATGGTACAATGAGTGATCTGTAATTTCTTGATTGATTTCTATAAAATCATTGTAAATGCTTAATATATTATTGTGACAATAAATGTTATATGTTCATTTAGATAATATCTAGATGTATAAATGCACTAAGATACATGTGTATTTATAGATTGATTGAATTCAAATTAGGATCCTATTGGTGTACAAACTTAAATCACATAACAAAAAATGTAAATGATAAATTACCGAAAGAGATAAGGCACCA
Source organism: Torreya grandis (assembly GCA_037957365.1). Classification (NCBI taxonomy): domain Eukaryota; kingdom Viridiplantae; phylum Streptophyta; class Pinopsida; order Cupressales; family Taxaceae; genus Torreya; species Torreya grandis. The sequence continues at coordinate 1,905,945 of JARHVA010002633.1, read as the reverse complement.
TTTATGGATTGACAACACCAAAGACGCTAAAAATATACTCATTACATTTCTATGAAGGACCATAGAAATAGGAGAAGATAGAAGAATGGGGACACAAATAAAACTGAAAAATGAACAAGTATCATAGCATAATGAAAAGTAGAGAAAAGGGACCACATAAATAAGATAGAAAAAGAGGAGAGAGGAGAAGGGGGACACAATGAAAAATTTATTAAACATATCGATAACATCTTATTTGGACCACTAATGCAATTTTATGACTAATAACTACTTAGGGCCATTTTTGGGTTTCTATATAATTCCCTAATTTTTATGTGTGTGTGTACAATCATGGCATGGATATAATATTTTATGCACTAAAAACTCCTAATATAAACTCCAATGTACTTATGAATCTTGAAAGAACATCTACATATGGATAAGTGCTAATAATAATCTATTGAGATACAAAAAAATAAAATTGAAAATGATACATTTAGTTTGAGTGAAGATGTGAGGTTTACCCTATGATCACATGACTTTGAATCTATTGTAGATATTGTATACATATTTTAGTAAGATTTTTAATGACTAAAAAATAATCTAAATCAATAATCTAAGTAGGACATAATGATTAAGAATATCTTGAATATACTCCACTATGGGAATAATTGTCATGTCCTGGGTAGGAATGAGAGTAAGCAAAATTTGAATTCTCCCCACTATAGGAGTGAAATTTGTACTGAATGCTTGGAGTCTAGATAAGATGAGTGAAATGTTTAGTCCCATTTTGATATGTGAGTTGAACTTGTGAAGCATATATCTAAAAATAGAGGAATTACAGGGATCACGTGTAAGATGAGATATAAAACCAATGATGTATAGCATATAAATATTATATCTTGGAAGAATGCACTTTATAAATAAGATACCCCACATAGGGATATGGTGTAATCAATTAAATCACATGAGTAATATACCCCACAAGAGAAAAGTGTAAGTAGTATAACACAAAGGTTAGTATTGCCATATAAATATAAGATAAAATAAGTTTAATATAAATAAGAGATGCCCCTTTTTATCATAATATATAAGCAATGGAATACCAAAATCATAATGTGTGTGTGTGTGTGTGTGTGTGTGTGTGTGTGTGTGTGTGTGTGTGTGTGTGTGTGTGTGTGTGTGTGTGTGTGTGTGTGTGTGTGTGTGTGTGTGTGTGTGTGTGTGTGTGTGTGTGTGTGTGTGTGTGTGTGTGTGTGTGTGTGTGTGTGTGTGTGTGTGTACGTGCACATGTAAACATGTATGTAGTGATCAATCCATGAATAGATTATATTGAGATGATATTTTTCTCAATATTCATGTGTGGGTGGCTCAATAACTTAATCTAGTTTTGACTCCAGCATTACCCACCCCACCTTAGTATATCGTGACCTATGAATAGCTTTGATTGGATTGATAGTGTGTCCAACCCTATCATCTGGGTGGATCAAAAACGTGATTAGGATATGAATCCATTATTACCCACCCACATATATTAGATGCATATACAACTAAATTACATGAACTACTAAAAAATATCAAACTAAGTATGTCGGGTCTACAGCTACTCAAGTACATTACGTAGTTTTGAGCCACTCAAGAATGAAAATCACTGAAAATGGAGTAAGGCATGTAGTTGGTGACAACTTAGAATATGATTTGAAGTGTATACAACATAGATAATGACATTAAAATTTTCACTCCATCTGATCAACTAGGGTGTAATTGAGCATATGGAAATAATGTGCCATGCACATGCCCCCAATCTAGTATATGATTATATTTATTATGGATTGAGTTATAATGAATTGTATCTAAGTATTAGAAATGAATATTAGAATTGTCATGACATGCATGATGCCTCGAATATGAGCAAACTGATATGAATATTAGATAGGATAACGTGAATCTAAGTAAAAAATTATTATAATTAATCAACCTATAACTATATCTGTGAAACCCTGTGTTCTACATGTTGTATTATTCTATCCAATCTAAGTTATTATAAAACTTAGGCTGCTAGATAGTAGTGACATATCTTGGACAGTAACACCATGTGGTGCTAGTGTCTCAATTTGGGCACTAATATCTTTTTGGTCTAAATTATATGCCATTGTACTACTTTAATTGATACTATTTGCTAAAAATGTATTATCTAATCTCTTGACAAACCCATATGAAATCCCCCTCTTTTGAGGGTAGTTTTTGAACCTGTGCAAGAACTATCCTCAAAATAAAAAGATCTACAAAATTTGTGTTAGCAAAAGAATATATGATACCTATGTGATAATCCAATATAATGTGCATACATAAAATCAAAATACAAGATAGTCTCAGAAATATTATGTGATGTAAGATGTATGTCATGTCTAAAATTTTAAAATAGTGTCAATATATATGTAATAAAATTATATAATAGTAAATATGAGTATAGCTAAGTAACTACCTAGGTGGATGGGGCATGATGTCCATTAAGACACCTATGTAGGAAGGGTAGATACATGAGGTCCCTCATGGCATTGAAAATTAGTTTGTATAACAATGAAATACAAGTTTAATGCCATGATGCATACAATAAATCATACATATGAAACATATAAGGAATGAAAAATGGGCCAAGGAGACATGATATAAGGAACATGAGCACATGTCATTAAATCTAAGAAAATAAGACATACAAATACATGTTCAAATGTCCACAATGAAAGTAACAAACAAGTTGGCTTAAATACATATATAATGACATGTTCAAATGTATGCATAAATAATAAGGAAAACAAACACAAGGGACATGGGCACATATCCAAGGCATATATATGATTAATAGAAGTGGCATAGAGATAAAGAGTAATGGCATATTCAAATGCCCTAAATAGAAGATCCATATGAATGCAATCAAATATAATCTAGGAAAGCTATAAATTAAATCATGCATGAATATGTAATACAAATTTATGTAAGAGTGAGGATGTACATATGCTTAGTCTAAAGTGGTAATAACCTATCAAAAATATAAGTATGAGTATCAATAATCAATATCAATATGTAACAATGCTTAAAATAGAATGTAGAGTATGCAAAGATAGAAATTGGTGATCGAAATTATGTATAAGATGACCCCAAGTCGGTGAATGTGTCAAATGAATAATCATGAATTGATGTATATGCCCCAGTGGGTAGATAATAACATGTCTAGATTAGTGCAATGGACCTGATTCCTATAATAAATCTACAAACACTCAACAAGAATAGGTGAAACATGTAGTATAATAAAACTAACTATACTTAAATAGCTAGAATATAGAGTGTTTGGAAAATATAAGAAATGTAATCATAAAAAAGCATAAAATATGTAAATTTTGTCTTTTTTGAGTTATTATTTGAATGTTTTTGCATTTTATGTAGATAAGATATGTACAAACAAAATGAAAATGACTATGTATAAGAAGAAAGGGATAAAGAAAGTATGTACAAGAAGAAATAAACCATACTAACTGATGAGTCTCAAGGGAGACTCACTATCACTATGAACTGTGTCAAATATGGGAATTATGATCATGTGTGTAGTTTGAAGGGATAACTATGAACCCATAATCTATTTTAGTGATTTTTTTATATTTGTATCTATATCTACTTATGTAGTGGTGCTAAGAATTTGTGGCACTGACTGTGGTGTCCTTTGAATTATAGGGGTTTTAGGAACCCATCTAGTAGAATAATGTTTAGGTGACATAGGTGATCGATGCTAATAAATATAAGAAGTCAATAATAATTATCTTAAATAAACATGAGTAGAGAAAGGCCCTCTAGAATCTATAACATATATGTAATGTAGGGGTCTCTCTAATACTGGTCTTCATGGGAGAGTATGTATACATGTTGATAATATAAAAGTAGACATTCTTTACACTGGTGGATCTACTTAACTTTGTGATGTATCAATAATAACTATTATCTAAGTTGTAACTGATAACTATGCTATATCTAGTAACTATGCTAGAACTATAACTAGTGACTGTGAAGTAATTGCTTGTTGAATAGGTAGAGGATACTCATATGGAAGACCCTCAGCTTTGACCACCTAATTTTCATGTATATATTACAAGAATCTATGTACTATGGATGTGATGTCTTGTAATTGATGTATCCATGGCCTACCCAATAACATATCAAAAAAACCTACAATAGGTACTACTAAGTACCAAGTGGCTATATGTGGTAGTCTAGCTTGAAATAGAAGCATAATCTCCCTGATGGAGATCTTAACATGACCACTGAGACCACTAATAACTATGTCTATGTGGAATATATCCTACTCTAAATAACCCAAATTCTATAAAAGTGTCATAATGCACATGCTAATGTTTAACCTATTGTAAACCATAACACTCTAGATAGGATGATGATCTATGTATGTTCATACAAAGAGTGCATGTAAATATGTAGCATCATCAATAAGATCTTACTCTTATAAGGTGATAATTGGTATAGGTGGAACTATATTGTGGTACGTGACAATGATATTGTGCAATGGGTGTGCCTCCTCTGTAATAGTATGATATGAACCTAGTGCTTGTTGTGGCTGATATGTGTAGAGAACAACTAAAGTGATCCATTCCTTATTCATTATGTGCTTTGGAAATGGATTTGAGAATTTATTAAATTCATTGGATTCCATTTCATGTACTTTTGGATCCTTTATGGGTGTGCTTATGTGGGTGTGCACACATCAATAATGTTAGCCTCAATCAAATCTTGTATCTTCTATTTTAGGCTTATGCATATGTTTTTTGTATGGTCTAGTACCCTATGACATTTGTATAATGAATTGTAATCACATATTTTTAGAAGAGGCCATGTCATATCAACCTATTTAATGGGAGGGATAGATATGACATTTCATTCCAAGATCTTCTCTAAAACCCATCCTGGTGACTTTATAAGGTTCATGAATATTCAATGCTGAGTAGTTCATAAAACCAAGAGAGGAGATGGATATGAAGCTACATTAACTATGGACATTTGACCACTCTTATTCTTGGTGGCCCTTACCATATATGAATGCTTATTTGAATTATTAGTAGTTGATTCTAATACATTGGTATATTTTAGTTTTCCCATTAATAAAAGATTGAGTTATCTTTCTTTTACTATGTAGCATAAATATCTGAATGTTGGAAACTTATTAAATAAGATATCTTAATGTAATGATAGTAAAACACTTTTTTTGAAGATCTCCTAAAACTCTTTATTTGACATGGGGATTGTTAATTTATCTAATATAGTCTTGTATCATAAGACATATTCTGTAATAGGTTTATTTCACTTTTGTTTCAAATATGAAAATTAGGCATATGAGATCTTGTTATTAATGTTTATGGAAAAGTGTGATAAAAAAATGTCTACCAAAATATTGAATGCTATGATATAATGATTTATTAAGTCATAAAATCACTGCAAGGCATAATCCCTTAAAATTCATGGAAAGAACTTTGTGAGAATCCAATCATTGGCCACATAGTCCAAACATGTTTCATGAAAATATCAAAGATGGTGCTTTAGGTCACCCTTTCCATCATATAATGTAATATTAGGTGCCACAAATCCAAATGGTAAGGGATTTTTTTTATGTGATATGACAAAGCTGTATGTAAGAGAATATTAGAATCTAAGGCATGTGATGGTGTATTGGCTCCCTTCTCAATATGTAATACCTTAGCTTGCAGAGTATGAAACTTATTCATAAGTAATTGTACATATAGAGTAGAGGAAATAGCCATAAGAGGTTTAGTTGTAATTTAAGGTTGTTGAATTATAATTGTAGGTTGTGCTAACTGAGTTGGCTCCATTGTCACTGTAACATTATTATTATCTAGGGGATTTAAATATTAACCATTATATTATTTGTTCTTAATTTCCAATATGTCTTATAAGATTTGTTCATGATCAAGGGGATATTATATAATTCTATGTCTAAAAATATATAGGACCTCAACTTAATTGACAATAATGCTATCATTTTTAAGTGGAGGGTGAGTATCCCAATTTATAATTTGTGTACCATATTGTTCTTGATTGTATTATACATATTTGGATGCAGTATCATTGAAATCCACATAATTAGGGTGTGAAGTTTCAACAAGAGTTAAAATATTTACCTTATCCATGTTATAATTTTAAATAGCATGAATCTGAATATGGTCGATACGATATACACCTAGCCTAGTACTTTTTATTAATGGAAGAGAGATAGCTTTTTTCTATGGCATATAGTAAACAAATTGGAATAGAGATACTAAAATAGAATGTATGAAATCTAAAAAAATTAAATCAGCTAATGAAAATAGAAAAAAGAGAATACAAACCCTAGGAGAATCTAGGTTTAGGGTTTGAGCAGTGTTCAAATTTAGTTGGGTTCACCAAATGTTTTAACCTTTTAGGGTTTACCTTATGTAAATCCTATGTTTGATTAAAAGGTTGATTAGACTAAATCAAGGAAATAATGTGCATAAAATAACCACTAATTTATTATAGAATTGATTATATTTGACTTTATAAAAATAAAAATAAATAGTGCAAATAAAGACTTATCTATTAAATAGTTGATACATAAAATTTGAGTGCTATAAACTAAGATGGAACAAGTCTGAGTGTCATCAACTAGATTCCTATGTCATAACCCCTCTTAGATAGTAGTGCCACATTTAGATAGTAATGTCATGTGGATCTAGTGTCCAAATATTAGTGTTAATGTCCTATGTGTAGGTTTGTTCTAAACTGTTGAGTGTATTGGTGTCTAGATTTAAGGGGTTTGTTCCTACGCACATGAATTCTAAAACTTTGTATTGTGCCTATAATGATTGATTTATGATGTCAAACCTAATCCTCATTTTATGTAGGGTATGATCTAAAAAGTGAGTTCACTAGTAGGATAGGTTGGACATCCTCAACACCCCATTATGAACATATTATACTATATACCAATACTCCAAGGAGGTATCAAGCCTAATGTAGTTCTCCCCACCTAAGTGTTGGTGCAAATGCAAGTGATGCTAGTATGATAGGAGCTTTGAGTTCCTTAAGTGTGATTTAAATTGGAAATATACAAAATTTGAGATTATATATGATGTAGATGGTAGTACATATAAATAGGTAAGAATAGGGATTGATAACATTGATTTTCCTCAACTTGTTTTAGGTTTGAATAGGTATTTTGCATATAATTTCCATTTGGTGAATATAGGTATAAAAGTAATGTATTTATAGTATCTTATTGCTTGTGAAGATAAAAAAAGATGTCTAGTATAACCTTAGGTTGGTTTTTATTTTGAAAATATATTCATCTGAGAAAGCTAGGGCAAAGGAAATAATCACCATTTTGGGGATACCATCATCCCATGGCTCTAGTGTCCTTAAATTTGGTGCTAATGACTAGCTGGTAGAACACTAGGAATGAAGGGCTATGATCAGAAATGAGGGTATGGAATAGTGTTTGAGTTGACTAAGGATGCCTATGGCTTGCATGAAGGTTATTTTGAAAATAGGCTCTAGGATATGTCTATGGCTAAGCTATGGATAACTAGTTTGAAATAGCATTCTTAACATTTAGATACCACATTTAGGTGAATAAAAATAATGAATAAGGGATTTTCCCCACAAATTTTCTAAATTTCTTTTTATATTCCTATAGATATATATGTATTCAATTATACTAATCAATACCTTGCTTACTCATATTTTTTTATAAAATTTTGATAATAGTAAATATTTGAAGCTTCAAAGTGTGTATGTTATTGTGTTGGATCTAATTGTTAAAACCATTCTTGAGAAAAATGCATTGGGAAAAATGAGAGGTATACAAATAGATAAGTTATAAGAACATGATATTTAAATCAAACCAAAAAAATATTTCAAAGGTTAAGGCCTCAACTAGTTAATTACACAAGTAGATTGAAGTTTATTTTGATGCACATTGAATAAGTAGATGTGGGAAAACATGAATGGCACAACCATGTCATTTGTTATTTATGAAAGGGAATCTTCTCTAAAGAATTAAATCACATCAAATGAGATAATTAATAATTAAATAATACCATTATATGATTGAAAAAGGAATGTTATATTGAAACAATTAATAATGAATATAATTGAGATGCTTGACAAGAAAAGAAGTGGATTTGGTGATGAATAATTTCCATGAGACGCTTAGAAAATGGCACCCTTAAAAAAAAACTACAATGCATAACATATTAATATATGGTTATTAGTGGCCCTTATTTTTTAAGTATGTTTGTTACCATCTAATAGCTTGCCATGAATTCCAAATGTTAGTAGGAAGAGAGAAAAATGTTCCCATGACATTGAAAATAGTTATTCAGGGTAGACCATTTTCCTGATGGGTTCTTGATTTTTTGGGAGATATCAGCCCCAATTCTACTATAGGACACAAATTTGTGTTGAAAACCATTTATTATTATATCTGATGGGCTAATGTGGACCACAAAAAATTTATTATTAATTTTAAATAAAACATTGTTATAATTTTTGGCACCCCATTTTCATTAGATTATGATAATGGACCAGCCTGTTATCAACTAGATTTACCAAATGGGAATATAGTAAGACTATAATTTTAATGTTTTCTTATAATTATTAACCTTAGGGGAACATAGTATATACAACTCATTTTTCACTTACTGATGATCTCTCTTGTGGGTCTTATCGGTGCATCAGTCTCCCCAAGTGCAATTCCTAAAGATTAAACTAGGATTAGGGTGAGTTGATTGGTGATGATTTGTGGGAGATTCATTAATGACCATTTATTGTATCTTTATTAATACATATCCTATTATTTACTTACTTCTAAATAGATGGTTCATATTCTAATTTTCTCTCTTCTTCTTAATGTTTATGTGTTTCCACTTGACATCTTTGGCTTGCCCAAAGGAATTTTCTAGTCCCTCCCCCTTAGCATCATAAACTAGGTTGAATAACTATCATGTTTACTAGCCACTCTTCATAATTATTAGGTTAGGATAAAGACATTAGATAATTTTGATATATATTTTGTAGGGTTTGACCTATATTTTATTGGTTCATGATTGTCATTTTTCGTAGGCAATACATCAATCTACTCTACTCACACACATAAATCCACTTTAATAAGAATATGAATTAGGGTTTAAGATCTTATGCTTAGTTATGGTTAGCTTATGTAGTACTCATTTTATTGGATTCTGCCCTATGAGTAAATTTCATTTTCCTATACCATCTACTTGATTTATGAATGAAAATTACATCTTAAAAGGACCATTTTTTTATAATAATTTTCCTAGAAAGTCCATCAAAACTTACTAATGGGAAGATTGTTTGTGCAATATAGATATCAATTGATAGTACATGAAAATACACAAACATATTATATGATATTTAGGCATGTTTCAAATCAACCATTACATGATATTGTAAATATAAATAATCAAGAAATATTTATTATTTCATATTAGTAGAAAAAATTATAAACATAGTATAAATGCAAAAGGGGATATATTAAATAGAATACAACACACAAGGAAATTAAGAATTGTGAGGTAACCATATCATAATCTCTATTATTGTGGAGAAATAACATTTTTATTATTTCATAAAAATGGAAAATGCTTACAAACATTAATTTATACAAATATTAATCCCAAAAATATTCCCTATATAATAGGGTAAGCATTATCTCGTCCCATTGCAAAAGCTATGAAATCTCAGAGATAAGCATATTACAAATGAATTATAAAAAGTTCGATTAAACAAAATTATTTAATAATACTAACTACCATTATTAATAATACATTACTCAATTACATTTATTTTAAATGATGAATTAATGACCCCTTGGGCTAAACCTAATATTAACCCCTTAATTTAACATTGTATCAAGTAAAAAAGAGAGATTATCTAAATGCCTCAAATTTTTCCTACACAAGTGATTTAGTGAAAACATATTCACATTATTGATATGTAAAAATATTGAAGCTGGATGTTATTCTTAACATGTTCACAAATGAAATGAACTTACACCTCAATGTGTTTAGTGTGTTCGTGAAATACTAGATTGTGAGGAAGCTTCACTACTCCATCGTTATATACATGAAGAATTATTAGAGTATTTTGTGGTAATCCAAATCCTTCAAAAAAGAATCTGAGCCAAATCACTTCAAAAATAACTCCTCCCATGGTGTGATATTATGATTCTATGTAGTATTTCAAAACACAAGTTTACTTCTTTCCCCCCATGATATTGGTCTAGATCTAAAAAAGAATAAAAATCTTGAGGTATATTTCTTGTCATAAATGTTACCTACATGATATAAATACAAATATCATCTTAAGAAGAAATTATCATTCTTCTTATATTCTAGGCCAACATCCATGGTTCTTATGATGTATCTTAATACCCACTTTGATTATTTTTAGTGAGAGACTTTGGGATTTTGCATTGACTAAGATAGATAAATGACACCGCAATTGATGTATGGCCTAGTATAAGTTAGGTAAATGAGACTCCATATTAAATATTAACATAGAGTTATATTTACCTATGGTGATGGATCTGTTCAAGACAGCTGAAGTTTTGCCAGCATAAGTGTGGAAATTGGTTTGTTATCCATCATGTGAAACTTCTCCAGAATTGTCTTTAAATATTTGAGTTGGGATATAAATATTTGATTTTATCTCTACCAAACTTCTAAACCATGAAAATAATGCAAAATCCCATGATCTATCATGTCGAATGATCGATTTAGATGTTTCTTGTTGACTCAATCATCTTCACTAAAATGACAGTGATGAATAGATCATCAGCATATCCAAACATAACTACCATATCCACCTATTGTTTAAGGTATGGATTTGGATCATATGGACTTATTTTGAATCCATGTTTTAAGATATGCTCATCAATTTTGATGTACTATACCCTGAGAGCCTATTTAAGACCATACATTGATTTGACAAGTCTAAAAACTTTATCTTCTTTTATTGGAATGAAAAAACCTTATAATTAAGTCATGCATACTTCTTCTTGTAAATATCCATTAAGTAAGGCACTTTTTAAGTCTATTTAATGGACTTTTTAACTAATCTATGTAGCTAGACTGATAATCATCCTGATAGTTTTGATCTTTGTAGTGAGATAAAATATATTCTCATAGTCAATGCCTTATTTTTGAGTATAGCATTTTATATCCAGCCCTTCCCTGTGCTTGTTGAGACCACCATCTACTTTGTAATTTATATTAAAAATCCATTTGCATCTGATTGGCTTCTTCCCTAGAGGAAGGTCTAAAAGCTGCCATATTTTATTCTTCATTAGTGAATTATATTCTACATTCATGGCATCTTTCAAATATTTTGATGGTATGGTTTATTTAACTAAATAGGGATCAATAAATCTAATAACTATAATCATTAAATCTAAATTAACTTCTCCTCAAGACATAATATGAGTCCTTGGTCCAATCATAGATGCATTTAGAACACCATTCAATTTAACATCTTTTAGTGTACTTATATACCATATAGGTATACATTGAGTGGTTTTTATGGGTGGTGTAACTACACCATTATTCCCATCATAATAAACATTTCCATCTCTTATATTATCTATGGGAATTATTTGTTTGTCAAGTGATCATATAGAAGGAGCTTCTACTTCTTTATTCTCAAAGAACTCAACATCCTTGCTAGTGAAGACTTGTCTAGTTTTTGGATCCACGAGTCTATAGATAAGTGTTTATTCACTATACCATAATAAAAAATACTCTTTTGCCTTCATATCAAGTTTAGTTCACTCTTATTTGGGAATGTACATACTTTCTTAGCATCCAAAAACTTGAAGATGTGTTATAGATGGATTTTTTCATGACTAATCTTCATGTGGAGTTACTCCATCAAGAGCTATAGTTGGAACCCTATTGAATAAATATATGATAATTTTGACTACTTGTGCCAAAAATGCCTTTGTCAAGCTTGAATCATGTAATATACATCATACCATTTCCATGATAGTATGATTCATCTGTTCAACAACTAAATTTTTTTGTGGTGTATGAGGTGGTGCCATTGGATGAGGAACACCATTTAATTGTAAAAACTATTTAAGCTCAAACCTAGTGAATTTCCCCCACCCAAAATCTAAGCAAAGGGTTTTTATTTTTCAACTAGATTTTGTTTAATAGCCAATTTAAATTTCATGGAAATTTCAAAGGATTGACTTCTTGTTTTCACACAATAGAACCATATTTTTTTGGAATAATAATTAACAAAAATCATGAAGTAATTAAACCAAGCATGACTAGGTGTCACTAGTTTGTAGATATTAGTATGTACTAGATCATAATTTCCTTGGGCCCAATATGTACTTTTATGAAATGGATCTCTATGATCTTTTCCTGCTAAGAAATCTTGACATTCGTCTATACCCTTTTTTAAGAGGTGGAAATGCTCTTACCATTATATAATGGTGGAGTGTGTTGATACATCAAATATTGATGTGGCCAAATCTTCTATGACATAATTGTGTTGAGTCTATGTCCTTTGCCATGAGTGCCTGATTATTTTTATGAATGAAATCAAGTTGAAACATATGATTCACATTAGATGCTTGTGTAAAAAGTTTTTATTTTGGTTTTATCTCTAATTAAACACATTTTTTGCAATTTTAGATTCAATGTTAATCTTTAGAATGTGGTCTAGGAATTAACTGATTGATAACAATTTTTTGGTTAAATTAGGTACATAAAGAACATCTTTGATTTTACAATTTTATGCACCTAGTGGTATGGAAATGTTACCAATGCCTATCACATTATATAAAGTATCATGAACAAAAAAAAAACATGGTTTTGTTGAATGTGTTCTTTAAAGTGAAAAACCCTTCTTTTCCACTTGTCATGTGTTAGGTTGCACCTGAAAGAACATACCATATGTCACATTATGATGTGAACTATTTATGGAAATCGGTAGAACACATGAAGTATTCATTCTCATCATTGTCTTCCTATTCAAAAATATTACCTTATTGCTTTAATTTCTTTTGTAAAGTTACCTTTTTCTATCCCATTGGTTTACTTTAAGATGATGGAGAGGATTTTTATGTAGTTGGCTTATGGACACTATAAATCCCTTATATAATGTATTATACAACAATCCTTGAGTTCATGTCCCTTATGACTATAAACAAGAAATTATATATGCATGTAGATGTATGCATGTGTGTGTGTGTGTGTGTGTGTGTGTGTGTGTGTGTGTGTGTGTGTGTGTGTGTGTGTGTGTGTGTGTGTGTGTGTGTGTGTGTGTGTGTGTGTGTGTGTGTAAAACACATGTATAGTATCTTGCCCCATATACATGCATGATATATATCATAGAAACATAGGAAACAACATGAAATTATTGGCATGAAATGGATAATGGAAAATAAATAAATTTTGAGATACATGACAAAACAAATACAAAACCAAAATAAATGTAATGTGTAAGGACTAAAATAAAAAATCAATCATGAAAGTACTAAGAAAAAGCAGTAATAAACTCCCAAGAACACAAATTAAAAGAAGTGAAAAATGATTGAGAATAAAAAAGTAACAATAAAATCCAAAAGGAAAAGATACAATATGCATACAAATGAAGAAATATAAAGCAAAGAAATGATTTCCATAACATAAAATAGGATAATCACAAAAATAATAAATTATATAATAACATAGTAATATATAAGACTCAAATATTTAATTGTTACAAATGCATAATATTAACTAGATTTCTCAAAGGCTTTATTTTTTATGTAGTAATAGAAATTGTCCTTAATCTATTTTTTTGTGACAATAAAAGGGCCAAGCCAATTAGGCTTAAATTTTCATTTAAATTCTCTATCTATGTTGGCATTTTAAATTTTATTTCAACAAGTTATCACCCAAACTGAATTCTTTGTATCTAATATTTTTGTTATAAGCCTTATTAAGGTGTTTTCATTAACTCTCAAGTGTTAAATAACATTAAATATCTTAGCATATAATAATTATATATGATGCAATCTTTTTTCTATGTATCCATTATCACTACTTATTTATTTAGTGACACTCTGAAAGATGGAATATCAAGCTCGTGGGGAAATACTTTTTCTACCTTGTTGAATATTGTTTTAACCTTTTAGGGTTTAACTTATGTAAATACTATGTTTGATTAAAGGTATGAGTAGACTAAATCAAGGAAATAATATATATAAAATAGACACTAATTTGTTACATAATTGTGTTGGGGGATCAATCCAACAATAGATTACAATTGTGACAGCAATAAACGTGGAATTAAACCAGATTGACAAGTAATTAGAATGATAATAGTAAGAACAAAAGATACAAGAAAACACCCTGAAAACTTGTATTAACAAACTCTTTACAAAAGGAATACAATTAAAGAAAGCTTCTTTCTTCCACACCTCTCCTAGATGTATAGATCTCTCAATAGATCTCTATTCCTCAAGAGCTCTCTCTCTCAAGAACAATAAACTCCAACAAGCCTGGATTGATTCAATTCTGTACTGTTCTTCTCACACAATGAATTAAAATAATTCACTCTCTACAATAATCCACTACAAACTACTACAAAGCTAAGTAGATCTAATTCTACATATAGAATTAGGAGACTTGAGCATGTACATCCAACAAGCAGTTAAGCCACTTGAACAAGGGCTCTAAAAATAGTATTGCCAATAATAGAGACGCGAGCTTGAGTCTACAACTCAAACTTATCATGCAAACACTCGCTTCTATCCAAGGAGATAGCTTTCTGGACACGCAGGTAACCGACGTCAGTTCCTGCTGCTTGTCTGTGACCGCCATCGGCCGACCCTCTACCGACGTCGGCGTCTCTGCAACTGCCTGTGACCGACGTCGGTCACTCCTGACCGATGCTGGTGTCTGTGTAGACCTGAACCTGATAATGAATTCTCCTTGGTGAAGTTTTTAGCTCCACACCCTAACAATCTCCCACTTGGAGATAAACAGCTGCACCAGTACCTGTACAGCAACATCTTCTAGCTCCTCCATCTTCAACTCAATCATGAAGACCAATAGAAGTTGAATGCAGATTCAACTTCTCCTTTGTAACCAGCTTGGTTAACATATCAGCAGGATTCCTATCTGTATGGATCTTCTCCAGCTTCAACTCACCATCTTCCAATACCTGTCGTATGAAGTGATACCTTAGTTGTATGTGCTTTGTTCTTGAATGAAAGGCTGAATTCTTAGCCAAATGGATTGCACTCTGACTGTCACTATACAATCTACAACTCTCATGCTCCCTACCAAGCTCATCCATGAACCGTGTCATCCATATCATCTCCTTGCTAGCTTCTATGGCTGCAATATACTCTGCTTCTGTAGTTGACAAGGCAACAACCTTTTGCAACTTAGATATCCAGCTAACCGCCGTTCCACCTACAGTAAAAACATAACTTGTAGTGCTCCTCCTGCCATCCAAATCACCTACCATATATGAATCTACATAGCCATGTAGAGAAGTATCTGAACCTCCATAGCACAAGTGCTTACTGCTAGTTCCTCTCAGATATTTAAGGATCCACTGAACTACTTTCCAATGTTCCTTACCTGGATTGGCCATATACTTACCACTCCCACTGCTTGGGCAATATCCGGTCTAGTACACACCATTGCATACATCAAACTCCCTACTGCAGAAGAATATGGAACCTTACTCATGTACTCTACCTCATCATATGAATTAGGACATTTTTCTTTACTCTACTTAAAATGTCCAGCCAAAGGTGTGCTTACCAGTTTAGCATCCTGCATATTAAACCATTTCAACACCTTGTCCACATAATCTTCTTGAGACAATATCAACCTGTGATTTTTCCTGTCTCTCTTAATGCTCATGCCAAGGATTTTCTTTGCTGCTCCCAAATCCTTCATAGCAAACGTTTGAGCTAATTTTACCTTAAGCTCTGAGATATCCTGCATGTGAGACCCTGCAACTAGCATGTCATCTACATACAATAATAGAATAATATATCTACCATTATCAAATCTCTTGAAATACACACAATGGTCTGATTGACACCTACTATAGCCATGCTCAGTCATAAACCTGTCAAATTTTAAGTACCATTGCCTAGGAGCTTGCTTGAGGCCATAAAAACTTTTATTCAACCTGCACACAAACTTCTCCTTACCCTTGACCTCGAATCCTTCTGGCTGTTCCATATATATTTCCTCATCCAAATCTCCATGAAGAAACGTTGTCTTAACATCTAGCTGCTCAAGATGCAAATCCTCAAAAGCAACCAAAGACAATACAACCCTTATTGAAGTCATTTTAACAACAGGAGAAAAAATCTTACCAAAGTCGATAGCTGGCTTTTGTGCAAATCCTTTTACCACTAATCTGGCCTTGTATCTCATCTGTCCATTCTCACCTTCCTTCAACCTATAGGTCCATATGTTCTTAAGTGTTCTCTTACCAGCTGGCAATTTAACCAAATCCCATGTTTGGTTTTCTCTTAAGGACTCCAACTCCTCAACCATGCCACGCTCCCTCTCACTCTTGGACTCCACTTGTATTGCTTCTTCAAAACTCTCTGGTTCTCCACCATTAGTTAGCAATAAATAAAATAAAGAAGGAGAATATCTAATTGGAGGCTTACTCACCCTTTCTGACTTCCTGATGGGTGTCTGAGACTCGTCCACAACACGCTGTCCACCCAAATTCTCTTATAGTGACCGACCTCGGTCACCTCCAGACCTGTTACTGGGCGACGTCAGTTTTGCCTGACCGACCTTGGTACCTGTACGGTCAACGTCAGTCTTTGTATGGCCGACGTCGGTTTCTATCCTACCGATGCTGGTTCCTAACTTGTCGACGTCGGTCTCTGTGTTTTCCTGCAAGTGATTATTTCTTTTTCTCGCAAGCTCATCTTGGACTTTCACCTCATCCAATTCACCATTGCTCTGGTCAGACTGATTCAACTTCCTTAGTTGATCACAATACATCACTCTTTCGTTGAAAACAACATCACGGCTCCTGATTACCTTGTTAGTTTCTAGATTCAACAATCTGTAACCAAAATCATCTGAGCCATAGCCAATAAATGTGCATCTCATAGACTTAGCATCAAGCTTCTTTCTATTTTCCTTATCTATATGCACAAAGGCTTCACAACCAAAAACTTTGAGATATGAGAGATCAACCTTTTTACCTATCCATGCCTCTTCTAGAATACCACCATCCAGAGCTGTAGAGGGTCCTTTATTAATCAGGTACACTGCAGTGTCAACAGCTTGTGCCCAAAACTATAAGGGCAAATCGGCATGCAATCTCATACATCTTGCACGCTCCATTATTGTCCTGTTCATCCTTTCAGCAATACCATTCTACTGAGGTGTCCTTGGAACCATCCTTTGCCTACGGATTCCATGCATGTAACAATAATCTCTAAACTTATGATTGCAAAACTCACCGCCATTGTCTGATCTCAGGCACTTTAATCTTTTACCTATTTCATTCTCAACCATAGCTTTCCAAAATTTAAAAGTCTCAAATACATCAGATTTCTTTCTAATACAATAGATACATACCTTCCTTGTAGCATCATCTATGAAAGATACATAGTACTGTGATCCTCCAATGGAAGCAACCTGAGCTGGTCCCCACACGTCTGTGTGAACAAGCTCCAACTTGTGCCTCTTCTTAGTAGACCCAGTTTTGAGAAAACTAACCCTTTTCTATTTTCCAAATACACAGTGCTCACAAAACTCTAGATCTATGCCTTTTAAATCTAAAAGCATACCTTTGGACTTAAGAATTGACATCCCCTTCTCACTCATGTGGCCAAGCCTTGAGTGCCACAATTTAGCATCCACATCTGAAGTAGATAATACAGAAGGAGATTTGTTAGTAACACAATTACACAAATAGAGAGTACCTTCTCTCCTACCTCTGGCCATAACAAGTGCACTCTTGGTCACCTTCCAAGATTCTGCTGTGAGAGTTACTGTACAACCCTCATCCCCTAACTTTCCTGCAGAAATCAAATTTCTCTTCAAGCTAGGAACATGGATCACATCTCTCAACACCCATGTGTTGCTATTCTGCATCTTCAGCTGCACTTTACCTTTGCCAATTATTTTACAGGGCTCATCATCCCCTAGATACACTATTCCGAAATCTCCATGGATATAGTCACTGAAATATTCCCTGTTAGGAGTAGCATGAAAAGATGCACCAGAATCTAATACCCAAGATTCTATATTATTATGCAGAGAGAAAATTAAAGCATCCTGTGCAATACCTGCAATCTTGGCTTCTTCCTTTCCTTCGTGCTAGTTGTCCTCCTTAGGCTTTGACCAACAATATCTGCTTATGTGCCCCATCTTTCCACAATTCCAGCATTGAGGCCTTCTGCCATTTCTGGATTTAGATCTGCCTTTCCCCTTTGACTTGGATCTTGATCTGCCTTTCTTGCTCTTCTCTTTCTGCCTTCCCTTACTCTCAAAACTTAAAGCGTTCTCGGATGCCTCTTCTGTGCTTTTCCTGTGTATTTCCTCATTCAAGATAACACTAACAACATCCTCTACTTTCAAAATATTTGATGTAGATGCAGTATTACTTACTGCCATTACTAAGCCATGTCAGCTTTTAGGCAAAGAACATAATATCAAAAGAGCTTTTATCTCATCATCAAACACTATATTCACTGAACTTAATTGATTCACAATACCATTGAAATCATTCAGATGAGTAGAAATAGATCCACCTTCATTCATATGCAAATTAAATAACTGCTTCATAAGATATACCTTATTGGAAGCTGAGGGTTTTTCATACAAATTTGCTAACGTAGTCATCAACTCTACCGTAGACTTTGCCTGTGATAAATTGGATATCACAGTGGATGCTAGACTCAGTCTTATAGAACCTAGAGCCTTTCTGTCAAGAACTTCCCATTCTTCATCCTCCATGTCTTTGGGCTTCTTTGCAATACCTCCTAACTCCTGTGAGAACCTGTAATCAATACACACTACACAGATCTGAACCACCTGTTAGTGAACCTGAACTTTGATACCAATTATCAAGCTCTGAACCTGTAACCAAGGCTCTGATACCACTTGTTGGGGGATCAATCCAACAATAGATTACAATTGTGACAGCAATAAACGCGGAATTAAACCAGATTGACAAGTAATTAGAATGATAATAGTAAGAACAAAAGATACAAGAAAACACCTTGAAAACTTGTATTAACAAACTCTTTACAAAAGGAATACAATTGAAGAAAGCTTCTTTCTTCCACACCTCTCCTAGATGTATAGATCTCTCAGTAGATCTCTATTCCTCAAGAGCTCTCTCTCTCAAGAACAATCAACTCCAACAAGCCTAGATTGATTCAATTCTGTACTGTTCTTCTCACACAATGAATTACAATAATTCACTCTCTACAATAATCCACTACAAACTACTACAAAGCTAAGTAGATCTAATTCTACATATAGAATTAGGAGACTTAAGCATGTACATCCAACAAGCAGTTAAGCCACTTGAACAAGGGCTCTAAAAATAGTATTGCCAATAATAGAGACGCGAGCTTGAGTCTACAACTCAAACTTATCATGCAAACACTCGCTTCTGTCTAAGGAAATAGCTTTCTGGACACGCAGGTAACCAACGTCGGTTCCTACTGCTTGTCTGTGACCGCCGTCGGTCGACCCTCTGCCGACGTCGGCATCTCTGCAACTGCCTGTGACTGACGTCGGTCGCTCTTGACCGACGCCGGTGTTTGTGTAGACCCGAACCTGATAATGAATGCTCCTTGGTGAAGTTTTTAGCTCCACACCCTAACAAATTGACTATCTTTGAATTTATAAAAATAGTAATAAATAGTGCAAATAAAGACTTATCTATGATACACCTGATATAGATGACATGAGTGCTAGAAATTGAGATGGGATAAGGTCTAATTTTCATCAACTAGATCTCATTATCATAACCCCTCTTGGATAGTAGCACCACATTTGGATAGTAGTTCCATGTGGATCTAGTGTCTTGATATTAGTACCAATGTTCTCTATGTTGGACTGTCTAAAATGTTTGAGCACACCTGTGTTTGGGTTTTTGGGCTCTATTCTTGTGAGGACAAATTTTATAACTATGTATTATGCCTATAATGACTATTTTATGATGCAAAACCTAACCCTCCATTCAATTAGTGTTAACATATTTGACAGACCTATATACACATTTTCAAATAGAAAACTTTGATGTTTTATTCATGCAAATTGCGTAGCATATATATAATATAATTGACTGAAAATAAGTAACATATTAGCACTATGGGAGGAATCGGTATTATCTAATACTGATATTAATAATGTAATATTTATCTCTAACATTTTCTCCTTATGACATTATTTATATGAACATCATATTCCTAAAAGTTAACCCCCCTTATTTCAATAACTGTAAAAATATTTACACTCTCTACATAGGCTACTCACTTTCTGAGGTGGCATGCCATCTTTGTGGCTTCATGGTCTTGGTTTCACATTAGTTTTTCCTTTCAAGATTACCAATAACCTATAAGTAACATGAGAACATATCTTTGCTTAACACCTTTGGTAGTTTCTTGGATTACCACAAACCCATATGGTTTTTTTCTACAGGCTGACCATGAACTTGGAGGTGACAAGAGGTATCAATTATTTTATAGAATTTATTGGTTTTTAAGATTTCCATAATCCCTTTTCCAAGAACCAAGTGCTACTTTGGTGCTTTTACTCCCCACAATGTTCTTCATTAGGAGGTACCAAATTAGAAAATAATGCTGAGTACTTTACTAAAAAATACACCACACACAACATGGAACTAACACACTAAAAATGTGTTACCATAGCAATGATGCAACCTCATCGTAGGACACTAATGAGAGGACACCAATTATCCTCCATCCTTTCTGTATCCACCAGCCTCCAATTGTCATTATGTAGTTAGAAAATATGATGATGAAGCTCAGATATAGAGGATAAATTCCCTCATTAATTGAACATATTTAACATTTGATGATTTTTGATTCATTTTTAATTTGTACATTAATAAACTTTGATGATAATAAACTATGGACCAAAATGACTCTATTTATTATAAACATAAAACTTATTATAAACTTTTGGCACCATTGATAATTAATAATATATTACTAAATCTAGAAAATTTTGATCCTGACTATAAATTTTTTAAATAACTTTGACCTAATATTAAATGATTTATATTTTGACTATTGACTTAAAAGTAATATTAAACTTAAAATTTGACATGATAATTAACTAAAACTTAATATTAAAACAATTTCTATGTAATACTCAATAAAACTTCACTAAACTAGCTATGATTAATAGGTAAGGACAAAATAGAAGAAAAACTAAAACTTAAATACTAACCAAACATGGTTTTTGGAATGGATGGTAAGAGAGTCAATGCATAAGGATGAATCTTAAAACTATATAGAGAGACATAAAATGGAAAACATAGGCACTAAAACCAAATGGAATAACTCAAAAAAAAATTGATCTCTATGGAAATAGATCTTGATGCTGTGATGGAATCCTAGAATGCAATCATAGGCTAGAGAAATAGTAAATACCGATCTATATAAATGACTTAACTTGATTGTGTATTAACATTATTAGAATATCATTGATACATTATCCTCAGACCAAAACACTTTTCTGAGACATTGTGAGTTGTAGTCAATTTTATTAAGGTTTTATTGAATCCATCAGGTGGAGAGTTGGAGAATATAATAGAATGGATAAAGGGTGAGGATGAGTGTCACTTTTTTTACTAAGCTAGATCTATACATAATCAAGCACAATAAACCAATACAAAATTTTCTCACTACATGAACATCATATCTATAATACTTGAGATACTGTGTCAAGATAATCATTGGATTCTATATCTATAACATATCTCAAATGTCTCCTTCACTAGTATGCACCTTGCATATGATGCACCACTATCCAATAGGTCATACTTATGTGTTACATCCTTCATATAATGTAGTTCTACCCACCTAAGTATTGGTGCATGGTAATGTCCTTGAGTGCCTTGAGTGTGCTTAAGATTGGAAAACTATAAAATATGAGTTTGAGGTTGTTGTATATGGTAGTATATAGAAGTAGGGCCAAATATAGATTGATAACCTTGATTTTATTCAACTTTTTGCATGTTTGAATAGGTATTTTGAATCTAATTTCGATATGGTAGATATTAGGGTAAAAGTCATGTATTTATAATGTTATGTTTCTTGTGTAGATTATAAAATATGTCTAGGCTGACCTTAAGAGGGTTTTAATTTAAAAAATATATGCATTCAAGAAAGCCACGGAAAATGACATAGACACCCTTTTGGGAACACTAACACCACATGGCTCTAGTGTCCTTAATATGGTGCTAATGACTTACTAGAATAACACTAGGCATGAAGAACCAAGATTAGGAAATGAAGGTTTGGGACTATGTTTAAGCTGACTAAAGATTCTTGTGTCTTGCACAAAGGTTGGATAAGTGTGATAATGGATCTAGGATATGTCTAGGACTAAGCTAGGGATAGGTAATCTCAAGAATCATTCTTAACACTCAAATAACACTTATAGGTGATTATATTTGCACCCACTTTATGCTATAAATCCAACAAAGCAAAATGACTAGTATAAAATAAAATGAAGTGTACCTAGACTTACCTAGGAAGTAAAGCCCATTAAGTTGAATATGAGTATGTGAAGCTAGGTCTATGTATCTTGACCATGATCTAATTCATGAATTGCAAATTAAATTTGCATAAATATATCCTTACTTAAGATATGTCAAAAGAAAAAGACTATGTTGAGTAAATAATTAAAACTCAATAAAATTGAGCAAAGAGATGGGCAAGAGGAAAGGAATGAATATACCTCATTGGGTACATGAACCAATGCATGAATATAGTGATAACTTATGTGTGTGTTCATTTATATAGTGATCAATCAATAAATAGATTATATTGAGATGATAATTTGCTAAGTCTTCATGTGTGGGTGGCTCAAGAACTTAATCCAGTTTTGACTCCATCATTGCCCACCACTCCTTGGTGGATCATGACCTATGAATAGCTTGGATTGGATTGATAGTGTATCCAATCCTATCATGTGGGTGGCTCAAGAACACAATTAGGATAGGAATCCATCATACCCACTCATGTGTATTAGATTCATCTAACACTAAACTATGCAAAGTACTAAAAAATGTCTAACTAAGTATGTTGGGTCTATGACTACTCATGTATATTAGGTAGTTTTGAGCCACTTAGGAATGTCAATCACTAAAGATGGATTAAGGCATGTAACTGGTGATAACTCAGAATATGATTTCAAGTGTATAAAACATAGATAATGACATTAAACTTGTCACTCTATCTGATAAATTAGGGTGATTAAGCATATGGAAATAATGTGCTAAACACATTCCCCCAATCTAGTATTTGAGTGTATTTATTATAGATTAAGTTATAATGAACTATATCTAATTATTTGAAATGAATATATGAATGGTCATGCCATGCATGATGCCCCAATCTAAGCAAGCTAATATATATATATATATATATATATATATATATATATATATATATATATATATATATATATATATATATATAAGATAAGATAATGTGAATCTAAGTAAAAATATAATATAACTGATAAACATGTAACTAGATCTGTGCAAACCTCTATTCTACATGATGTATTATTCTAGCCAATTTGAGTTATTATAAAACTTAGGCTATTGAACAGTAGTGCCACATCTTAGATAGTAACACAATATGGTGTTAGTATCCGGATTTGGGCCCTAATGTCTTTCTAGTTTGAATTCTATGTCATTGCACTACTTTTTGAGTCACTATTTTGCCACTATGTTTACCTTTGTCTAATTTTATGTAACTAAGCTTATGTGCTAAAAATTGTACTATCTAATCTCTTGAAAACCCCTTATGAATTCCCCCTCTTTTGAGGGTATTTTTTTAGCCAAAGCATATATGATAAATGTGTGATATTCTAATATAATGTGCATACATACAATCAAAATGTAAGATAATATAAGCAAAAGTATGTTATGTAAGATGTATATTATGCATAGAATTTCATAAGGGTGTCAATATTTATGTAATCAATGTATATAATAGTAAATATGATTATAACTAAGTAGCTACCTAGGGGGATGGGGCATGATTTCCATTAAGACACCTAAGTAGGAAGGGTAGATGCATGAGGTCCCTCATGGCATAAAAAACAAGTATGTGTAACAACGAAAGACAATTTTAATTCCATGATTCATACATACAAAACACAGAAGGCATGAAAAATAGGCCAATGAGACATGATATAATGAACATGATCACATGCCATTAAATCTAAGAAAATAAGATAGATAAGTACATATTCAAATTTCCACAATGCAAGTTGGATTAGAGCCACATAAAAGGACATGTTTAAATGTACGCATAAACAATGAGGAAAACACACACAAAGGACATGGCCACATATGCAAGGCATACATATTATTAGTAGAAGTGGCATAGAGATAAAGAGTAATAACATATTCAAATGCCCTCAAATAGATGATGCATATGAATGCAATCAAATCTAAACTAGGAAATCTATTGTTGATGGCATAAAATTGTGCTAGATCTTAACCAATCAACAATGGGAAGGTTTGAGCTGTGGAAAAATGTGGCTTGAAACAATCACTAGATTTTAGAGAAGCTGGTCTCTTTTGTTGGTATTGGGTGTTGGGAAAAGGGATAGGAGACTAAACAGAAATGTAAAATGCAGGAATTAAAACCTAACTATGGCGATACGCCTGAGTGTAATACTAATCCTAACCTAAGCACAGAGTGACTATTATAGGATTCAATTACATTTAGGAGTAGACAAGTGCATGATCAATGTAAAATTTTGAGATAATAGAAATAGAGGCTCACAACAGGGAATCTTTCACTGAGACACAAATAATGTCAACAGAAGCATAGTGTTCAATCTTTCTAACATAATCTTTCAATCACATAAGAGGTGTAGAAGTCGCGTACAGTTATGTAAACCTTCTGAGACAAAAGCAAACGACATCCTTAGTCACAACTATAGAAAATCTACAACATAAAATACTTTGCCAATGACACAGACAACACCAACCAATGCATGGAGCTTAAATTTCCTTAATTCATTTAGCCATATAAAGGGCACAAAAACATGCACGGTTATATCAACTTTACAATTCAAGAAAATTGAGACAAGAGCAAATGATGTTACTAGTCAAGAATTTTAGCAAGTCTAATACTATAGAATTCTCCCCCCTTTTTCTCTTTTACAATTCTTCCTCTTTTATAGGCTTGGATCACTCCTTTCATCATCCCATTTCCCATGCAATCTTCTCCATCCTTCACTCACAGGGGACAAACAGACGATGCCTTCAATGTTGTGTGGGGCTCCAAAAATCTACCAGATGAACTGTTCCATCTACTTGAATTAACTCCAGCCGATTTTCCCTCCATTTCACTTTATGGCAACAGATACACGAAACACTCTCTTATGTTTTAAATGGGAGAGGACACTTAGTCAATTTTTTGAAAATCCTCTACGCATCAAAAAATGACACTTGGCACTTTCTACCAGATCCATCGAAGACACATGGCTCTCTCCTTTTCTTTGGCTGTGCTATAGTTTTGTTTAGGACTCAAATCAGATTCTTATAGATGGTGACACTTGGCAGCTTCCACAGACTTTGAAGTAACATCTGAGGCCTACCACAACCTTTATTTAGCAATGAAACTCAAAGATGGTCTCTCAAAAATTAGCACATGATAGCCTCTGTTGCTTCTGGGAAGATATGTGGCATCTTTCACTTCTTCATCTAGGGGTGCATGGCACCTTCCACTTTTACTGGGGATGGAGTAGAGAGGGACTCAGAGAGTAACACTTGGTAGCCTCTACTACACTTTA
Organism: Torreya grandis; assembly: GCA_037957365.1. Classification (NCBI taxonomy): domain Eukaryota; kingdom Viridiplantae; phylum Streptophyta; class Pinopsida; order Cupressales; family Taxaceae; genus Torreya; species Torreya grandis. The sequence goes on along the minus strand of JARHVA010002633.1, from coordinate 1,879,831 downwards.
GCTTTTAAGCAAAATGAAATGATGCCTTTATGCGTTGAAGGAGAGCACTAGACCCAGGCATTGAATAAAGTCTCTCGGTAGTCAACACGTGGTGACTTCTACTGCTTCTTCAAAAGGGTCATTCAGGGTCTTCGCAAGTACCACTTGGCGCTTTCCAATTTTTATGCTACTTGGTTCATTGAAAGTCTTTACCAAAGGGTAGAATGAAACACGAGTGCCTCTATGAGATTCAGACGCTGACATGTGGTGCATTCTACTTAACTACTACTAGATGCATGGCACATTTTATGGTTCTCTAGAAAGCTACAAACGGGCCTCGAAGGATGCCAATTGGTCAACTTTACACTTCAAAAGGTGACACGCGATGGATTTCACATGAACTCAACACTTAACACAAAATTGGAACAAAGAATCAAAAGAGAAAGAAAGGCTTGTGCTCGAACGATGCCACTTGGTAGCCTCCACTGCATTTTGACACTTGACAGAGAATGAACCCGTGCCTTGCTCTAACTCTACTGCTATGACCAAGGTATTACTGGAACCAAAACTATAGTGCTTGACTAAAAATTTAAGTGCAACATAGAGTAAAAATTTACTCTACAGCTATAAATGAAAGCATTCATGAATATGTAAAACAAATATGTGTAAGATTGAAGATGTACATATACTGAGTCTAAAGTAGTAATAAATAGTAAAAAATCTAAGTATTAGTATCAATAATTAATATCAATATGTAACAATTCTAAAAATAGAATGTATAGTATGTAAAGATAGAACCTGGTGATTGAAATTATGTATACAATGACCCAAAGTAGGTGAATGTGTCAAATAAACAATCATGAATCGATGTATATGCCCGAGTGGGTAGATAATAACATGTTCGGATTATTTTAGTGGACCTGAATCCTATAATCAATTTACAAGCACTCGACAAGAATAAGTGAAACATGTAATATGATAAAACTGATTATACTAAGATTGATAACATATGTAATGTTTGGAAAATATAAGAAATGTAAGCATAGAAATGCATAAAATATGTAAATTTTGTGTTTTTTGGGTTAATATTTGAATGGTTTTGAATTTTATATAGATAAGATATGTACAAGCAACATGAAAATGAACTATGTACAAGGAGAAAGGGATAGGAAAATATGTACAAGAAGAAATAAACCATACTAACCGATGAGTCTCAAGGGAGACTAACTATCACTATAAACTATGCCAAATAAGGAAATTGTGATCATGTGCATTATTTGATGGGGTAACTATGACCTATAATATGTTGTACTGATTGATTTGTATTTGTATATGTATATACTTGTTTAGTGGTACTAGGAATCTATGGCACTAATTGTGGTATCCTTTGAACTATAGGGGTCTTAGGAACCCATCTATTAGAATAGTTTGTAGGTGATATAGGTGACCTATGTTGAGAAATAAAATAACCAAAAAATAATGATATTGGCAAAAAATGAGTGGAAAAATGCCCTCTAGAATCTATGACATATCTCTAATGTAGGGTTCTATCTAATATTGGTCTTCGTGGGAGAGTATGTGTACATGTCGATACTACAGGAGTAGACCTTCCTTACACTAGTGGCTATACTAAACTCTATAATGTATCAATAATAATTATGATCTATGTTTTAATTTATAATTGTGTTATATCTAGTAACTATGCTATAACTATAACTTGTGATTGTAAAGTAATTGCTTGTCGAATAGGTAGAGGATACTCATATGGAAGACCCTCAACTTTGATCACCTAATTTTAATGTATGTATTTAAAGCATTTGTGCATTATGGATTTGATTTTTTTTTTTTTAAATCCATGGATTATTGAATAACATATCAAACACACATACACCAGGTACTACTAAGTACCTAGTGGCTATATTTGTTGGTCTAACCTAAAATAGAAGCATAATCTCCCTAATGTAGATATGAAAATGACCACTGAGACCACTAATAATTGTGTCTATGTGTAATATATCCTAATTTGAATATCCTAAATGCTATAAAAGTTTCATAATGCACATGTTAATGCTTTCCCTATTTTCAACCATAATATTGTGGATAGGATGATGTTATATGTATGCTCAAACAAAGAGTGCATGTAAATATGTATCATCATCAACAATATCTTGATGTTGAAAGGTGATAAGTGGTATAGATAGAACTGTAGTGTGGTAAATGACATTGTGTAATTGGTGTGCCTCCTCTATAATAGTATGATATGAATCTAGTGGTTGTTGTGCCTGATATGTGTAGTGAACACCTAAAGTGATCCCTCCCTCATTCATTGTGTGCTTTGGAAATGGATATGAGAATATATTAAATGTATTATCTTTCATTTCATGTACTTTTAGTGCTTCTGTGGGTGTGCCCACATCAATAATGTTAGCCTCAATCAAATCTTATATCTTACATTTTAGGCTTATTCATATGTTTTTTGTATGGTCTGGATCACTTTGACACTCGTAGAATGAATTAGAATCATATATTTTTGTAAGAGGCCATGTCATACCAACCTATTTAATATGAGGGATAAATATGACATTTCATTTTAAGAGATTATATAAAACCCATCTTGGTGACTTTATAAGGTTGGTGAAGATTCGACACTGAGGAATTGATAAAACCAAGAGGGGACATAGCTCTAAAGTTACATTAAATGTGGAGATTTGATCACTCTTATTCTTGGTGGATCTTACCTTTTATGAAGGCTTATTTAAACTCTAAGTAGTTGATTTTTATATATTGGTATATTTTAGTTTGCCCATTGATAAAAGCTTTAATTCTCTTTCTTTTACTATGTAACACAAATTTTGGAATGTTGGAAACTTATTAAATAATATAGTTTCAGGTAATGATGGTAAAAGAGTTTGTTTAAAGATCTCCTAAAAATCTCTATTTTCCATGGTGCTAGTTCATTTATCTAATATATTCTTTTATCATAAGACATATTTTGCAATAAGTTCATTTCAATTTTGTTTCAACTATGCAACTTAGGCATATGAGATCTTGTCATCGATGTTTTTGGAGAAGTGTGATAAAAACATGTCTTCCAAATGATTGAATGATATTATACATTGATTTAGTAAGTCATAAAACTATTGTAAGGCATAATCCTCTAAACTTCATATAAATAACTTTTTGAGAAGTCAATCATTGGGCACGTAGTCCAAACATGTTGCATGAAAATATTAAAGATGGTGCTTTGGGTCACCCTTTCCATCATATAATGTAAGATTAGGTGCCACATATCCAAATGGTAAGGGATTTGCTGGTATGTGATGTGCCAAAGGTGTATGTAAGATAATATTAGAATCTAAGGCATGTGATGGTTTAGTGGTTCCCTTTTCAAGATGTAACACCTTAGATTTTAGAATAAGAACCTCATACATATGGGATTATACAAATGGATTGGAGGAAAAATCCATAATAACTATAGTTGTAACTAAAGGTTTATGAATTATAATTGTAGGTTGTGCTAACCGAGTTGGCCCTTTTGTAGGTGTAATAATATTATTATTATCTAAGAGAATTAAATATTAACCATTATTTGATTTGTTCTTAGTTTCTAATATGTATTATAATATTTGTTCATGATCAAGGGGATATTAAATAATTCTATCTCTGAAGCTCTATAGGACCTCATCTTTATTGACAATAATATTAGCATTTTTAAGTGGAGGGTGAGTATCCCAATTTCTAATTTTTGTATCATATTGTTCTTGATTATATTGTTCATCATTGGATGTATTATCATTGAAATCCACATAATTAGGGTGTGAAGGATTAATAAAAAGATTTACAATAGGTCCCTTATTCATGTTATCATTTTGAATAACATGAATTTTAATATGCTCTATTGGATTACCACCTAGCCTAGAACTTATTCTTAATGGAAGAGAGATAGCTTTTTTATATGGCATATAGTAAACAAATTAGAATAGAGATGTGAAAAATATATATATAAATTCTAAAATAATATAAACTTTAGGAGAGTATGGGGTTAGGGTTCGAGCAATGTTCAAAGTAAGTCGGGTTCACCAAATGTTTTATCCTTTTAGGTTTTACCTTAAGTAAATCCTAGGTTTGATTAAAAGGTTGATTAGACAAAATTAGGAAAATCATGTGCATAAAATAGAAACTAATTTTTTATATAATTGATGAGATTTGACTTTATAAAAATAGTAATAAATAGTGCAAATAAAGACTTATTTAGTAAAATACTAATACAAAAAATTTGAGTGCTAGAAACTGAGATGGAATGAAGTCTGAGTGTCATCAACTAGATTCCTATGTCATAACCCCTCTTAGATAATAGTTACACATTTGGATAGTAATTTCATGTGGATCTAGTGTCTTGATATTAGTGTTAATGTCTTATGTGCAAGACTATCCTAAACTTTTGAAAGTATTGGTGTCTAGATTTTTGGGGTCTATTCATATGCACATGAATTTTGGAACTTTGTATTGTGCTTATAATGACAGATTTATGATGAAAACCCTAATCCTCATTTAAAATAGGGTGTGATCTAAAAAGTGTGTTCATTATTAGGATAGGCTGGACATCCTCAACACCCCATTGTGAACATATTTTTCTACATACCAATATTCTAAGGAGGGATCAAGTTTAATGTAGTTATTTACACCTAAGTGTTGGTGCAAGTGCAAGTGATGCTAGTATGATAATGGCCTTGAGTTCCTTAAGTGTGATTTAGATTGGAAATATATAAAATTTGAGCATAGGGATGATGTAGATGGTAGTATACAGAACTAGGGAAGAATAGGGATAGATAACTTTGATTTTGCTCAACTTGTTTTAGGTTTGAAAAGGTATTTTACATATAATTTCCATTTGGTAGATATAGGTATAAAAGTCATGTATTTCTAGTATTCTATTGCCTATGAAGATAAAAAAATATGTCTAGGCAAACCTTAGGATGGTTTTAATTTTTAAAATATATTCATTCAAGAAAGATAGGGAAAATGAAATAGTCACAAATTTAGGGAAACCATCATCACGTGGCTCTAGTTTCCTTAATGTGGTACTAATGTTCAACTGGTAGAACCTTTAGAATAAAGGGCTAAGATCAAGAAATGAGAGTTTTAGACTATGTTTGAGTTGACTAGGGATGCCTATGGCCTACATGAAGGCTGTTCTGAAAATAGGCTCTAGGATAGGTCTAGGGCTAATCTATGGATAGGTAGTCTCAAGTAACACTCTTAACATTCAAATACAGTATTTAGGTGTTTAAAAATAATGAATAAGGGGTTGACCCCAAATTTTTCTAAATTTTTTTTTGTATTCAATTATACTAATCAATACCATGCTTATTAATATTTTTTGATAAAATTATGATAATAGTAATTATTAGAAGTTTCAAAGTGTGTATGTTATTGTGCTGGATCCAATTGTTAAAACCATTCTTGAGAAAAATGCATTGGGAAAAAGAAAAGGTATGAAGATAATTAAGTTATAAGAACATGATCTTTAAATCAAACCAAAAACAATTTTTAAAAGTTAAGGCCTCAACTAGTTAATTACATAAGTAGATTGAATTTTATTTTGATGCACATTGAATTAGTAGATGTGAGAAACATTAATGGCATAACCATGTCATTTAGTATTTATGACATGGATTTTTCTCTAAATAATTAAATTACATCGAAATGAGATATTTAAGACTTAATTAATCCCATTATATGATTGAAAAAGGAATGTTATACTGAAATAATTAATAAAGAATCTACTTGAGATGCTTGACAAGAAAAGAAGCAAATTTGGTGATGAGTAATTTCCATGAGAATCTTGGAAAATGGCACTCTTAAAAAATTATACAATGCATAACATATTAAGATCTGATTATTATTGGCCCTTATTTTTTAATTATGTTCATTACCATCTAATATCTTGCCACAAATTCTAAATGTTAGTAGGAAGAGAGAAAAATGTTGCCACGGCATTGCAACCAGTTATTCAGGGTAGACCATTTTCCTAATGGGTTCTTGATTTTTTGGGAGATATCAGTCCCAATTCCACTGTAGGACACACATTTTTGTTAAAAACCATTGATTATTGTATATAATGGGATAATGTGGTTTCCACAAAGTATAATACACCACAAAAAAATATTAAATTTGTTGAATAAAACATTGTTATGTTTTTTGGCACACCATTTTCATTAGTTTATGATAATGGACCAGCCTTTTATCAACTAGATTTACCAAATGAGAATATGGTAACACTATAATTTTAAACATTTATTATAATTATTAACCTGAAGGTAACATAGTATATACACCTCATTTTTCACTTATCGATGATCTCTCTTGTGGGACTTATCAGTGCATCAATCTCCCCAAGTGTAAATCCTAAAGATTAAACTAGGATTAGGGTGAGTCAATTGGCGATGATTTTTGAGAGATTCATTGATGACCATTTATTGTATCTTCCTTCATACATATCATATTATTTTCTTACTTATTAATAGATGGTTCATATTCTCATTTTCTCTCCTCTTCTTGATGATTTTGTGTTTCCATTCGACATCATTGGCTTTCCCAAAGGAATTATCCAGTCCTTCTTCCATAGCTAACATCATAAACTATGTTAAATAAGTATCTTATTTACCAGACACTCTTCATTATTATTAGGCTAAGATAAATACATTCGATAATTTTGATAGATAGTTTTTAGGGTTTGACCTATGTTTTATTGGTTCATGATTTTCATTTTTGATAGGCACGACATCAATCTACTCTACTCACACAAATAAATACACCTTAATAAGAATATGAATTAGGGTTTAAGAACTTATGCTTAGGTAAAGTTAGTTTATGTAGTACTCATTATATTAAATTCTTACCTATGAATAAATTTCATTTCCCTATACCATATACTTTTATCAATGAAAAGCACATATTAAAAGGACCATTTTTTTATCATATGTTCCTATAAATTCCATCAAAACTTACTAATGGGAATATGGCTTGTGAAATATAGATATCAATTGAGAGTACCTAAAAATACAAAAACATATTTTATGTTATTTAGGCATATTTTGAATCAACCATTACAATATTTCACAAATATATATAATCAAGCAATATTTATTATTTCATATTAGATGATAAAATTATAAACATAGTCTAAATGCAAAAGGGGATCTATTAAACAAAATGCAACACATAAGGAAATTAATAATTGTGAGGTAAATATATCATAATTTCTATTATTATGGAGAAATAACATTATTATTATTATTTAATACCAATGGAAAATGTTTATAAACATGAATTTATATAAATACTAATCCCAAAAACATTATCTATATAATAGGGTAGGCATTATCTTATCCCAATGCAAAAGCTATGCAATCTTTGGAATAAGCATATTACAAATGAACTATAAAAAGTTTGATTAAAAAAAATTATTTAATAATCCTAACTACCATGAATAATAAAAAATTACTAAATTACATTTATTTTAAATGATGAATTAATCAACCCTTGGGCTAAACCTAATATTCCCCCCTTAATTCAACATTGTATCAAGTAAAAAAGAGAGATTATCTAAATGCCTCAAATTTTTCCTACACAAGTGATTTAGTGAAAACATCTTCACATGTTGATATGTAGGAAATATTGGAGATGGATGATTTTATTTTGAACATTTTCACAAATGAAATTAACTTACCCCTCAATGTGTTTAGTGTGTTCATTAAATACTAGATTGTGAACAAGCTTTACTACTCCATCATTGTATGCATGAAGAATTGTTGGATGATTCTGTGGTAATCTAAATCCTTCAGGCATATGTTTGAGCAAAATCACATAATAAATAACTCTTATTATGGTGTGATATTATGATTCTATGTAGTATATCAAAACACACGTTTGATTCTTTTCCCCCATGATATTGGTCTAGATCCGAAAAATAATACAAATCTTGAGGTATATTTCCTATCATCAATACTACCTACATGATCTAAATCTAAATATCATCTTAAGAAGGAATTATCATTATTCTTGTATTCTAGGCTAACATCCATGGTTCCTCTGATGTATCTTAATGCCTTTCATTCTTTTTAGTGAGAGACTTTGGGCTCTTGCATTTACTAAGATAGATAATTAAGAGCATAACTGATGTATGGCCTAGTATAAGTTAGGTAAATGAGACTCCATATCAATTATTGATATAGATTTATATTTACCTAGGATGATGGATCTATTTAAGAGAGTTGAACTTTTATCACCATAAGTTTGGAAATTGGTTTTTTATCCATCATGTGAAACTTTTCAAGCATTGTCTTGACATATTTGAGTTGAGATATAAATATGTGATTTTATTTCTACCAAAATTCTAAACTATGATAATAATGCAAAAGTCCAAGATCTATCATGTCAAATGATTAGTTTAGATGTTTTTTTGTTGACTCAATCATATTCACTAAACTGATAGTGATGAATAGATCATCAACATATAAAAAAAAATTACCATCTCCCCTATTGTTGAAGGTACACATTTGGATCATATGGACTCATTTTGAATCCATGTTTTAAGATATGCTCATCAATTTTGATGTACTATGCCCTGGGACCCTATTTAAAACCATACGGTGATTTGACAATTCTAAAAAGTTTATCTTATTTTATTGGAATGAAAAAGCCTTCTAGTTAAGTCATTTATACTTCTTCTTGTAAATATCCATTAAGGAAGTCACCTTTCAAGTCTATTTTATGGAATTTCTAGCCAAAATATTTAGCTAAAGCAAAAATCATCCTAATAGTTTTGATCTTTATTGTGAGATAAAATGTATCCTCATATTCAATGCCTTCTTTTCGATTATACCCTTTTATAAAAAACCTTGATTTGTGTTTATCAAGACTGCCATCTACTTTGTAATTTATCTTAAAAATATATTTGCATCTGATTGGCTTCTTCCATAGTGGAAGGTCTAAAAGCTGCCATATTTTATTCTTCATTAGTGAATTATATTCTACATTCATGGCATATTTATAATATTTTGATGGTATGGCTTATTCAAATAAAGATGGATCAATAGATTAAATAACTATAATCATTAAATCCAAATTAACTTCTCCTCAAGCTATACTGAGTCCTTAGTCTAGTGGTGGATGTTTCTAGAACAATTTTCAATTTAACATCTCTTAGTGTACTTGAAAACCATATAGGTATATATTGATTGATTCTTATAGGTATTAGAGTTACACCATTATTACCACCATAATAAACATTTCCATCTCTAGCATTATCTATGGGAATGATTTGTTTATTAGGTGATCATATACAAGGAGCTTCTACTTCTTTATTATCAAAGAACTCAACATTCTTTCCAGTGGAGACTTGTCTAGTTTTTGGATCTATGAGTCTATAAACAAGTACTTCTTCACTATGCCATAATAAAAAATACTTTTTTGCCTTCATATCAAGTTTATTTCATTCTGATTTAGGAATGTGCATACTTGTTTGGTATCCATAAACTCGAAGATGTGCTATAGATGGTTTTTTTTCATGATGAAGCTTCATGTGGAGTTATTCCATAAAGAGCTATAGTTGGAACCCTATTGAGTAGATATATGACAAATTTGACTACGTATGCCCAAAATGCCTTTGTTAGGCTTAAATCATGTAACATACATCACATTATTTCCATGATAGTATGATTCCTCTATTCAACAATTGCATTTTTTGTGGTGTATGAGGTGGTGCCATTTGACGAGGAATGCCATTTTATTGCAAAAACTATTTAACCTCAAAATTGGTGAATTGTCCCCACCCACAATCTGAGCAAAGGCTTTTTATTTTTCAACTAAATTTTGTTGAATAGCCAATTTGAATTTCATGTAAATTTCAAAGGATTAACTCTTTATTTTCACATAATAGACCCACATTTTTTGGGAATAATCATCAACCAAGAGCATGAAGTACTTAAACCAAGCATGACTAGGTGTCACCAGTTTGTAGATATTAGTATGTACTAGATCATGTTTTCCATGGGCCTGATATGTACTTTTCTAAAATGGATATCTATGTTGTTTTTGTGTTAAGAAATCCTGACATTCAATTGTACCCTTTTTTAAGAGGGGGAAATCTTCTTACCATGTTGTAATGGTGGAGTGTGTCGATATATAAAAAATTGATGTGGCCAAATTTTTTATGACATAATTATGTTGAGTCTATGTCTTTTAATATGAGAAATTAATTATTTTTATGAATGAAATCAAGTTGAAACATACAATTCACATTGGATGTTCATGCAACAATTTTTTTAAATTTTTGGTTTTATCTTTAATCAAACACATATTCTTTCCACTTTTAGAGTTAATGTTAATCTTCAAAATGTGGTCTATGAATTGGCTAATTGATAAAAAAAATTGGTTAAATTAGTTACATAGAGATCATCTTTGAATTTATAATTTTTTGTGCCTAGGGGTAAGGTAAGGTTTTCAATGCCTAGCCAACTATATGAAGTATCATCACCCAAAGAAAAATGATTTTTGTTGAATGTGTTCTTAAAAATGAAAAACCAATATTTTCTACCTATCATGTGTTAGGTTGAACCTAAATGAACATACCATATATCACTTTATGTGAATTATTTATGGAAATAGGTAGAATACATGAAGTATTCATCTTCATCATTGTCTTCTTATTCAATAATGTTACCTTATTGCTTTAATTTGTTTTGCAAAGTTACCTTTTTCTATTCCATTCATTTACTTTGAGATGATGGGGAGGATTTTTTGTGTAGTTGGCTTGTGGACACTATAAGATCCCTTATAGAATATATTATACAGCAATAATTTAGTTCATATCCCTTATGACTATAATTGAGACATTATTTTTTGGATTTACCCCATTGTGGATTCTATCTAGGATTCTATTTTGATTATGGCTTTGAAGACTTTATGGGTTTCTTGCCTTTATATGAAGTGAGAACATGTTTTTATCCTTATTCTTGAGTAATGAAAGACTCTTCTTATTACAACATAATTACAAGTTTTTCAAAACATGGTTTTTATTCTATGATAGTTAAAGTAGTTAAAAAAATATTGTATGAGGGTGGTAAACCTCTCAAGACAATGGGTACAAGAGAGTCATCTAAAATTATTTCACCTAAGGATTGTAGTTATACTCTTAGTGTTGTAACAATCTAAGAAAGGACTCGACCTTTTCACCTAATCTCATTTTTAGATAGTGAAGCGAAATTTGTAGGTGTAAAACAATGTTCTCATTTTTTGGCTCAAATACTATTCTTAGCTTATCCCAAGTTTCCTCAGTTGTTTTGGATTCATTAATGTGTCAATTCATTTCATCCAATACCTTGAACATTATGATCAATTTTTCCTTCTGATTAGCTTTATCATATTTACATTGTTGGTCAACATCTATTACATGTTAGGTGTAGGTACCATATATAACAGGGGAAATTTCTTAAAATTTGAGTTGAGTTCTAATATTTATCTTTCAAGTAGAGTAATTATCACCTTTGAGTCACTAAGAATCTAGTCTAAATAATTTTAGATCTTGTGAAACTATTTTTAATATTGTGAGTGATGGATTGGTTCCTTATCTCTCTAGGTATATAGGTCTCCCTTTCTATATACTATCATACCAATATACAAGATATTTCTATATACATTCCCTTCCTATATACCTATCGATATGTGGAAGAAGATCACCCTTTATATATACCTATTTATATGTGAAATAGGCATTAACATACATGAAAGAGTCTAGTATGTGGTACCTAGATAGTACTAAAAACATTTCATCTAATCATTATCACCTACTTAGATCCTTTAGGTAGTATTAAAAGGTCTTATGTATCATTATTTTACATAGCTCTCAATTCTTCATCCATATCAATCTTCTAGGACCCTGCATCATTCATACCCAAAGCTTCTTTTATAGATCTTAGTTCATCAATGTTAGTACTCAAATAAAATATATATTGCCAATCATTAGGAAAATACCTTCTTGGTGGTTATCTATGACTTGTACACCATCAAACAAGTTGAGATGGAGGTTATTATTCTTCTACCTCCTCTTCAAAAGATTCAGATCTTGATGATCTCCCCTCAACTTGTTGTCTTTGTCTTGGCCTCGACTCAACTTTTTTAGACATAAGAGGAAGTTGAATCACTTATTTATTTTATTTTTACTATAGATATTGTATAATATAATTAGGCTTAGTTTATCTAAAATAACACTTATAGAATACAATACCTTTTGTGTTACTATACCCAAAGGTTGTATCCTTTCACATGATAGTTATAATCAATGAAGATATATTTCACATCTTTGTTCTCCAATTTTTTCTTCTTCTACTTTGGCACATGTGCATATGCCTCATAATCAAAAAATCTAAGAAGTCTCAATGAAAAATTACATCCAGACCATGCATCCATAGGTAATTTATCAAAAGGTGCTGATGTAGGAGACCTATTGATTAGGCAGTAATTAGTGGCTACAACTTCAGCCCAAAACCTTTGTTCTAGTCCAACACCACTAAGCATACTCCTAGCCTTCTTCATTAGTATATTATTCATTATTTATAAAAACTCCATTCTATTGAGGTGAATATGGAGTTGTATTCTATCTCTGTTTAACAAAATCTCTATAGAATCTATCAAAATCAGTAGAGCAAAATTCACTACCATTGTCAGTCATCAAACACTTAATTTTATTTCCAGTCTGTAACTCAATCTTTCCTTTAAACTCTTTATAAAATAAACCCATTCCCATCTACTATAATCATCAATAAATGACACATAATATGTGGATTTTGAAATCAAAGGAACATTAACAGGACCAAAAACATTAGAATGAATAAAATTTAATACATCACAAAATTTATGTGAACTTGAGTAAAACTAAACATGGTTCTATTTACTATAAATAAAATTCTAAAAAAAATAAAATTTAATATTGTAATTTGTCAAACCTTCGCCAAGATTTCTATTCTTCAAGGCCTTAAGACGTTTTCCTCTATTGTGTCCAAGTCTCTAGTACCATAACATAGTCTTCTTTGCAATAAATTTTAAATCCATATAATTAGCACTCTTATGTACCTATAATCCATGACCATCCATATAAATAGTAATTACCTCTTTATCCAATAGAGTATTCTTAGATGTAGTCTTTATAAAATTACTATTACATTTAATTATGCATGTATCAAGGTTATACAAAATGCCAATCTTGACACCTTTAGATATCAATATAGAACTTCTAACCATATAAGAACCTACTTTAGAAAAGACAACATGTACACCTGCATATATTAGTTTAATCACATAAAATAATTTACGAGATATACTAGGGATATGTAACATACCATCAAACCATTTAATCATTTCATCTGTAAATCTAATGCTAACTCTACCATAACCAATAATGATTAGAAAAGAATCATCACCCAAGTACACCTTACCTACATCAAATTATTCATGCTTATAAAACCAATTTCTATTAAAGTTTATATGGTAATATGCACCTGAATCAATTAACCATGCATCATTACTTGCATAGGTTTCTAAGACTATAATGAATGCATCACTATCTTCCTTCTCAGATTGAAAATTAGAATCATGCTTCTTCTTTTTCTTCTTTAAAATACATTTGGTAATGATCACATTTGCCACAATTCTAGCATCTCACCTTGGGCTTTCTAGGATATTTGAATCTCCCTTTGGTCTTGGATCTAGTTATCATGCTTCTCATTCTTCTTTCCTCTTTATTTAGATATTCTACAAACATTCAAGGCCTATTTGGCACTGATGCAAACTTTTCTTCTCATTTATTAAAAATTCAAAGAACCTATAACATCCTCATATTTCAATGTTATATAAGTACTTCCTATAGCCATAAAAAGAGAATCTCATGAGGCAGGCAAATAACAAAGCAAAATTTAACATCTCTCTTCCTCATCTATTTTCACATCAACTGATACTAAATGAACCACCAACATATTAAATGCTTCTAAGTGGTCTAAAATTTGTCCATCACCTTTCATTCTCAAATAATATAACTTCTTTCTCTAGAAAGTTTTATTAACTAAAGATTTCTCTTGGCAAATCTCACCTAGTTTCTTCCAAAACTTCTTTGTTGTGGTCTCTTCATGGACATTAATTAGTTAAAAATATACCAGGCACAATATGATGATACATTTGGCCTTCTAGTCCATTACATTATACTTAGATTCTTTAGCTAGATATACAAGTTTCTAAACATTTTCATCAATGGCATCCCATTGATCTCATTCAATCAACAAATCTTTTATCTTCAGCTTCCACATCTCAAAATTTCACCCTAAAAAATTTTCAACCTACATTATCCCTAATGTTATTTTCATCTTAAAATTCTTGCAATAAATAACTCTAAATATCTCTTGCATAATCTCCCACTCAAAATTGGATTAGCTCAAAAAATCCAAGAAGCCCACAACTAGAACCAAAACTGCCAAACCTATGACACCACTTGAAATTAATATGATATTTCATAAATAATTATTTACACTAAAACTCGAGAGGAAAATATAAAAAACCAATTTTAAATATTAAAAAGAAAAAAAACACATACAATTGAAAACAATGACATACCATAAAACATGATTATGTGGGGAAAATGCTTTTGGGAGAAAAACCCCAAACTCCAAATTAGATCAATATATTATATACAATAAAACAACAATTACAACATACTTGTAGATAATGAATTCAAAGGAACATCACCATTATATAACCAGGAGAAGAACTGGTTCAGAGCTTTAGCGCCTTGCATAACTCTTAGCTTACAAACCGCATCTTAACTTATTATCTTCTATTTAAACATTCTACAAAGAAGCTAATTCTTACTTATAGAATTTAAAAATGAAAAGGAGAGAGGAAATAACTTCATGAGTAAAGAAAAATGTGCCATCCTTAGTGGATAGCTATTAATGAATAGTGGCATGCTTTGTTTGTTGTGCATAGGGTTAAAGTGGATCCTCCACTTGTGATAAATCATCCTACACTTTCATATGCTTCCAAAACTATGTCCCACTTTCATATTTATTTGTGGCCCCTGTGCCTTTGATTGCCTATGCTGAAATTTGAATAAATGACATTACTTAATCAAATGTACATAAAGAAAATAATGACATATTCATTTATCATTGTTTATTGTATGAATAAATGAATATGTCATTATTTTCTTTGTGTACATTTGATTAAGTAATGTCCCTTTGATTATTCAATATTTGAACATGCCCCTTCCTTAAGGTCTCTTTGTATTATTAACTTTTGATTTGATATTGAATGATCTTGTGTGTGTGTTTGATGACTTGTTGAGATTGTAATATTACTCTCTAGATGTTGCCAAGATATGTATCATGCATCTTATGACTTGATGTGATCACATTCTATGTACTTCAATGATATATTTACATATACATGTTTCTCCTATATTGTGCATAATTCATACACAATCTATTTGATTATCTTATCCTTTTGAGGTAAGATAACTACTGGTTTATACTTCCCCTCACCTCAAAATGGGGGGCACATCAGTGGGATCATGTCAAACAGGAATGGATTCTACATTTTTCATAGATCCAGACTAGAACAGGGGCATGTTATGGAAACATGTTATCCACACTTATATTAATTCTCATTTTCATATTTTAGTGGGGGAAAGTTATGGAAATATGTTCTCTATGTTTGTCACAGTTTGAAAAATACTTGGGGAATGGTATGAAAACATGTTCTCCACACTTATACAAATTCTTGGATTTTCTAGATTTACTAGGGGCATGTTATGAAAACATGTTATCCACACTTGCATAGTTTACAAATTAACTAATTTCAAACTTTTGTGATTTAGATACACATTTTTGGTATAATTATATACATTTTTATCATTTTTGTACCTAGGTTTCATCTTAAGACACATACAATGTGCATATGTTATGCAAAGGGCACCTATATTTCAAAATTAAACTAGTTTTCATATTTTAAATTCTTCTATAGATTTGAGCACATCAGGATGGACTTTTATAGACTATTAGTGAGCCAATCTATTATATTAGTTTATTCACTTTTGGGAATGTTAAAGTGATTAAATCACTCAATATTGACAAGTTTATAAGAGGGAGTGATTAAGTCATCCACCCTCAGAGTCACCAGATATATAGTGTGAGTTGACTTGGATTATTCACACTCACCAAGTTATAAGTATGATTAGGGATACACAGTTGAGTTAACCTAAACTACCAGGTGGAAACTCATTTTTTATCCAAGGTTGGGAGAGAGATGTTATCCAATCTCTCTTTATATATGCACTTGTGGGTTCCTATTTGTTGTAATATCATCTCCAATGCTTCAAAATGAAACATATTTTCAAATAAAATCACCATTATGCAAGATGGATGCATTGATACACACTCCTAAACATTGATTTTTTATTTCAATCATTTCAAATGCATTTGATGTAAGATTATATGCATTGATTATATATTGTATCATGATTTTGGTTATAAGTCATTCACCAGTAAAACATTAAATTTGTTCTCACATAAAGGCAAGGTGTGTTATACACACCTAATTACTCATTTTATTTTCCTTTAAAGTATCAAATATATTACTAGATTAAAGGGCATGGAGGGTTTGAAGAGAATGTAGACACTAAATATGAATTATATAACACCTCAGTCCTACATACTTGGCAAGTAATTCCCATGGTTGTACCCTTCAGTTCCTAGACCTTCCTACTACCAAAAGGATTGTATCTACTATCTCTTACATCTAAGTATTTATCTCTTAGTATGACCAATGTTATTATAGTGACCTAGGCCCTTTACGTGGCTCAAAATGATAAAAACTTTATTATTAACATCACCTAGACATTTGGGACCCATAGCTATTTTACATCATCCTATATGTTTGTGTCTTAGTTAGATACCTATTTCAATATTAGTGTTGTATGTCAAATGAACTGTCCAATGCACTAAAGTTATCAAATTTGAAAATGTAGAATATTCATATGGTCATCCTAAGTGCACTTTAATTCAATATATTTTATGAAAAGATCGGTATATATACATGATCATTCCTCATTCATAACTCACTTAGAAAATTCATACCTCTCACAACGAAACATACCAAAAGTACTCAATAAAACATTCAAGTGAGTTTAACTTATCTATTATTTCCTATTTCCATAATAGTCATTAAGACAACCCATTTATAGGTCTAAACTACTAAAAGAGTAGCCCATGAATTCTATTTTTAAGTTATAAGCTAGGTGACTATATGTAATTAATTTTCTACATATTACACCCTTGTGAACACACAATCCAACACATTAGGGGAGAACTACATCAGTTTGAATTCCTCTTCAGAGTACTAGCTATGTAGACAACACCCACTGACAGAGGAGTCTTTTGGGTTAGGTTGAAACCATGAGCCCACTAACCCTTTTTTTCCAAGGTCACTACAAAAATGGAGAGCAAGGTTTTTTATCATTTGACAAGAGAAATAATTTATGTGCATGATAGGAAGATACCAAATTAAAGGCAATAAAAAACATAGAAGGTTCCAAGTGGTCACATCCATATCCAATAAATATTTTGTACTATATACCTATGTCTAGGTTAGATAGGTGTGTCGACGTAAAAATTTAAGGTTGATGCAATCATCTAAGGCCACATAGTACAAATTTATAGAAGATGATGATTGATATAGAATATAGATCTAGTCCGCTTCCATCTTAGTTCAACTGAGCTCTATGCTCACACATTAAACAGGATAAGTATTCTTATTTTCCATTAATTTCAATATAAATAAATAGTTGTACTTATTTTTTTAAGTATATCTCAACATTTAAATTCAGACATTATTTATCTAAGTTTTTAATTGATTGGAATACTATATATCTATTTATCATCCTTGTGTTTATTCATTTCTATGTTCTTAACCCTATACTATATTGATCCATCTTATTTTAGTGTTAAACATGTAGGCATTGAATATAAATTTTCTTTCATTGATTGATATCTAAATAAAATAATGTTATCATTCATTATTACCTCCACTATATATAACATGATCAGTCAATAAAAACATTTGCATATGTGAACAATAAGATGCTATTCTAGGGAAAAATAGTTTCCCACCAAACTAAACCTACTGCCTACAACATTTTCCTACCCAATGCATTCAATCTACCATTAAACTTATTCTCATAAATCAAAAGTAAAAATCAAACCAACAAAATTCTTTTCATACTCATAGATCAAGGAAAAAACTAATTATTCATAAACACAATTAAAAAAAATGAGACATGAAAGACAAGATCATATTCATCCTCCAAAAGTGAATATGGATCATTGATTTAAAATAGAAAGTAAGGCTCAACCTTTAGGTACATGCCTATAAAAATGAACATGCTTAAGAAAACCAACTATATAACTCCATACATCATATACCCTAATCTCAAACCCACACAACATTCTAACATCATTGTGCACCTTCACAATATAAATAACTAGCAAACACCCTAGATGTAATGTTACCAATATTATTGGTAATTTTTATTAATTTTTAATTGAACAAATAATAAATTTAAAAAATAAATTTATTTATTGTTTAGGGTTTATTGAATTATTATTATTATTATTATTATTATTATTATTATTTATTCGTGTATTATAGGTAAACTCTATAAATAGTCATTAACATAGCTTTGTGATTAATTTTTTTTTTTAATTTTATGAGAAAAAAAACTATTATATAAATGATTTTTGATGAACGTCATCTTGAAATGATTAAAAAATATACCACTTTAAATATTTTATGATCAAGTAACCATAAATCAATACTCTAACACTCTTAATCAATTTTTAGTTAGGAAAGGAAAAATGAATTTAATCAACCTCTTTGAGCTTCTCCAAATCAAAATGTTTAGAATAAATTATTAATTAATAATTTTGACATGTTTGGATATATATATATATATAATCTGGGTTGAAAACAATTACTCCTACACTTGCAGTGATTAGGTTTTCACACTTCAAGGATAAATGTGAGAGAATTTTAATAAATCTCAATTAATATTTTTGTTTTTTTATGATAATTTTATATTATAAATATGGTAATAAGTAATAACGAAATAGTGAATGTGTAATTATTGATAACGAGCCTCATCAAGCTCACAATAGATTTGTACAAGTATTATTTCTTCCCTGTGGAAGCTAGAGCGTTTGTTTTATGTGATTTATTAATTTGGTATTTAATGTCCCAAATTATTGAGCATATCCTCATTTTGAGTTTTCATGAATTTGAATGGTTTTAACATCGTTGTTTCTAATATCTATATAATGCTATAAAACCCGATAATTTTCACTATGCTAGAAAAGCCTGGGAATGCTAATGGTTTGCAACATGTTAAATTTCATAACCAAAATGGAGGATCATTTTTGTATAAATTTGTTTACTTCATTAATATTAATTTTATATATTCTAATATATAAAACTATTTTGTCTATTTCAATTAAAAGATACCTGAATACTCAATAGGATGCATGAAAATAGTGATACTATTTCAAATTATTATTTTAATGATTTAGAAGATTAAAAAACTTAGTGAAAGCCACTAAAATTTTATGACATGATAATTATAACTATAAAAAACAAATACTTTTTATAATATATAGAGTACGAACTCCGAATGAAATATAGAGTTGATCACCTACACTAACATTTTTTTCAAATAAATATTATCAACCAAAAGAATGAAATAAACCTTTTTTTTATTACAAGAAAAAATTAATTAAACAAAAATACTAAAAGATAAAAGCAACAAACATTCTTTGCATCTCAATAAATAGTAAAGAACGGACATGGAAAAGATTCCTATGTGCACAAAAATGTGGCTTTTATGTTCTCTCAACATGATATCAAAATTGCTCTCATAGCTTACCTCCTCATATATAGACTAAATATTTTTGTACCAGCCTAATATGTTTTTAATGTAGTCATTCATTTGGGTTAATAATATATTAAGTGAAACTCTACATCCTTATGCACACATTAAAATATAACAAAAAAAATCTAACGTATGAATGAAAATATTTTCAGATTAGTCTTACCATCAATTTAAAATGTACTAATGTCATTGAATCAATTTAATGACCTCTCATCCTTCTGTATTTGTGACTGCATCATAAGCAAGTAACACATCCCTATTGACTACCCTCTAGCACTATGACATGGTAGCACCAATGCGTGACATGCAATAACTTTAGGGGAATTTGATTATCATCATCCTTCAAAAATGAATATGTTCTAATGGAACAAGGTTCAATCCATTAGATACACACCTATCATCATAATTATGTACTCTTTTGATTTCTTACAATCATTAAAGAAAGGGTTGATATAATGATCCACCTCTCTCTCTCTCTCTCTCTCTCTATATATATATATATATATATATATATATATATATATATATATATATATATATATATATATATATATATATATATATATATATATATATATATAACTATATAACTTAATCAGAGGGAAATCAAGCTTGTCTAGCTCAACATCTGTAATTGACAACTTTAGCAAATATATATCCCCCTATAATATCTTGATGGTGTGAACTAGGCCATCAATACATACTACGAAGTAAGACCAGAGTCAAACTTATAACCAAGACTACCATATTCTCTAATTTGAATCCAATACATTGCTCTTAGGAGGTCATAACATTGTTTAACTTAGTGCCCTCTTATCACAAGCACTTCTCCCTCACTTATAACCAATAAGAGATGTCGAGAGGAGGGACATTAATAGCTTAGTAAGGTTAGCTTTCATTGTATTATACACTCTTGGTCGATAGGCCATCTGATGATATGGAAAGATTGCATAAAACATTATAGATTTTTGACAAGAAGTGCTCTTTCTTTCTAATCCCTTATTTTATAAGGAATCTCAAATCTAAGAGTTAGTATACATAATTACACTCTCCATAAGCTAGATATTTGTATGTCATTTATAATCTGCATTATATACCATATATGGCTATACAAAATTGTTTGAGAGATTCTCTAATCCAAAAATGAACTTGAGGGTAGGGTAAATTTTAGTGGTGAATATTCATTAATTCACAAATATTTAATTTTTGGGAAATTGAATTTGATAATATTTGGGAGTAGTACATAGGGCCCATTTGCCTAAAATTTTAGAATGTAATTTTTTTAGGGATCAACTCACCAATCCTTTACAATAATTATGAAGGTATCCATGTAATTTGTCTTATATATATATATATATATTCATAGGGATTACCATCTAAGTATCCTTCTTTACCACATTACTAAGATATTGAGCCTTGAGGTCACCTAATAGAATTTTTCTAACTGCATGACTGAATTCCTTTTAGTGCCTCTCTACCATCTCATTGCTACCATCAAACAACACATTATTCCACCCAACTATTCACTTGATAACACACTACCATTTGAAAGCACTATGCCTCTTGGCTACATTCTACCACCCAACAACACTATGCCACCTAACCACTTTTTGCCACCTGATAGAACTGTGCTATCCAAACATAGTGTATTATGTGGCATCACTCTATGACCTGACATCATTGTGCCATCTAAAAACAATGTACTACCTGATAAAACTTTAATTCTTGACAACAAAATACTTCTTGGTAGCAATATGCCTCCCAACAACACTTTATTACCCAACACCATTTTATTGCCCACCAATATGGTCTCATTGATTGCTATCACCTAGCTATATTTTATCATTTCTTGATTGTTATTATCCAACAACACCTTCCCAACTGCTATTGCCCTTCTTAATCTTGATTCCTCCAACACCATCCTTTAGTTACGATGGTGTCAGGTGGTAATGGTAAGGGTAAAACATCACAACAAATATCAAAAAATCAAATATACTATCTTATTTTACAAATTCAGGAAAGAAGATTGCACAAATGACATGGACTCCAAATATAGGTAGTTTTGAAACTTTTTTAAAAAAAGGTTTTTTTTTTAACTGTATAATAATTTTAAAACCATTTCAATGCAAAAATCACCACTAATAATGATATTATTTCATTAGAAAGAATTAATCCCAATAAATTTTCACCATGTGAACATTTTATTAATGGCATGTCACCCCTAGAAGACACACCTCTAGGCACTTCAAAAGAAAAATTGCAGTTCTCTTTAGAAACTAAATTTGGTTGAAAATTTCACTCAAAAAAGTTGACAAAGAGAAGTACATGGAAAATATGAAGGTCTTTTTAAATTGACTAGACTATAAAATATCCATTTATAGAACTTGTAGAACCAAAAAATGATAATGAGCCTCTAATAAAATGAATATGTACAATACCCAGTTGGAAACTTGGAAAAGAACACATAATACAACTTAAATTATACATAATTGAGAAATATTGTAGAAATATATATGTGTATATGTATATATGTGAAGCACCCAGATGGACAAGTAACAATAACATATAGATGGAAAATGGAAAAGAATGCATGCATGTAAGATATGCATGTGACTATGAAAATGATTAAAAATGACCTAAACATCATTCCCAAGAAATGGGGAATAATAAAAGCTCAATTTGGAAAAGTTATGTAGTCTAATTTTAAGTTAAAATATGTGCATTTCTATACTATTTTCCATATTTTATAAAAGGGCAAACCTATTTCTAATTTTTTATATTTTAATATTTTGTTTCAACATAATGGGTTTATTGATATTTCACAATCACATTAGTTAGATAGTGATGCTTGAGAAATGGCAAAATGTCTAGCAATGGTTGAATAAGAAGATTTAAAATAATGTGTTAAGAGATCATTTTTTAACTGATTATCCATCGATGAGGTCACTACAGTTGACAGCACACCATGGGTTTGCATGCATGTGTATACTTATAAAAATTCTTCAAGGCAATCTCATCTATTAGCTATCCATAAAATGGTAGAAAATTACAATATAAAAAATGTTCATAAATTAGTTGTATCCAATTTAAGAGATAAAGTTGGGATGGATGATTATGCCATTGCTATGAAACTAGTGTGTTGGTGTTGATGGTACATCAATGATGTAGGGGCATAGAAGTTGTCTTTATATTCATCTTCAAATAATAATTTTTCTATTTATAATTCTAATTCATTGCATGGCTCTTAAGATGAATTTTGCATAGAAACTTGTTAGCACATTTGGTAATGTCACAAAAGTGGAAGAGCTCAATCATGACTTGTATTCTTATATGTCAAGTAACCTGAAAATATTTTTTGATTTCTAAAAATTTGCAACTGGGGTGACTGATGGTGAAAAACTACTGAAAGATGTTGAAATAAGATGGATTTCCATGTATGAACCTACATGCAAAATTGTTAAGGAATATCCATCTTTAACATGTTTTATGTATAAATTCTATAGGAAAGTTGGCAAAGCAAAATATTTGTTGTGTTTTTTAATAGATTTTGAAACATTATGAACATTATACAGTATTCTACCAATGTTGAAGGAAATCAATTATTGAATAAAGCATGCCTAGAAAATATTTATCTATATTGTTTACTTATACATTTGAGAGAATATGTATGTCAATCTTTAGATATATTATACACACTAAATGAAAGCTTTTGAAGATAAATTTTAAGGACCTAGAAAATTTTAACAAATTTTTAGAATCCTGAGAGTTATTTAAAATTCAATATTAATGATCATTTTTGTGTCATGGTAAATGGTATTGAGATCTCAATGCACATTTTTTATAGAAGACCTGAAGTTGTGAGAGTTGAACCTAAAGATGTACCTGTAACATGTCTACTACATGATACTATTTTATCTAAAATATGACTTACATTAATCCAAATCTCATAGAGTTTATCTTATGAGATCAAAAAATGTTTTCAAAGGGATGAGTTATTGGAGGTCATGGAAGATGTGAATCCCAATTTTTGGAATAGTGTTAACAACAAGAATAGATTAGTAGTTTATTTCAAAAATACATGGGTTAAATTGTAAATCATTTTTTTAAATATGTAGAGGTGAATAGAGTTGAGATTAATGGTATTTTAAATAAAAAGTTATCGACATCTTATTCAACATGGTTTGAAATTAAAATGATGGATCAATTTCAGTATTTAAGTCATCCAACTAAAAATGATGCAATTACACGACTATGGAATTTTTTTTCATCCTAGTAGCATCTTACAAGAAAGTATTAATGAATATTTCAAATTATATGAACATGAGAAAAGAATGATTTTGGGTTCTATTGAATATGAGCGAGTGTTTAGTGCATTATCTTTCATGAGGTCAAAACTTAGAAACAAATTAGATAAAATTCTAGAGACTTGCTTGAGACTCTATATTTCACATTATTTTGTGGACAAGTTTCCTTATGATAGAGCACTTTCAACATGGAGTTCTCTAGTTTAAATAATAGGTGTCAGTAATATAATGACCAATACAAAGGATATGAATACTTCGATTAAATATGGCATTGACATGGTAGATACAAATCACACTTAAGATGAACAATTTTCTTGAGGATTATTTCAGTTGCTCGAGTTTTAGTTTGATAAGTATAAACTTTACTTTTTTTTGAAATATTTTATATTTTTTCACGTTCAAATAGTTTAAACTATGTAATCTATTTCATGTATGTAAACTACTTTCAATATTTTTAAACTCTATGGATTAATTGAGAGTAAATTAGAACTAATGCCTTCATTTTCACATAAAATTTTATGAAACTTTGAAAATAAAAAATGTATCAATACTTCTTCAATAGACTACAATTAAGGACATTATTTGTCCTATTATAATTTTGTGTATTTTAAATAATATAACATCCATAACCATTGAATATTTAAGGCTAGATGCTACATTTGATGGTGACCACAACATATTTATAATCATGAAATTATAAACCAAGAGTATTGTAAACATAATGTAAATAATATTATATCTTTGCCTCTATAAATTAATAATTGTTTAAATAATAAATTTAAAAAAAAACAAATTATTAATTAATTAAATACTATAAAATATTTAGAATTCAAAGCATAATACATTTAAACATAAGTTTTTAATAGTTATCAATCATTTTGAACATTACCTAGACAATAGTTAAGATTGAAGAATATTTAAACATTACATTTAAACAAAACTTTTTAAAATAATACAACTACTATAATAGTATAACCATTAAATATTTAAGGCTAACTACACTGAACCACAACACATTTAAAATCATTAAATTATAAACCAAGATTGTTCCAAAGTATTAATTAATTAAATAACAAAGTATTTCTATTTAGGTTAAAGGGGATTTGTTTTGAATTAGGGTTCCCAAACCCTAGGAGAAGATCTAGAACAAAAGAAACAATAGGCTAACCAAGCCAAAAGAGAAAAGGTTGAGTTCAAAGACATCCAGAGAACTACTAAAAATTAGTATGAAAAATGTCCTAGAATGCCAAGATTTTCAAGTAAAATTTGTTGACCAAAAAATAAATAAACAAAAAGAAACAAACTAGGAATCTATCATAAGATTTTCTTTATTAGATCTAAGAGACATTATCAAGGGTTTCAAACCATGTTTAGCTTTGAATTAATTTCTATGGCTAACAATTTTCCATTCTCCTTCCTCCTTAAGATTTGCCAATATGGTAATGGATATGTCCAAAAAAAATTCTTGATTATGTGTTTACGCTAAGTCAAACACTCCTTATCTTTCTAATAAAGATTGGGTTGCTAAATTTGATCTAATCTCTACATTTTCATTAATTCTGTCTTATAACACAACATCCCCCCTCTCCTTGATCTTTTATACACAACTTAGAGTTTCATTTTGATGGTTTTAATCCTCTTCTTTCAAGTAGACCTCTGATTCTGATCCCTTGGTATCACTTCCACTATTCTCAACACCTAAAACTGTATTATGTTTAATCTATGCATTTTTTCACCACAATACCATCTTTTTAAATTTAAAACTTTGGAAATCATTCATAATATTCCCTATTTAGAAACATATTCTACACCTAAAAGGGATACCTTCAAATTTAAGGGATTGTATTGATTTTTTTCTCCCACTCATAGTTCTAATTAAGAAGGTAAATCCTTGGTAAAATCAACATAAAACAAGATACAATCATATGTAGAATGTCCCTTAATAGTAGATACTTTTTCAGTGGATCAATAATTTCCTTTTATATTTTTAATGGTTGAAAACACCACATCATCCCAAAACTAGTTAGGAAGATTTGAAAGCCTAATCCAAATCAGTTTAAAATTAAAAGTTTCAGTCTGAGTGTTAAAATCTAAGTGTCAGTGTTTTACCGACAGACTTTGTTTATCCCATTCCTAAACCATGTCATTAAAATGACCTCTGTATATTCTATGAAATTAAAAATCAGAATAAAAAACATTGAGAATAAGGGTGAGTCTAAATTTTACCTTCTACCCTTGATTTCCATTTGGTTGAGATCCACTCATGTAATGTTGGTAGAATCAGCCATAACCCTTCAAAGTTACAAATTAGAGCCTATGTTGTTAACCAATATTCCATTATGGTAATAAATTATAAGTTTTGTTTATCAAATAAAACCATAAAGGTATCCTTGGATGGAATTACAGGAGAGATTTTGATACCTACCCTGGTTTTTGACCTCCATATTTAAACTATGCATTTACCTTTAAAATCATTGGATCTACCCTCCCCTATTTCCATCCTCCTATTGTCTTATTCATATTCTCTAAACCTTGATTACACCATAGATTCAAAATTCTTGTACACCCTAGGGTTTGACCAGTTGCCCCAAATTTGAGGTTATCATCTGTTAGCCTCTAATCAATGTTAAAATTATTTCTAGTTTATAGAAAGGGTTAGGAAACCTATTTTCCTTCAAGGCCATAAACTCTCTTCTCCCCTAAATTTTTTTATAGATCCCTCCATTTCTATAGTTTAGAGAAATAAAATTTTAGGCACTTAATCTTTATCTCCTTGGGTAATGACACCACTACCGAGCCATCCATCATTGTTGGTATGGATGCCAGTATCAAGCCACCTACCTTTGAACCATCACCAAATTCTACCACTAATTTTTCATCATTCATGTTAGGTATTTTTGTCATTATTTTCATCACCATCATTGTGATAACATAAAATGAAAAAATATTAAATACCAAAATATTAATTAAATACTACAAAACATTTACAATGTAGACCATAATACATTTAAATATAAGTTAATTTAGTTCATAAAACCAATCATCACTAAAGTATTAATTAAATACTACACTATTATATCTCTATAGAGTTTTTAAGCTTGACCAAAATACATTTAAAACATTAAAATTATAAACCCAAAAAATTTGAAACAAGTGTAAAATATCATTGACATGATAAAATGTATTGAATAAAACAAGTATTTATTCAAATATAATAAAGTGTTTTTGAAACAAACATAATATAAATCAATATCATTTTTAACATTATATACTTTTTGAAACAAACTAACTTTTTTCAATAATAGACTCTCCATCCACTTGCTGCCTACCATTACCGTCCATTGAAACCTTGCTTTCTTGCCCTACTTGTGTGCCCTCCATGATAATTCCTTATTTAAGAAGATCCTCTACAATAGAATTGATATTTGTAATATTTTTTCTCTTATCATTCGTTGCATCACCATTTGAAATAATACTTGGATATGCATCTATTTTTTTCTTCAATAAAAAGTCTGAATCTATTCCATGCTCTTTAGTAATTTTCTTCAACGTATTGTTCTATTTATTTAACAGAACAAGGTTTTCCTTGAATGCAGTTATTGAGGTTATATTTTTGTGGACATTTTTCAAATACAAATTAAGAAGTTGTGCTTCTTTCTTCAAATTTTTATATTTTTCTTGTAATTAAAAAATATAATAAATAAAATACATGTTAGAAATAATGAAAACTTACCAACACTTTTTCCTTTTCTACTTTCATGATGCTAACAAGGTTTATATCTCTAGCCCATTTATTGAAATAGGCATGTGCTTCTCTATTTACATTTGATAACCTATTTATCATAATTCTTAAAATATTATCATTTTCAACATTGTTAATAGAAATTAACTCAAATTGAGCTTGATTGAATAAAGTGTCAATCTTTGAGCATTCATTTTAAACAAGTGAAAACAAATTAACTCTTTAGGAGTGATTGTGATAATGGTCATTGCTTTATATGATCAATGTTTTTACCCTTATCTCCCATTATTTTAAAGCATTAAACTCATTAATAACACCCTCCTTCAAATTAGCAAGTATATTTTATAAAATTAAATTATCTAATAAAAAGTTAGTTATGGAATCATTAGACACATTCAAATTATCAGTGGTGGGTGGGGTAGATGGGGAAGAGGTAGAAGGCACTTCTACTATAGGTACATTAACAACTTGAATAAAATCATGTGGATTGAATCCACCACTCGCTAGGGCCCCATTTTTTTATCCCAAGATACTCTTCATCTAGATCAATATGATACAAACATGTAAGACTTTATGCACTAGAAACACCAGCAAGAGAGAAATTTGGGAAATTCAAAAAAAATTAGGGTTCCTTTACTCTATGCATGGACGGAGATATTATTTCCACTTTTATAAGTCTGGATCGGTGGTGGAGGTGGTATAATACTTCTTGGTCTCCTCACAGATGTAGGGTGACCTATAAAACAAAAAAATGTTCAAAAATAATAAATTCAAAAACATAAATTAATGTAAATTTAAAATGAAATAGTTATTACATGTACTCAGGGAGATTACCTCTTCCATTTTGATTGTCTTGGTGGGAGTGATTATGATTGTTTCAGTTTCAAAAAGAGTAAATTATCTAGTTAATAAACTACCCAATTGTAAAAAGCTTCAATGCAAAAAAAAGATATAAGGTGGCAAACATTGAATGCGTTGTTGGGAAGAATTCTTAATGGCAAAGTTGGAGAGTCAATTGCAAAAAACAAATAAAATAATAAACTAATATGAAAAATAATTTTTTCCATTAAATAATACAAGAAATAAATAATCAATAGAATTTGTGAGAACTTACAAGTGGAGATGATACAAAATCAGTTCTTGGGTGTTTTGAAATTTGGAATGAATTAAACAAAGACTTCATGGACTCTGTATCACCATAGCCTTCAAGAACATGTTGACCTTTCTATGCTGCATATTTTATTGTGCCATATAAATATATTCTTATCTATAATAACTAACAATCCAAAAAATGTTAAAATTTTAAAATGTATAAAGCAATAAAGGTGATTATTTTGAAAATTAAACTTACCTCCTATTCATTGACAAATAAAGAATTAGTTGTCATTTTTGTATAGAGTGCAGTGGGAATTGATGTATTTTGTATATCATATAAGACCTCATAATACAAGTCTAAAATATAATTGGAGGAAGAAATGGTGGAAGTGTCCTTAAAAAAAACATGATTCAACTCAACCCTAATCCTGGTGCATATAACCATGCACAAGTCATATTTCACCCCCAATAGAGAATGAAGAATGTAGTAAAGAGCCTAGAAGGAAATGCCCTCTAATATTCTTTGTAAAATAATTCTAGCATAGAAGAAATGCATAATATCTTTAAAAAATAGATTAGATATTTTTTTCAACTTGGATTCCCCTTCTAATCTTACTAGTACAATGAAAGTATAAAACATGCAATTAAGACATCAAACTAATAAAAATGATTCAAGAATAATAACAAATGTTAATATTGTTAATAAAATTAGCACTTAACAGTTGTGTCTATGGCCAAGTTATAGATAGACTCCAAATAATTATTATCTTCATAAGATAATAGAACATTATTGTCAATAGAGTTTGCATTGTAATGTGCAATGTGAAAGGTCGGTTAAATTGTGGATATATAACAAAGAGGTGCCAAAGGATATGGATTTAGTGTTAAACTGCACATGGAATTAGGTCTTAGTATGGTTATAACAAGAAACTAGATATCACAATAGGTTATTGTTAATGGTGGTATCATATTGAGGCATTTCTACTAGGCCTCAGAGTTTACATGCATCTATCCAATCCACA
The DNA here is from genome assembly GCA_037957365.1 of Torreya grandis. Lineage (NCBI taxonomy): Eukaryota > Viridiplantae > Streptophyta > Pinopsida > Cupressales > Taxaceae > Torreya > Torreya grandis. Next base: position 1,849,663 of record JARHVA010002633.1, on the reverse strand, counting down.
TAGGATTCCAGCTACTCCACCAACTTGAGGAAGTTTAGACACAATATATTTTTCAAAATGATGTTTTGGATGACACCTATTTCTATGGATTTATAATCTATTAGTATTTCACTTAAGAGTTGTAGGTTAAGTCTGAAGAGAAGAGAGGGATGAGAAAAATCTAAGAATAAAGTGTGAAAATGAGGGATATGAGGGGTATTTATAATCCATAAGGGGCAATAGAAGTAACCGATTCACATGATCAATGAGAGTTGGTCATGTTTTGATATGATACCACCCACCATAGGAGACATGGTGAAGGGTGATAGCACATTACTACCTAGTAATATACAACCAAATGATAGTAACATGCCACCTAGTGGTACATATGTTTTATTGCCTGGCTATATAGTATTGATCGACAATTGTAGCATAGTGTTTATTGGTAGTGGTTGCATAGTGATACTCAACACTCTTCTATTGACTGACATTATGTTGTCACCTAGTAGCATACTTTTGAGTGGTATCATAGCATTAAGTGGTAGCATAATATTGTCACCTAATAACATGTTGCCACCTAGTAGCATAATGCCAAGTGGAAGCACAGTTCTGAGCAATAGCATAATTTTGAGTAGTAACATAGTGCTATCACCTAGCAACATATTGTCACTCGATAATAGTGTTCCACATGATAGGATGATGATGAGCAATAGCGTATCGCTATTACCTCATGGCATGCTACCACATGGTAATATAGTATCGATGAACAACACAACACTATAGCCTATCACCTAGAAAAATGTTATCAGGTAGTTATATAAAAAATAAACAAGGTGATTTTTACTCCTAGATACATTTAGATTCACCAAGGATATGAATTTGATTTGTCTAAACAAACCTAAGGGGGTTGCTCACATGGGCTCTTAAAATGAACCCTGCTTGAGGATAGGGGAACCTTGCTAGTTTTTTCCACTTCACATACATTCATCATCCTTGAGTTCCTCCTAGAGATATTGTAGGAAAAAAATTTACCTTCATTTGTATTCACTAGGCTCGAGTTTTGTTCAAATGAACTCTTATAATTCAATTCAAACCAATATAAGGAATAAGAAACCCATTCCTTATAAATAATATTACTAAATAAATGTAGTTATAAAAATATGAGATTTGTAAGAGTTGAACTTATTTTAAGTAATTATGGAGCTTTTAGCGTACCATGGATTGGTCTTGGGTGGTTTACACAAATACATACTATCTTAATTGTTATACCCAATGATTTAAATCTTAATTGGTATTTGGGGAGAACACTATAAATGAATATTTATAAGTTATACACGTGCAAATACAATATAAACAATATTCATGATAAAGAAAATAATAGAAGTAAAACAAAACATTTTATCCATCTGTATGTTTTGTACATAAGATACTCTTGAGGGAGATGTATGATTACTTACTTCTACTATTTAATTGCTCTCTGATGCTATGAATATGTATACATATAATACAAAGTCATGGAAGTTAAAGAACCATTACAAGGGTTGGAATAGTTGCACCTCCATGTGTGACTCTTTAGCTCCAATGGATGGATTGAACGATTGATCAAAATCCAACATTTAGGGTGGTACCCACACCCCATAGGGGCACTACCACATGACCTCGCAAGGGGAACCCCTTCTGTTATATTGGGGTTTCACTCCATTATGAGGGAAGAGAGCATTGCTATTTTTCTATTAGTATGAAACAAGAAGATTCACATGAAGAGATTATCGTGGAGCAAAGTATGAAGTTCACAAAATAGAGGAGCTTTGTAAACAAGATATGAGCTTCACAAATGAGGACTTGCTTCACAACAATCAAATGAGATTAACTAAGGAAAAGTGAGATGTAGAATAAAGAAAAAGCTTCTCAATGAAATATTCAGCTTCATAACTAGTCATTTATGTTAAATACGTAAAATATTTATGAACACAAAACCTCATAATAATAATCACTCTTCTATGTAATTATAAATTTATATTAAAATATACAAATATATTATTGATTTTTTTAAAAAGAATTATAATATATTTGTAATATATGACATTTATAACAACTTTATCTAGATTTAAATCACCCTAACCCTAACCCTAACCTTAACCTTAACCCTAACTTTAATGCTAACTCTAAGCTTAGCTTTAAATATAATATTAAATCTAACCCTAACCCTAACTTGTGTGATAAAGAATGTATTTTATTTAATTTTACTGAATGTTTTTTAAGCATTCACTTTAATTCAAGATTTATATGTTTATTTCTTTATAATTTATATAGATATTTTCTAATATTACAGTTGTAAACTTTTCAAAATTAATTTTTATGCCTAAAAATAAATTTGTACAACTACCTTTTGGCTCATAACCCTTTAAGATAAGAAACAAATAGTTTGAACTTGTAGCATGTCTATAGTTAGTATAATGTATAGAGAAGTTGGAAAAGAGGATATCATTGAAAATATCCATTGATTTGATGCTTTTGATGGTAGTTTCTGATTTGATTTGAAAATGTTAAATATTATAATAGAAGGAAATCCAAAACTAGGTATATGTCACTTTGTTTAGAATAAGATTTGTAATTTTTCCTAATAATATATACTTTGATTGTTAACCATAATCAACATTAAAAAAACCTACAAAGCATTCACTCAAGCACCTCCATGCAATGTTACAACCAGAAATAATAATAATGAAGAGCGATAGTTAAACAAATTTGTCTGATAGCATCATGAAGAAGATGCTATGAAATGATATGAATGAATGTTAGCAGCCACGTAAAGAAGTTTTGAATCTCATTGTTTAAATTGGATTTAATGAGTATTTAAAGAGACCCAATTGGTTTTATGGGGATTTCTTAAGATGGGAGCTGTATCAAGCATTCATAAAAGTATTGCCCACCGCCATGGTAAGCATTTGTTTACTGCTATCATCTCCGTGCCACCACACACAAAATGTGATTTAAGAAGGAAAATTATTGAGTAAAGTGTTAAAACTGTAGTTAATTTCTCCACTCCTTGTTTAGTCTCCATCATGCACGTAGTTTGCATGATTAGTTGTTTCACTCACAGCTCAGTTTGAATAGACAACTATCAGTTAAACATTAGTATATTTCCAATTTTTTTTGTTCTTTAATTCTATTTATGTGAACCTGATTGCATATTTTGAAATAGAGAATTAATAAGATTCAAAAGATCATTTTTATTATTATCGTAGCAATCAGTCTATGCATAATATTTTTGTTATATTTTATTTTTCTATGCTATCACAAATTGGTATTAGAGCCAGCGTAATGTCTGGCATTAGAGAGCACAACCTGGAGGAAGCATTTTAGATCTGACCAGCCATTAGTAGACAATATCTTCATTGAATGGTAGAGCTAGACCAGAGAAGGTCACTATAGTTAGTTGAAGGAGATTGTAGTAGTCAAACCAACTACAAACATTGCACCTTTACAGCCTGTGTTTGTCTTCATCTAAGAATAACATAGCTAGCTAAAGAGTAGATCCAGAGCACTGGAGACAAGATCTAAGGAGGAAAAAGGCTACAGTAGCAGAAACCTGCAAGTGTAGATCTCTGAGGAGAGATTGAATGCTGTAGCATTTATTATTTTTTTCTGGTGTGGTCTTTTAGCTTGAGGCATGGAAGAAATAAACAATAGCATTTCTCAGCCCCATATTCTCATTTTTAAAGGTAATAATTATAATTTTCGGACAATTAAAATGAGAACATTGTTTTGCTCACAAGATGTTTGGGATTTGGTAGAAAATGGCTTTGTAGAACCATAGGATGAGGCTGCCCATCATGCATTAACTCAAGCACAAAAGGAAGAGCTTAAAGAAAATAGGAAAAAAGATGTAAAAGCTCTATTCCTAATCCAACAGGCAATGAATGAATCCATTTTTCCTAGAGTTGTAGCAGTAACAAGATCCAAGTTGGCATGGAAAATCTTAGAGACTACCTATAAAGGTAATACAAAGGTGAAAGTAACTAAATTACAATCTCTTAGGGGAAATTAATAAAAATTGCAAATGAATGATTCAGAGTCTATAGACTAGTTTATGGGTCAAGTATTGAATATTGTGAATCAAATTAGATCTAATGGAGAAATAATAACAGATCAGAAGATCATAGAAAAATCTTTAGGAGTTTACCCAACAAATTTGATGCAATAGTTATAGCTATTGAGGAAACCAAGGATTTGGAACAGTTATCAGTAGATGAATTAATGGGATCTTTGTTAACACATGAATCCAGAATGAATAGGAATAAAAATGCTTCTTTTGAGAATGCTTTCAAGTCTCAGGTATCATTTGGTAGAGGAAGAGGAAGAGGAAGGTACAACTTTAGAGGAAGAGGTAGAAATGGAAGGAACAATCCAAATCAAGGTGAAAACAATGATCAAAACTAAAACAATAGAGGATGTGGCAACAATCACTTCCAACAAAATTCACAGAGGTTTGATAAATCTAACATTCAATGTTATTACTGCAAAAAATATGGACATTAGGCAAGTTAATGCAAAAAGAAACAAGGAAATGTGGACAAGAAGAATGCTAATTACACAAATGAATCTAATTCTAATTCTGGAAGCTTATTACTCACTTATCATGTTTCTCAAGAAAATGCTATAGATTTTTGGTTTTTAGATAGTGGATGCAGTAACCATATGATAGGGAATAAAGAATTGTTTGCTAGTCTTGATGATTCCCTAAAATCTGAAGTGAAATTAGGAAATGATAATAAAGTGGATGTAATGGATAAAGGAGTAATAAATGTTTTGGCAAAAAATGGTGAAAGAATATTTATTACTGATGTTTATTTTGTACTTGGACTAAAGCATAATCTTATGAGTGCTGGACAGTTAGTACAAAAAGGCTACAAAGTATCTTTTATGGATAATGTTTGCACAATACTAGACAAATTTCCAAATGACAGGTTGATAGAAAAAGTGGAGATGACCAAGAATTGGATGTTCCCTCTTCAAATTTAGTGCATCCAAGGAGAAGAGGAAGCCCACTTCAAAACCATGCATCTGGACCAATCATGGCTATGGCATTTAAGGTATGGACATTTACATTTTGGAGGTTTGAATTTGTTACCAAAAAAAATATGGTGAAGGGATTACCACCAATAGAACAGCCAGGAAGTTCATGTGAGAGTTGCATTCTGGTAAAACAGCATAAAGAGAGCTTTCTAGTAGGATCTTCATATAGAGTAAGGGTAATATTGGAGCTAGTCCATAGTGATTTATGTGGACCAATGCAAACTCCATCATTTGGAGGTAGTTCTTACTTTCTAACCTTCATTGATGATTTTAGTAGAAAGACTTGGATATATTTTCTCAAAGAAAAGTCAAAAGCCTTTGGAAAATTTAAAGAATTCAAGGCTATGGTTGAAAAGCAGAGTGGCCTTTACATCAAAGTACTTAGATCAGATAGAGAAGGTGAATATATGTCTAATGAATTTCAATATTTTTACAGATATCATGGCATTAAAAGGCAACTGACTACAAGGTACACACCACAACAGAATGGTGTAGCAGAAAAGAAGAATAGAACAATCATGGAGATGGCTAGAAGCATGTTGAAGGCCAAACATTTGTCAAATGAATAATGGGCAGAAGTAGTAGCATGTGTAGTATATATTCTGAATAGAAGCCCAACAAAGAGTGTCAAGGATCAAATTCCACAAGAAGCTTGGAGTGGTAAGAATCATAGTGTACGTCATTTTAGAATTTTTGGTTGTATTGCATATTCTCTTATACCATCTAAATTGAGAATAAAACTTGATGATAGAGGTGAGAAATGCATTTTAATTAGCTATAGTGAAGAATTAAAGGCTTATAAGTTGTATAACCCCATTTCAAAGAAAGTGATTATTAGCAGAGATGTAGAATTTAAGGAAGAAGAATAATGGGATGGAAGCATTGATAAAACCATCACAATTGGAGCACCAATTCTCCAAAAGAAGAAGCATATAAAGAACAAAATTTTCAAGGTGATCAATCCTCTCCAAAAGCAAGAACAAGCACTCCAATAAGATCACCTAGGAGCTTAGCACAAGGTGAATCATCTGGTCATGCATGTCATCCTACTCCCAATACATAAGTAAGTGATGAATCAGATCCAACTCTTGACACTTTAAGATCAAAATTTAAAGGTAAGAAAATGAGAAACTTGAACGAGATTTATGATCAAGAAGAAGAGAAGTTAGATTTGTGTTCAAATTTTTCCTTTTTCTCTCATGATCCTGTGTATTATGAAGAAGTAGTTACTGAGGAACATTGGATAAAAGCAATGGATGAAGAGATAAATGCCATTGAGAGAAATCAAACATGGAATCTAATTAATCTACCTAAAGGTAAGGATTGCATAGGAGTCAAATGGGCTCATAAGACCAAATTTAATGTAGAAGGTAAGATTGAAAAGCACAAGGCAAGGTTAGTAGCAAAAGGTTTTGCACAAGAACATGGAATTGATTATAATGAAACATTTGCTCCAATTGCTAGACTTGATACTATTAGAATGGTTTTAGCAATAGATGCAAAAAATAATTGGAAAGTATATCAAATGGATGTCAAATCAGCCTTCTTGAATGGTTTTCTAGATGAAGAAGTGTATGTGAAACAACCACCAGGTTATGAAGTGCATGGACATGAAGAAAAAGTCTACAAATTGAAGAAGGCCCTCTATGGTCTCAAGCAAGCACCAAGAGCATGGTATAGCAGGATTGATTCATACATGACAAACAATAGATTTAGTAGAAGCAATAGTGAGCCTACATTGTACACAAAAATCAACAAAGAAGGTCAGATTTTGATTGTGTTTGTATGTTGATGATTTGTTTTTTAGTAAAAATTTATCTGTAGACACATTTAAATCAGCAATGAAGAAAGAATTTGAGATGAGATATTTGGGATTAATGAAGTAGTGTTTAGGCATTGAAGTTGTATAATTAGATAAGGGACTTTTTATTTGTCAAACTAAATATGCAAAGGATGTGTTAAGGAGGTTTAAGATGTTGAATTGTAAATCAACACCTACACTAGTTGCTACAAAAACCAAAATTAGTAAAGAAGATAAAGGGCCTAATGTTGATTCTACAACATTCAAAAGACTAATTGGTAGTTTGATGTATCTTACAGCTACAAGACTTGGTATCATGTATGGGGTCAACTTAATCTCTAGATTCATGGAGTCACCAAAAGACTCACACTGGTAGGTTGGAAAGAGGATATTGAGATATGTGGCAGGAACAACAAAATATGGAATTTTATATTTCACAACTAATTATTTTTGTTTGATTGGTTATACTGATAGTGATTTTGTAGGTAACATTGATGACAGGAAGAGTACTTTTGGACATGTCTTTCATTTTGGAAGAGGTGTGGTCACATGGACATCCAAAAACTAACCTATAGTGACACTTTCATTAGCTGAAGTAGAGTATGTAGTAGCCACATCAGCAGCATGTCAAGCAACTTGGATGAGGAGAGTATTGACAAATTTATTACAAGCACAGAAGGAGTCAACACCAATATTTTGTGACAACAAATCAGCAATTGCATTGTCAAAAAATCATGTTTTTCACAAGAGGAGCAAGCACATTGATACAAGATTTCATTTTCTTAGAGAGTTAGTGAATAATGGAGAAATCCATTTGGAGTTCTGCAGATCTGAAGACCAATTAGTAGATATATTCACAAAGGCATTAGCAAAAGAGAGTTTTGATTATCTAAGACAAAATTTAGGCATTATAAATGTTGAAGTAGTTAGTGGTAGAAATTAAGCGGGAGTGTTAGAACTGCATTTAATTTCTCCACTCCTTGTTTAGTCTCCATCATGCATGTAGTTTACATGATCATTTATTTTAGTCACAGCTCAATTTGCATAGACAACTGTCAGTTAAACATTAGTGTATTTCCAGTTTTGTTTGTTCTTTAATTTTATTTATGTGAACCTGATCGCATATTTTGAAATAGAGAATTAATAAGATTCAAAAAATATTTTTTCTTATTGATGTAGCAATCAGTCTACGCATATTATTTTTGTTATATTTTATTTTTCTATGCTCTCACATAAAGGGCTATATGTGATGGCATTTAGATATCAGAATGTGTTTTCCACTAGTAAAAACCTCCAAATGCATTAAAAAACTAGGTTTTTTCTTTTTGTTTTGAGATGTACTAATTTTTTTTTTGAATTTCTATTTTGGGGGGAATGGATGAATGTTTTGTATCGAGTAAGGTTAATGGGTGGTTGGGGACTTGTAACCCAACAAAGGAAGTTTGCTCTCACTGTCTCACTTTTTCCTATCAACCGATGAACCACGGCTTTCATGGGAGGAGTGGGTCAATGTTGTTCCTGTCTCTCAATTTTAGTTGAATCTAAAATTTAAATTGAATATTTTATATTTAAAAAGTTCTATATGCTTTGGGATATTTTCTTGGAAAGAATTATATATCCTATACTTTTTACTCAAACCTAATTCCTATGTTTTTGGATGTCCTATATTTCATTATTTTATGAATAGGGCTACTTTGGTTACAACCAAAAAAGGATTTAACAGCTCTTCTTTGGCAAACAAATTATTGTTTGGCTCCATATAAACCTTGAATTTTCATCTCCCTCCTACATATCATTATTGCCCTGACAAATCCATGCTTTCATCATTATGATTTGCATTTTTATTTTTTGTAATACTTCTTAAGATTTCTGTAATGCAGGTGAAATTGAATTCAAATTAGATTGGTTGCATTCTTTGAGCCGAGGATTATCATGAGTAGATTGCTTGGCTATCGGGTGTGTTATATATTAGTCTATTATTCTTGATCTTCTAAAGTTATCAGATTCTAGTTTTTGGTCATCATTAAAAGCTTAAATTTCTTTTAGGGCTTTAAGCAGTCCTCTATCAACCCTTGTTGGAAGGTCAGTATTCATTTTTGAATTTCCAATGTTCACTACTTGGGTCCTACAGTGAAGTTGTTTAACTAGTCTATTTCTAGTTACTGACCAAATTGTTGAAATTTCAAAGCGGCAAACTCATTATGAAAATTTAAGGAACCTTGTAGTCTACAAAATCTCTAACATGTAGCATGCACTTGCAGCCTTTCTTTTACACAGTGAAATATTTTATGAGAAGCTGAACGAATAGACATTTGGCTGTAGAAGGGTGTGAATGACTCAAACTATATAGTAAAATTTTATATGACCAAGCTCTAATGGAGACAAACAACAATAATCCATTACCTTTTAGGTAAACAATTTTTTCCTTGTTGTTACATTTTTATGCAGAGATTCAATTTAGGAAAACATGATATTAATAGGACATACTTTGCAGTCATCACTGGTTTAAATCCAAGAAATCTTGATCCCCTAACACTTAATTCAATTCAAGAATTAATGTAACATTTAATTAATAATTTTGAAGATAGTTTGGCCCCATAGGATTGACTCAATATGATGATGTAGGCTAAATATGGTCTGATGTAACTTGTGGATCAAGTATTTATTGCAACATCTTATCACTTGCAAATGAGTTCAAGCCTCCACTAACATTGGGATGACAAGTGCAGAGTACACTAACACCAGCAACTTCTGTCCATGGTATTACTACTGATTCATTCGGCTCTGTACATGGAGGTGTTAGATTGCATAGGCGTGCCATAGAAATGGACTAAAAATGGGCTTCAAACTCAGACTTCAGCAACACAACAGGTGTAAGGATTGAGGTTAGCATGGTGCCATGGACACTAGAATTTTTATGATATATCGATATGCTTAAATCTTAAATGTAATTAGGAAAGCAATGTTGTTTCCAATGAAGAAGATTTGTGCGTAAAGGTTCATGTGTGATTCTATGTACTAATTACCTGTTAGAAACTCAAGATGAACAAGAGTTAATTTCTCCACTCCTCATACAATTAGTTAGTGAACAATCAGTTATCAAACAGTTAGTTAAACTGTTAAAGAAGTAGTTCACATTCAGTTAGTTAATTGACAATTAGATATCAGTTAGTTTAAGCACTTAACAATCAGTTAGTTAAGTAATTAGATGATTAGTTAAACAATCAGATTAGTTTAATTTATTTTTGGATTCAAATTCTATTTAAAGATGCCTTGGGTGCAACATTGTAAGCAAGGAAAATTGAAGATCAATAAAATCTTATTTTTTCAAGAAATTGTTGTAGCAATTGGGTTTTGTTCTTTTTTATTTGTTTAAGTTCTAATTTTTACATGCTCTCTTTGTTTCAACAAATTGGTATCAGAGCTTGGTAAGGATTTGTGTAGTAGAAGCATAAGGAGAAGCACAGATTGGAGAAGTGTGCAGTTAGCAGAAGCGTGTAGCAGCCACAGTCAAAGCATGAAGAGCCAACAAGTAGCGTAGAGACTGACATCAGCAATTAAATTGATGTCGGTCAACACCAAGACTGACATCAGCAACTCAACCGACGTCAGTAGTATTCCCTGACTGATCATGGTAGTTTAATCAATGTTAGAGATTGTGTTTGGAAATAGCAAACTCGAAATCCATCTCAGCGTGAGACATGGCAGCGAACAACAGTATTTCACAGCCTCAAATTCCCATTTTCAATGGTAAGAGTTATGATTTTTGGGTAATAAAGATGAAAAATTTATTTTTCTCACAAGATGTTTGGGATCTTGTAGAGAGTGGTTTTGTAGAACCGTAGGATGAGGCAGCCCATCTGGCATTAAATCGAGCACAAAAGGATGAGTTTAAAGAGAATAAGAAAAAAGATGCAAAAGCTTTATTTCTCATCCAATAGGCATTAGATGAATCTATATTTTCTAGAGTTGTAGCAGCAACGAGATCCAGAGAGGCATGGAAAATCTTGGAGACTACCTATAGAGGTAATACAAAGGTAAAAATTGCTAAATTGCAATCTCTTAGGAGAAGTTTTGAAAATTTGCAAATGAATGATTTAGATTCAATAAACCATTTTATGGGTCAAGTTTTGAATATGGTGAATCAAATTAGATCTAATGGAGAATCTATCATGGATCAGAAGATCATAGAAAAAATACTCAAGTGTTTACCCAGTAAATTTGATGCAACAGTCATAGCTATTGAGGAAACCAAGGATTTGGAACAATTATCTGTAGATGAATTAATGGGTTCTTTGTTAACACATGAATCTAGAATGAATATGAATAAAAATACTTTGCTTGAGAATGCTTTCAAGTCATAGGTATCATTTGGCAGAGGAAGAGGAAGAGCCAGGACAAACTTCAGAGGAAGAGGCAGAGGTAGATATGGAAGGAACAATCTAGATGAAGGTGAAAATAGTAATCAAAACTATAGCAGTAGAGGATGTGGCAATAAACACTTCCAACAAAGTTCACATAGGTTTGATGAATCAAATATTCAATGTTATTACTGTAATAAATATGGTCATTATGCAAGTGACTACCGAAGTAAACAAGGATATGTGTACAAGCAGAATGCTAAATACACAGGTGAATCTAGTTCTAATCCATGTGAATCTAGTTCTAATCTTGGAAGCTTATTTCTTACTTTTAACGTCACTCAAGAAAAAGCTAGAGATATTTGGTTCTTAGATAGTGGATGCAGTAATCATATGATAGGGAATAAAGAATTTTTCGCTAGTCTTGATGATTCTGTAAAATCAGAAGTGAAATTAGGAAATGATATCAAAGTAGATGTCATGGGTAAAGGTGTCATAAATGTTTTGGCAAAGAATGGTGAAAGAAGGTTTATACCTGATGTTTATTTTGTACCTCGACTAAAGCATAATCTTATGAGTGTTGGTCAGTTAGTACAAAAAGGTTATAGAGTATCCTTTATGGATAATGTTTGCACAATATTGGATAAGTTTCCAAGTGATAGGTTGATAGGAAAAGTGGAGATGACCAAGAATCAGATGTTCCCTCTTCATATTCAGTGCATCCAAGGAGAAGAGGAAGCCCACTTCAAAAACATGCATCTAGATCAATTGTGGCCTTGGCACTTAAGGTATGGACATTTACATTTTGGAGGTTTGAATTTGTTATCAAAGAAATATATGGTGAAGGGATTACCACCAATAGAACAGCCAGGAAGTTCATGTAATAGTTGTATTCTGGAAAAATAGCATAGAGAGAGCTTTCTAGTAGGAGCCTCAAATAGAGCTAAGGTAATATTGGAGCTAGTCCATAGTGATTTATGTGGACCAATGCAAGTTACATCACTTAGAGGTAGTACTTATTTTCTAACCTTCATTGATGACTTTAGCAGAAAGAAATGGATATACTTTCTCAAAAATAAGTCTGAAGGCTTTTAAAAGTTTAAAGAATTCAAGGAAATGGTTGAAAAGCAGAGTGGCCATTATATCAAGGTCCTTAGATCAGATAGAGGAGGTGAATATATGTCTAATCAATTTCAAGATTTTTGCAGATATCATGGCATCAAAAGGCAATTGACTACAAGGTACACACCACAGCAGAATGGTGTAGCAGAAAGAAAGAATAGAACAATCATGGAGATAGCTAGAAGCATGTTGAAAGCCAAACACTTGTCAAATGAATATTGGGTAGAAACAGTAGCATGTGCAGTGTATATTCTGAATAGAAGCCCAACAAAGAGTGTCAGAGATCGAATTCTACAAGAAGCGTAGAGTGGTAAGAAATATTGTGTACATCATTTCAAATTTTTTGGTTGTATAGCATATTCTCTTATACCATCTAAATTGAGAAGAAAACTTGATGATAGAGGTGAGAATGCATTTTTATGGGCTATAGTGAAGAGTCAAAGGCTTATAAGTTGTATAACCCTATTTCAAAGCAAGTGATTATTAGCAAAGATAATGAATTTAAGGAAGAAGCATGGGATGGTAGCACCATCACAATTGGAGCACCAATTCCATAGAATGAAGAAGAATTTGAAGAACAAAATTTGCAAGGTGGACAATCCTCTCTACAGTAGGAACAAGCACTCCAATAAGAACACCTAGGAGGTATGAACAAGGTGAATCATCTAGTCATGCATGTCACCCTACTCCAAATTCACAAGTAAGTGATGAATTATATCTAACTCTTGCTACTTTAAGATCAAGATTTAAAGGTAAGAAAATGAGAAACTTGAATGAGATTTATAATCAAAAAGAAGAGAAATTAGATTTGGTTTCAAATTTTGCTCTTTTCACTCATGATCCTATGTATTATGAAGAAGCAATTAATGAGGAACACTGGCTAAAAGCAATGGATGAAGAGTTGAATGCTATTGAAAGAAATCAAACATGGGATCTATTTAATTTACCTAAAGGTAAGGATTGTATTGGAGTCAAATGGGTATATAAGACTAAATTTGATGTAGATGGAAATGTTGAAAAGCACAAGGCAAGGTTAGTAGCAAAAGGTTTTGCACAAGAACATGTAGTTGATTATAATGAAACATTTGCTCCAGTTGCTAGACTAGATACTGTTAGAATGGTTTTAGCAATAGCTACACAGAATAATTTGTATGTATATCAAATGGATGTAAAATTAGCTTTCGTGAATGGTTTTCTAGATGAAGAAGTGCATGTAAAATAGCCCACAGGTTATGAAGTGGAAGGACATGAAGAAAAAGTTTATAGATTGAAGTAGGATCTTTATGGTCTCAAGCAAGGACCAAGAGCATGGTATAACAGGATTGATTCATATATGATAAACAATGGATTCAACAGAAGCAATAGTGAGCCTACTTTGTACACAAAAATCAACAAAGAAGGTCAGATTTTGATTGTGTGTTTGTATGTTGATGATTTGATTTTTACTAGAAATTTGTCTGTAGACACTTTTAAATCAGCAATGAAGAAAGAATTTGAAATGACAAATTTGGGATTAATGAAGTATTTTTTGAGAATAAAAGTTGTACAATCAGAGAAAGGAATTTTTATCTATCAAAATAAATATGCAAAGGATGTGTTAAGGAGATTTAAGATGCTGAATTGTAAACCAACACCTACATTAGTTGCTATAGGGACCAAACTTAGCAAAGAAGACCAAGGGTCTAATGTTGATTCTAAAACATTCAAAAGACTAGTTGGCAGTTTGATGTATCTTACAGCTACTAGACTAGATATCATGTATGGGGTTAGTTTAATCTCAAGATTCATGGAGTCACCGAAAGACTCACATTGGCATGTTGGAAAAAAGATATTGAGATATGTGGCAAGAACTATAGAATATGGAATTTTATATTCCACAACTAACGATTTTAGTTTGATTGGTTTTACAGATAGTGATTTTGCAGGTAGCATTCATGATAGGAAGAGTACTTCTGGACATGCCTTTCTTTTAGGCACAGGTGTGGTCACATGGGCATCTAAAAAGAAACCTATAGTGACACTTTCATCAGCTGAAATAGAGTATGTAGCAGCCACATCAACAGCATGTCAAGCAACCTGGATGAGAAGAATATTGAAAGATTTATTACAAGCACAGGAGTCAACACCAATATTTTGTGACAACAATTCAGCAATCACATTATCAAAAAATCATGTGTTTCACAAGAGGAGCAAGCACATTGATACAAGATTTCACTTTATCAGAGAGTTAGTGAACAATAGAGAAATCCATCTGGACTTCTGCAGATCTAGAGATCAATTGGAAAATATATTTACAAAGGCATTAGCAATAGAGACCTTTGATTATTTTAGACAAAATTTAAGCATTGTAAATGCTAAAATTGTAAGTGGTAGAAATTAAGGGGGAGTGTTAGAAACTCAAGATGAACAAGAGTTAATTTCTACACTCCTCATGTAATCAGTTATCAAACAGTCAGTTAAACTATTAAAGAAGTAGTTCACATTTAGTTAGTTAACTGACAGTTAGATATCAGTTAGTTTAAGCACTTAACAATCAGTTAGTTAAGTAGTTAGATGATTAGTTAAACAATTAGTTTATTTTAAGTTATTTTTGGATTCAAATTCTATTTAAAGAAGCCTTGGGCATAACATTGTAAGAAAGAAAAGTTGAAGATCAATAAAGTCTTATTTTTCAATAAATTACTGTAACAATTGGGTTCTATTCTTGTTTATTTGTTTAAGTTCTTGTTTTTGCATGCTTTCTTTGTTTCAACAAATATGAAGAAGATCTGTGCATAAAGGTTCATGTGTGATTCTATGTACCCAATACCACAAACTTGTATGTCAGACAAACAATATGCTAATAAGCAAATAGTGAGCATCTATGGGAATTTTTTTAGTTTGAATTCCCTTAAAGGTCCTAGGAGGATGGACTGTGTTTATAACAATGGCAAATTTGAAGCCCTGCATGTATATATTTCCTTTCTGATGCAGTCAAGGATGGGGGTCAAATTAATGACAACCTTGTCCTTGCAGCCAACAACCTCACACACACAAAATAAACATTCACACAGACCAGGTTAAGACTAAAGAACAAAGACAATCACTTTATTTACTTTTCATAGTGATTAGAAAGATCAGACTACACATTCTTCACTCGTCTCTCTAATTACAACACACCCAACAATCCCTCAGTGGTCTGGGTAATTCTCTGAACCTTTGTGCTCTAGGAAATATCACACACACTCTCCTGAGTGCTAGTAAGTCTTCTCTCACTCCAGCCTATCTCCTCTGAATCTTTCCTTGTCTTTTCTACCATGTGAGATAACTCTTTGTATTTGCTTTTGATCGTAGAAATGCTCAAAATGAGCACTCAAAATTTTATAGGCCATTACCTCACCTATGGAACTATCATGGGCAAAAATGTTGCATAATGAATAGTGGTGGTTTGTTAACCGCCGCTTTTGTTAATGTTGACATGCATTTAATCAGAAAGTTTGTCATGAGACAGAGGAGAACTCTCTATCTCAGTGGCTAAAACTGACCACATTCTATTCTAGGAGCCTGTAAAAGTGCCATGAACATTCATGGGTATTTCTAGGTTGTCTTCATACTACCAACTGGACCCAATTGCATGCAAACACACTAATATATCTCTCTGGTTAATGCACGATTAGTCACTCGAATGCTACTACATCACTTTCATGTTAAAGTCTACTCCTGACATTTTTTTGCTTTCATGGTCTATTAGTTTAGCCCAACCAAAGACTATTAACTACTTTAGAACCTCATGTATTTCTTCAATTTTGATGCACTCATGTAATTTGTGTGGTTGCATTGCTTCAGCAAGTTGGCCCCATTGGTGACCATGGCCAGTCTATATGTACAGACTCATATGAATGTCCAATCACATTCAGGTATAAGATATAGGTTTACATCTAAAACATTCTTATTTGAAAAAATGCAAGAGAAAAGTAATCTATAGATAGAAAAGAAAGCTTCATGGATAAATAGTACAATAGCATGATCTAGATTTAATTAATTTTTTGAATCACTCATATGTTGAAACTATTTTTTGTAGTGAACAATAACTACACTAACTCAACTCCGGATATGCAGTGGCAGTCCATATGATCGAATGCTCGTTGCCAAACTGGAGATAAAATACATAGTTTCTAATGATGAAAACTTTTTACAAGTTAGTAAATAGTACTTAGGTATGTAGAATTTTAAATAAAATTAAATCATAGTGAAATATATGCAATATTCATAGTACAGAAGAAATAAGAATTGCAAAAATAAAAAATACTTCTTTAAATTATTGGAATCATTCTCCTTCTCCTTCTCCTTGATAATAAAGATCAATTACAATGTATTAATAGAATTGGATGTGAACATGCTTTTATAATTATCAAATAAAATATTTTTAATTCATCTAAATAATAATTTGCATGTAATATCAACTAAAACTAACTCTAGCCTTTCTAAGGCTTTATTTTAAAAAAAAAAAATATTAACTAAAAATTAACTGTCTAAATTTACCTCCACATAAACTATTCATACAAACTAAATTTATAGTAATAGTCTAAAAATAGAACTGAGTGAACTGCACTTCAGCATCACTTTTCAACATACTCCCCCTTGATGCTGAGAGGGCTCACAATTTGATCTCTGAGTTTCAAAAATTGATCTTTTGCAACTGCCTTAGTGAAGATATCTGCTAATTGTTCTTTAGTATTGATGTATCTCAGTTTTAATACCTTCTTCTACACTAATTCTAAGATAAATTGATGTTTTAAATCAAAATGTGTTGTCCTACTATGATGGACTAGATTCCTGGTCAATTTAATAGCAATAATGTTATCAGAAAAAATAACTGTGGGTTAAACATGAATCTCTCCAATTTTTTCAACAAGTTTTATAAGCCATAATGCTTTTGTACCTACTGAAGTGACTGCAACATACTCTACTTCTGTAGAAGAAAGGGAAACTATAATTTGCTTCTTTGAGCTCCAAGTAATCAAACTAGAACCAAAAGAAAAACAATTCCCAAATGTTGACTTTCAGTCACCCAAACTACCTCCCCAATCAGAATCACTAAAACCAACAAGATTGAACCTTTTAGAAGTGTAGTAATTAATACCAAAGTCTAGAGTGCCTTTCACATACCTTAAAATTCTCTTGGCTGCCTTCATATGTATTTCTAATGGCTCTATCATGTACCTTGAAATAAGTGAAACTAAATAAGCAATATCAGGTCTTGTATGAGTTAGAAACATTAAACTTCCAAGAATACTTCTATAAGCTGTCTCATCAACTCTTTCAGGACCATCATCTCTACACAACACAACTCCATGAGCAATTGGAGTGAAGACTGGTTTACAATCAACCATATCAAATTTCTTCAACATATCTTTAGCATACTTTATTTGACAAATAAAAATTTTATTCTCCCTTTGATAAACCTCCATTCCTAAAAAATATTTCATGAGGCCTAAATCTTTCATCTCAAATTCATTCATCATGGAAACTTTGAATTCATCCTTCATCATGGAACTGCTACCCATATACAACAAGTCATACACATACAAACTTACAATTAGAATATCATTACCTTCTTGTTTTAGTAAAGGGTAGTTTCATTCTTACTTATTTGAAAATTATTCTCTTGAAAATATCCATCAATCCTAGCATGCCATGCTCTTGGTGCTTATTTGAGGCCATACAAAGCCTTCTTTAACTTGTAGACATGATTTTATTTATCTTGCACTTCAAAACCTTGTGGTTGTTCCACATATACTTCTTCTTCTAAGTACCCATTCAAGAAGGCACTTTTCACATCCATATGATGGATGCTCCAATTATTTTGATCTGCTAATGAAATCAACATTCTAATAGTCTCTTGTCTTTTTATTGGTGAAAATGTCTTCTCGTAATCAATACCATACTTCTGTGTGAAGCCTTTAGCAAATAATCTCATCTAATGCCTTTCAACACTTCCATCACTATTACACTTAGTCTTGTAGACCCATTTGGTGCCAATCTTCTTCTTGTCATGTGGAAGCTTTGTAAGCTATCAAGTGTCATTCCTATTAATAGAATCCATCTCTTCTTGCATTGCTTGCATCCAAACTTCATTAGTATATGCATCTTCAAAACATGATGGTTCAAAATCAGCCTTGGTAAGTAAAGCAAAAATCAGTGTCTCACCTCTTGGATTTTCTTCATGTGCTTGATTTGAACTCCTTTGATAAATGTCACTCAATCTTCTTACCTTCCTTGTAGAACTAGGACTTGAATCTGGACTTACACTTGGAATTGAACAACTAGATGAGGGGTTACTTGGTGGATTTGTAGCACTTGGAACAAAAATATTAGTGGTCTGCCCATGATCAATATCATCCATAATAACTTCATTTAAAATAGATTTTGAATTCTCCATATGGCATTTTTGATGACCATAAACTTCCCCTTTATCAAAAATAACATTTCTTGACACAATAAGCCTATTAGTGAGAGGATTATATAATCTGTAAGCCTTACTTTCCTCACTATATCCAACAAAAATATATGACTCACTTTTGGGATCTAACTTTTGCCTCTTTTGATTAGGAACATGAACATAGACTAAGCAACCAAAAACTTTGAAATAATTAACATTTGGCTTTTTCTCATACCAAGATTTATACAGAGTCATCCTGTCAAGTGCACTAGTGGGACTCTGATTGAGAATATATACTATTGTAAGAATTGCATCTCCCCAAAAATAATTGCTTAATCCCTTTGTTTGTAGCATGCTTCATGCCATCTCCAGCACTATACGATTCTTCCTTTCAACTACACCATTTTATTGAGGTGTGTATGCAGTGGTGAGTTATCTTTTAATGCCATGCATATCACAATAACATTGAAAGGATTTTGAACAAAATTCTCCTCCATGATCAATCCTTAAGCATTTGATTTTGCACCCTTTGTCATTTTCTACAAGGGCTCTAAACCTCTTGAATATCTTAAGAGCTTCACCTTTGGTCTTCAAAAAATAAACCCAACACTGTCGTGAGTAATCATCAATAAAAGTAATGAAATATGATGACTTATCCAAATTCTTTGTCTGCATAGGACCACAAATGTCAGAATGAACTAGCTAGAGTGGATAATGAACCCTCCATGCATTGCCTTTTGGAAATTTCTCTCTTACATATTTTCCTTTAGCACATCCTTCAAAAACTTCCTTGTGCTCTTCAACCTTAGGCAAACTAGAAACTAATGCTTTTGATGTTATAATTTTCAAACTATGAAAATTTAAATGCCCATACCTGAGATGCCATAACCAACTTGTATCCTCATATGGCATATTTGCAAGGTTCCTATTATGCTCAGCAAACTTTAATGGGAAGATCCTATTATTTTTCATAGGCACAACTGTTACCACCCTATTTCCTTCATTCTTATCATAAATTATACATTGTTGATTTTCAAATACAACTTTATAATTCTTCTCACATAATTTTCCAACACTCAACAAATTATGCTTTAACTTTGGAGTGTAATAAATTTCCTTAACACTCTTCATACCTTCTTTTGTATGCACTTCCATAGCTCCTTTTGTAGCAACCTCCAATGATTTGTCATCATCAAACTTGATCTTTGATTTAAAACTTTCATCCATTATAAAAAACAAAATTTCATTCTCTAACATGTGGTTAGAACATCCAGAATCTAAATAACAAACATATTTAGAAACATTTTCAGCTTTGTCATAAGATAAAAAGAAATTATCTGGAGGATTCTCATCACCTTCTTGATCATAATGAATGCTTTTATCATTATTACCTTCTTTTAATCTACACTCATAATTAAAGTGGCCATACCTGTTACAATGATAACACTAGATATTTACTTTATCAAATTGACCTCTACCTCTTCCTCTGAAACCACCTCTTCCTCAGAAACCACCTCTACCTCTATTTCCTCTTAAGTAATTATGATTTTGACCTCTACCTTGGCTTTGATTACTTTTGATGCTACTATTGGCATCTTCATTCTTTGTGATTTGTAATTTGGAGGAAAAAGCTTTCTTGTCACTTTCCCTAAATGAATCTCTCAATCTTTCTTCATGAGACATCAAAGATCCAACTAGATGATCAAATTTAAGGGTAGACAAATTCTTGCTTTCTTCTATGATTATGGCAACATGGTTCCACCTTGGTGTGAGAGTCCTCAACACCTTTTTGATCACAACCTCATTATTCACAATTTCACCAAGTGTAGCCATCTTATTGACCACATCTTTTACTCTGACACAATAGGTGCTCACACTTTCAGCTTCTTGCATCTTCAAATTCTTGAATTTTATCTTCAATGTCTGTAACATGACAACTTTGACTTGATCACTACCTTGGTAAGCTTTTTTTAGAGTCTTCCAAGCATCCTCTGCTATATTTACTCTTGTAATTTGTAGAAGTAGGTCTTATCTAGAGATATTTGAATATAAAATAAGGTTTGAGTATTCTTATTCTTATCCTCCTTCTTAGTTGTTTTATCATTCGCTATTAGGGCATTCCAATTAGTTGGATCTGCATAACCCAATTCAATAATCTCCCAAAAAAAAATCCTATAAAAAAAGTCATCATTTTGATACACCAATAATCATACTCATTTCCATCAAATTCTTTAATGGGCAAGGAGTTAGAATTTGACATGATAAATTTTTGGCAAAATTCCAACTACTAAATCTTTAACCCAGAAGAAAAATACCTGCTCTGATACCAGATGTAGAATTTAAAATAAAACTAAAGCACAATGAAATATATGCAATATTCATAATATAGAAGAAATAATAATTGCAAAAAAAAATATACTTCTTCAAATTATTGGAATCATTATCCTTCTCCTTCTCCTTGAAAATAAAGATCAATTACAATGTATTAATAGAATTACATGTGAACATACTTTTCTAATTATTAAATAAAATATTTTAAATTTATCTAAATAATAATTTGCATGAAATATCAACTAAAACTAACTCTAGCCTTTCTAAGGCTTTATTTTTTCTAAAAATATATTAACTAAAAATTAACTAACTGTCTAAATTTAACTCATCAAAAACTATTCATGCAAACTAAATTTACACTAATAGTCTAAAAATAGAACTGAGTGAACTACACTTTAGCATCACTTTTTAATAAGGTAGCCTATATTTTGAAAATACACTCTCAATACTCAAAACCATTATTCTACAACTCATCTATTTGCATGTCTCTAAGGTTGCATGCCATTCATTTTGGTTGAATACACAAATTTGTGTTTGCAGTACAATGTCCAGGTGGAACTGGGTTTACCTATTTCACCTAGTTGGCTAGATTTTCAATGATTGAAAGCTCTTAGAAGGTATTGAATTAAGCTAGGTCCAACTTCTGGTTTGTCAAGATAGGTCATATTACCATATCTTCTATTCAGTCTCTATAATAAAAGGTATTTGATTGATGTTGAAAATAATAATTATTTTGCTCTTCTCACCTATTTTTTTGATGCAACATATCATTTGGCACAGTAAAATAATATCTATTTACGCATAGTGCTTTCCCCATTGGAGGCTTTAACAGTGTTCAAGGATATGATGATGGTGTTGTTGGTACTAGATGATCATATTTCATGACTACCAATAAACTATCCTTCCCTATGGTATGTTTTATGTCGGTCATTTTGACCACTGACCTTAAAAATTATTTCTATTTATTCTTCATTTGTACCAAAGAAAAGTAGAACTCATTCTATGTAATAGTGTTCATAAGATATCCATTAGGATATGGCCAAATGATTGGCCATAAGTAATGTTCAATTCAAGGCATAGATCCTGATTGAGTTCAGTTAGTGGAAAAATCACTCTTGGTTCTTATTGTTATGTATGAATGCTACTGATACTTGTGAATTAATACCATGGATTTTAAGAATGATCTAAATTAATCTAAAATCTCTAAACTTTTTAAATTTTGGTAGAATGCTCATGGGATGTAATGGAAAAGGAACATGGAAAGCATATGACTTCCAATAGGTACTTTTTGCATGGATTAATATTTAGTCTGGTGAGAGTGCTTAATGAATTGAGGACTTAGTTGACTCATGGATGAAGCATATTATTTCAGTTGAGAGGGGATTGTGTGAGATTTTAAAAGCAAACATGGGTATGCATGTTTGATAACTCTAATGGTTTCAAATTACCTAAATATTTTTTGAATGAACTGTGAAAAATGTTGGAAATGACCTTACAACACTATTGGTTGTACAGATAGAAGAATGACTAAAAATAGGGGAGAGAAAATAGATTGCAATACAACATACACACACACTTTCATATATTAAAATATTTTAAAAGTATCTACTACAAATAAATACCTAAAAAAACAATTGTTCATAAAATCTTAAAAGAAATCTCTACTATGTTTTTCTATTGGTTGGATACTCTATTACTGTGGATGTTCAAAAATTGTATTTTTATTCTTTCAATGCTGACACTTTAAATCTCTGATTACTATCAACAAGATCTTCTTCTCCTCTATTCTATTATTCTTTTTATCTATTTATGTAGGCTATCACTTTGTTCTTCTTTGCCTATTTTCACTATGGTATATTCTCTCTTGGCTTATCTCTCTCTGACTACTATTGTGTCCTCTTCCCTACTACTTTGCTTTCCCCTTTTTGCTTCTACTTATTTTTTAGGTAGCTGTTGTGACATTGAATTTTGTATATTACTATACATTCCCCTTTATCTTCTACTTACTGCTACTACTGTTGTCTCACCTACCCAATGTTTCCCCCCAAACTCCAAGTGGGTTCCAAAAAATTTAAAATTTGAAGGGATTGTATTAAATGTTGTTGGTGGTAGGTCATTCACTAGGAGTTAGGTAAGGGGCAAAAATATTATTTTAACACTCCCTCTTATTTTTGACCTTCCTACCATAGTTAATTAGACTCTTCTCATTATCCAAAACCTCCTAATAACTTCTTTTTAACTTCCCAATACTTTTGCATCATTTTGATGCATGTTCAGAGGATCATAATTAAAGTTCATAGCGCTGTTGATGGAGTTCATAGTTTTTCTGATGGAGTCCATATTTTTTCTGATGGAGTCTGTAGAATTTTTGATGGAGTCCATAGATTTATTGTAGGAGTCCATAGTTTTGCTGATGGAGTCCATAGTTTTTATAATGGAGTCTGTAGATTTGTTGTAGGAGTCCATATATTTGTTGATGGAGTATGTAGATTTGTTGATGGAGTCCTTAATTGAACTAATGGAGTTTATGGATTTTCTATAGGAGTTCATAGCTAGATTATTTGAGTCTATAGTTCTATTGTAAGACTATGGATCTACCATTACACTATATAGGCCAAATGCTATTGCATTTATGAGCCCTAACCTTCCTCTTAAATTCATAAAATTTTACTTAAGTAATGGCTTATTAAAGATATCAGCTAGTTGTTGATCAGACTTGTAAAAACTAAACTCTATGACATGATTTTCAACTAACTTATGAATAAAGTTTTACTTGATTGTAATGTGTTTTCTCTTACCATGAAATACAAGGTTATTTGATAACAATATGGATGATACATTGTCACAATAAACTATACAAGCTCCTTGTTGCTCCTTATGCAAATCAAAAAGTATCCTTCTCAACTATATATCTTGACATGTTGATGCATTGGCCGCTATATATTTCACTTCAGTTGTAGAAAGTGACACTATCTATTATTTTTTTGAAACCTAAGATATGGCTCCTGATCCAAGATGAAATACATACCTTAAAGTTCTCTTTTGATCATCAAGGCTACCTACCCAATCATTGTCTGTATAACCAACATGTTGAACCTCATCTAATGCTACATAGAAAACACCATAATCCCTTGTTCCATTCATGTACCTCAATATCTTCTTGCTTGCTTTCCAATGTGTCTCTTTTGGTGTCTCCATGAATCTTGATATAAGGCTGACTACATACATGATATTCAACCTTGTTTTTGTCAAGTACATTAAGCTTCCCACTAGGCTCTTATAGCATGTGGGGTCTACATATCTATTGCTATCATCTTTGCATAACATAAGGATTTTCTCAATTGGAGTGAATACAGGCTTGTTATCCAGCATCATGAACCTTTTCAAAATCTCTTTTGCATACTTATATTGGCATATGAATATGCGTTCATCCATTTACATTACTTTTATCCTGAGAAAGTACTTCAAGAAGCCAAAATCAGTCATTTCAAAGTCAATTTTCATGGCTATTTTAAAATCTTCAATGGACTGATTTACATTACTAATGAATATTAGATCACTCACATACAATACAATAATCAACATACCTTCTTTGCATGATTTGATGTATAATGTGGGCTCACTTGCCCTCTTTCTAAAACCTTTGTTCAATATATATGAGTCTATATGGTTGTACCATGCCTTCAGGGCTTGCTTGAGCCCATACAATGCTTTTTTCAGCCTATGCACTTTGTTCTCATACTTGAGCATCTTATATCTGAGTGGATATCCCACATAGACCTCTTCTTCAAGCACTCCATTCAAGAAGGTTGACTTCACATCCATTTGATGCACCTTCTACTTGTGTTGGCAAGTAATGGCTATGATTATGTTTATGGTTTCCAACCTTTCTATAGTTGAAAATATTTCATTGCAATCACATTCAAGCTTTTGCTTGTAGCCCTTCACCACTAGCCTTGCCTTATGCCTCTCTATCTTGAAAGCATGTATCATTTCTCTCTATGATGTGCATTTCTTCATCCATAGCCTCACACCGCTTGCTATCCTTAACTGCTTCTTTAAAGTAGATTGGATCAATTGATAGAAAGAGTGCATAGTTCATGGTTTCATTCTCATTTTTCTCATACCTTGACTGCTCATAAACTTCTTGCAAGCTTCTTGTCCTTACGTGGTGTTGACTTGAGTTGGAGGAGGAGGATGTAGACTCTTGAACAACTCCTTGACCTCCATGATGGTTGTTACCATTAGATGAATCAACCCTATGTGAAATAAGGGTCCATATTAGTGCATCGGTGGCTATACCACCTATTTTTTTAGATTTAATGAAGGGTCCATGAACCCTTGTTTAAACATGTTCTTCTCATTGTCTCTCTTCCCAAGCTTCATGCTTAATAAATTGAACATCTTGGTTGATTATGAGATCTTTTGTAATGGGATGATATAGCTGATAAGCCTTCAACTAGTCACTATACCCTATGAAAATACACTTCTCACCTTTGTCATCCCACTTCATTCTTCTTTTCTTGGGCACGTGTGCATATGCTACACAATCAAACACTCTAAGGTGTTCAATACTTGGCTTTAGATTGCTCTATGCTTCTTGAGGGATTACATTCCTTAAAATCTTCATTAAACAAATGTTTAATAAGTACATGGTTATTATTATAGCCTTAACTCAAAAATCATTACATAAACCCTTTTCCTTTAGCATGCTTCTTGCCATCTCTTGGATGGTCTTCTTCTTCCTCTTTACCACACTATTTTGTTGCAGTGTATACCTAGCTATAAATTGTTTCTTTATGTCATTAGCCTTGAAAAAGTTCATGAACTCATTGGAGATATACTCTTCCCCTCTATCTATCCTCAAAATCATGATATAGTGGCCACTTTGCTTCTCCATCATGGCCTTAAAATGTTTGAAGGTCTCAAATGCTTCCAATTTATTCTTCAAGAAATACACCCATATCTTATGGCTATGATCATCTATAAATGTCATGAAATAGACATTCTTGGATAGGAAGGGGTCTTCATTGGACCACATAAATCTGAATGGATCATCTCTAATGGAGCTCAAGCTCTCCATGCCATACCCATACGAAATGCACTCCTATGTTGCTTCCCCAATATGCATCCTTCACACACCTTGTTTGGTTGTTCTATAAGGGGCAGGCCCTTCACCATGTGCTTCATATGAAGAAGTTTTAGCCTTCCAAATCTTGAATACTCATACTTAAGATGCTAAAGTGTAGGTTCATCTACCATCACTATTTTGAATGCTTCTACGAGCTCACTTTGCATTCTCAATGGACACATCTGATTTCTTGTCATCTTTACTATTGATATCTTCTTATTATATCCACTCTTATCAAAGATGATGCACTCACCATTCTACAATCTATCTTTGTACTCCTTTTTCACAAGCTACCCTATGCTGATAAGGTTGTGTTTCAACCTGGGTACATAGTAAACATCATGAATTTGCCTTTTGTCACCTTGCTTGGTGCAAATTGAAGTGTTTCGCTTACCCATGATGAGAACCTTATCATTGTTTTCCATCTTCACCTCTGATTTTATTATCTCATCTATGTGGATGAATATCTCTTTGTTCCCACTCATGTGGTTTCTACAACCACTATCCAATTACCATGTCTCCTTGCCACTTTGTTCAGCAATGTTGCATGTTATAAACAAGCTTTCTCCTTTCTCATTCCTATTTATTTTTGCCTCTTGTGTATTATTTAAATAATCATTTTGCCTATTCATGTCATACCCCTTCTTTCTACACTCACTAGCATAATTTCCATACCTCTTGTAATAATAACATTACATACTAGACTTATCATACCTTTGTGTAGATCCACCTCTAGAAGTGTTGCTGCTCCTTCCTCTTCCTCTTCCATGTGGCTCTTGATGGATATTCCTTCTACCTTCTTGGCTAATACAAGTTCTTTCTCTTCCTCTATTGTTTGATCTTCTCCCCCCTTCCTTTCACATTGACACCGGTCTTGAATGCTTGCTCATGGGAGGAGGTGGCTGACCTATTCAATGTTTGTTCATGGGTTTGAAAAAAACCCATTAGCTCATCAACTGTCATTTGCCTCAAATCCTTTGACTCTTCTATATCAACTACTATAGATTCAAATCTAATTGGAAGGCTCCTCAACACCTTCTTAATGATCATATGGTCTTCAAGGGTATCACCACATGTCTTCATTTGATTTACTATGTTCATAGTTCTTGTGAAGAAGTCATTTATTAAATCATTTTTTTTATTTTTAGGGTCTCAATGTCTTTCCTTAAGATCTAAAAATTGACAAGCTTTACCTTGTCACTTCTTTGATATGCATTCAGTAAGATATCCCATGCTTTCTTGGAATGGACATCTATTGATATCCTAGAAAAGATTGAGTCAGCCAAAGCCATTTATATGTAGCTAAGTGTTTTGGTATCTTTCCTCCTATTCTCCTTTAACACATCCTTTTGTGCTTGGGTCAAAGCATTGAAGGCAGCCATGTCTATAACCTCATTGTACGCAACTTCAACCAAATCCCATAGCTCTTGAGAGTTAAATATTGTTTTTATTTTGATGCTCTACACATCATAATTTTTTTCATCAAACATGGGGGCCTACTTTCAACACCCTAAAGTTTTTTTTGTCATGTCTAAATACACTCACAACCTAGTTTCCCTTCACAAATGGCTCTGATACCAGTTATTGGAAATGACCTTACAATACTATTGGCTGTACAGGTATAAAAAATATTGAAAATAGGGGAGGGTAGAGAGATTGAAATACAACACACACACTTTCATATATTAAAATATTCTAAAATTAGTTATTACAAAAAATACCTATAGCTATAATTGTTCTCAAACTCTTACAAGAAACCTCTACTATGTTTTTCTATTGGCTGAATACTCTACTGCTATAGATGATCAAAAATTCTATTTTTCTTCTTTCAATGCTGACATTTTCAATCGTTGATTACTGCCAATAAGATCTTCTTCTCTTCTCTTATATTCTATTCTTCATTTTATCTATTTGTGTAGGCTACTACTCTACTCCTGTCTACTTATTTTCTCTAGGATATATTCTCTCTTGGCTACTCTCTCTCTTTGATTATTATTGCATCCTCTTCTATGTTGCTCTGATTTCCCCTTTTTACTTCTACTTATTCTATAGGTTGTTACTGCTGCATTTGATTCTATATATTTCTATACATTCCCCTTTGTCTTCTACTTACTACTATCTATAAATGTCTCACCTAACCCAGTGTTTCCCCCCATACTCTACGCAGGCTCCAAAAAATTCAAAATTTGAAGGGCTTGTATTAAATACTATTGGTGGTAGGTCAGTCACTGGGAGTTAAGTAAGGGGCACAAATATTATTTTAACAAAAGATTAGTTATGTTCAAACAAGCTCTTTAAAAATTAACAAAGTTTGTCAAAAAGTTTGTAGTTAAAATAGTGAGGATGATGGTTTTTTATGCCATCCATTAGATATGAATATTTGAAGATGATTCAGTCCCTAGATGACTTTGACAGAATAGATCCCCCTAATCCCACAACTTAAACAAAGGAGACTCTACTTTAAATATACACTTCCTCAACATGTTGTAATCTGCTACGTGTAAATATCCATGTAACTCATGTATTTCCAAAAGAATTTAAAAATATCATAATAAGGGTTCATTTGAGATTGAATACATCTAAAAAATTAGGGAGCATTTGAAACTGCTTGATTGGCTTCTGCTTAAGCAAGTAGAAACTTGGCTATTGTTCAAACAATTGTAGCAAAGCAAATGGAAAATTACAACATTCAATACTACTACTTTTAAGTAAATGGGGATCCAAAAGTATGATTCTTAGTGATGTAATTTTCATTGGTTTGTCTAAGACTTTTGATTGATAACTGTCTATGAATGGGCTACTATTGTCTATTTAGAGATATTTTCTATTTTTTTGATGATCATATTATTATTCAAATATGTATATAGTCACACACCACCACCACCACCACCACCACTATTATTAAAAAAATGGTGTTCTTTCTCTTTGCCTAAATTCTAATTGATTTGAAATTTTGAACATGTTGGAGACTTTTAGGAGCTTGATAAGTCAACCCTGATTCTCAAATTTTAAAGCAAGGCAGATTTTCTACCTCAAAGTTTCTACAGTTTACTAAGAAGGGAATTCTTAAGGCTATAGACTTTGGAAAATTGAAATATTATATTCTGACAGTTCATTATGGGTGTCTACAATGTTCAACTTTTATTTTTTGCAGATTGGATTAGTACAAGGTGTGGTTTTTACAGATTATGGAATAGACATGAGTTCTGGAAGAAGAGTCTTTGGTAAGTTGGCTTTTAATTTTACTTTCAAAATTCAATTTTGAATTGTTTGATATGAACTTGGAAATAATCAGTTACTTTTATGTAATTATCTTTTGATGTCTACGAGATCCTACTAACGCACTTAGAAAACCAGGATCGGCTTTTGGGCATCGTGTAGGGATTTGAATAGACTCTTCATTTAAACCCTTTCAAATTAATTATGTTATAAATCAGTTGCATGGAAATCATATTTATTTTGGTTTTGGATATCATGAATAAAACTAAGCATAATCAATATAGAGAAATAGTTTTGATCTTGGCATGAAATTCTTCAAATCATTCGTAAAAGAGAAATTTTAAATTGTTTGAGTCCAGAAATCATGTTGTTCCATATAATTGTTTAAATTCCATAATGGTTAGATTTTTGAGAATGTGATCTAGATGTGAGGCTTTGTTCTTTTGATATAAATGATTAGTACACTGATACTATCTTGAGGGATTATCATTAAACAATATCAAATATAGCATATATACATGTGTCTTATTGCTAGTGGATCTTTGACAACCAATTACGGTTTTAGAGTGAATAAGATCTAGTATGGCCCTATTTTTATATTTTATACAAAATATTTATTTTCTTTGACAAAATATATAATGAAAATAAGTTTAAAAAGGGAAGGATTAAAGTAAAAGAGCTAGGGAGCTCCACAATTAAGGTTTCATAAGGCCCAATATTTGCTGGTGGTTTTGCAAATGGGTAGCAACTTAAGTGGACTTGACTTTGGGTGGAAACACCATTGTTAAGTGTAATTAAGTCTGAATAGCTTTGGGATGGGTGACTTCCCTATAAATTTTGGTCATTGGATGTAAGTTTTGGTAGTGTTGATTGACTCCATATGATGGATCATATTACAAAATTCAATCCCACTACTTTTCTTTTGTGAACATCTCTTAGATATAATTAGTTCCAAGAGAACCATTCAAGATCATGAGTAATAGTTCAAAATAAACACATTATATGCATAAAAAAAGATAAATAACTATCCATAACATCAAAACCACTGAGAATCACTGTGAAAGAGTATCAAATCCCATTTTATTCTTTTACTACTTATGTAATTATTTCATAAATATTGATATAACACATAGTTTGATTCATAGAAGAAAGATAAATAATTTTTTATTTTATCTTCTAATCTTATACAAGTAGCAGTATGTAATCTTCTTGTCTCATTGCCCATCCTTTCTAGGAGATTACACCATAGAATAATTTGCTTTATGTGCATGTGAATGATTATCCAAAATGCATTATATCATCAAAATTAATTCATAATTGTGATTTTTTTCTACTTTATAATTTTGGAGACTTATGTCTATGCTATTTAATGGGAGTAATATGCAGGTTATTTTATAGTGTAGGGGAAATTTGCTATTTCTTTGTATTAAAGCCTTTCCTTATTTTATATTGTTATTAATTTTAAAATTTTAACTTGTAATGCAACATTATTTTGGGGCTAGGTTCTATGTCACAGTATCAATGGTGGATGCAAATTCTATTAATTTTGGCAATAATTTCAAGCAATGAAAGTCTTATTTTTTGAAATTGAGAAGAGTATCAACTTCTTGTGGAATAGAAGCATATAACTCTCATATCTAATTTTGAAATCATCCCACATTTCAAATAACATAAAACTATCTTAATTTAATTTAGATATTTTATTTTTGATAGAATTTTCATTATATAAAACATTTTCAAACTCAAGTCATCACCATGATGAGTATCTTTCATGAGTAATCATTAATTTAAAGACATTTTTCTTGGCAGCATACTTGTATGTTGTCATCACATTTTATCTTTCCTAAATTTTTTTAAGAAAACTATAGGGTAAGTATTGTTAGTGTATCCAAGACCACAAGCAAAATCAACATTCCTTAACAAAAATTTAGGTTCCACCCAACAAAAAAAGTATAATTAGATTAGAATGTTACCACATCTATCTTAGAGCTATAGAGAGAAAAATGACTTCTAAACTCTTAATGATGACACATTATTCATGTCAACCCTTGGGCTTTATTTACAAATAATATTCCTCCTTGGTTGTATTTGGTTTTCTATTATGGCACATTATTCATGTCAACCCTTAGGATTTATTTAGAAATAATATTTCTCTTTGGTTATATTTGGTTTTCTATTAGTAATTTCTCATTTATTTACATAAATTCTTGTCATTCTATTGCTATTACACAATCAAATGTTATGTTGCAATTAATTATGTAAGAAAAGATGAAATATGGAGGAAATGTATTATGTAAGAGAAAAGGAACCATAAAGGTCCAACATTCCCAAACCAATTTTTGCATTATGCAACATAATGCTTTATATATATTAGAATGATTTAACTAAACATAAACAATTGTAACTAGGTTGTTCCACATTTCTCTTTTCTAGTCAAATCTAAAATTCTTCTTGTTATTTTTATTTGACCAATAATTATTAGAACCTAGGAACTCCATTTCTCATACAAGGGTGCTAATATATAAACTCTCAAGTCATTAAATTTCTAGAATTCAAAAATCCCACCTTGTTGTTCTACTTTAAATTTATTCCAAAATGATAATTTAATTCACAAAATGATCTATAAACAGTGTATTCATTATGGTAGAAGATAAAAATACTTAATAAATGAATATAAATGTAAATACACTTATAAAGTACTCCCAACAATGGATAAAAATAACACATAGAATTTTAACTTAGAAAACAATACAATGTGTTGGGAAAAACTAGTTGGAAGAGGCAATAGCTCTACTTCCTATCTTATATTGGCCATTAAAGAAATTAAAATGAGTTATATAAAAAGTAAAACATATAGCTAAGTATCTCACAAAGGTTTCCTCATTGTTTCCTTACTCTAATCCTTCCTACAAACATCTGAACACTTGCTATATTCACCAATGCCTTCCATCATATATGTCATTCTTCTTATAACCATTGGGGATGTCTTGTCATACTCTAAAGTATCTCCAACTATCGTACATTGAAGAGACATTTTTTTTAATTTTGTAAAGGACCTTTTAGGTTGTCATAAGTGAAAAAACTTCATACAAGAACCAACAGTTGTGCAACCATTTCCTAAATAAAGTGGTGGTTTCAACACCAATGTTATAACTTCTCCCTTGAATTGAAACTGGATCTAATATCTATTACCTAATGAATTAATTAGTTTTTTATCCTTATGTGTCATACCTCCCTTCTTAAGAGCTTTTGGTCCCATAAAATATTTCTTAATGGGGGAGAATATATGGAAACAACGTTTTTACCTTCTCCTTGGAGTACCACTTGGATTGCCTTAGCATCTTCCCCTTGACTCCAATCTGATAAGACTCTTGTAATCCCATACATGTCTCTTTGAATTTATGTTGTATGAATCCATCCTCTTCCAACTCTCTTTCTACATCTACAACAAATTCATCAATGGAATGTATCAACCATTCTCCTTCTTCCTCATTTAGCATGGATGGTTTATACAAACGTAAACATGCCTCATCACTTACCTTAAGTGTGCACTCTTTGTGGTACTAATCATGCATGGCCTTGAACCTTTTTTGAGAGTTATCCAATTTATATTTATACCTTGATATGTATTTCCCTTATCCTCTCAGTGAACATTTCAGCACTTGTCCCCTTTTAATCTTACTTCTCTATCCCTGCCCACTATTCTATTTCAAGATCAAGTGGATTAGTTAGAAAATAACCCAAAAATACTTCAAATGGTGACTTATTAGTGGATGTGGGTACTTCCCTATTTATTAGTTTTGAATGTATTCCACATATTTATCCAAATTCCTTAAATAGTTTCAATTATAACCTTTTATAAGTTGAACCAAAGTCTTGTTTACCACCTCTATTTATCCATTGGTCTGAGGAAGGAAAATAATACTTTTTTGTAAATTAGTATCCATCTTTCCCCATATTACGTTCTATAATTTTCCCATTAATATTGAGTATATATCTGATACAATATAATATTTAATTTATTCATGACGCTTTACTATTTTCTTGCATATAATCAAAACATACATTTTAGTGAATCTATCTACAACAACATATATATAGTCATGGCCATGCTTAGACATATGTAATCCACCCACAAAATAAATGGAAATGCTTTCCCATTGACTAATAGGTACAAATAATGGCATTTACAACTCCTACTTCCTAACCTTAGGTTGGATTATACAACATAATTTACATCCTCAAATTAATTTAGAAACTTATTGTCGCATATTGGACCTATACACATACCATTCCAAATGCACCATAACTTTACCAACAACAAAGTGTCCTGAAACCTTGGAAGTATGCGCTTCCCTCATCAATCTTATTCTCTCCTCTTTTGGTTCATGCAACTTATCCTACCTCAATAGTATCCAATACTTAAGATAATATCCATCCTTGCCTTCATTTTATGCATTCTTGGTTTATAATAGCTATAATATCTTCCTAAAGTTTATAACTTGTGCTTACACTTCCTCCTAAGCTAATTTTGTGAAAGGTTATATATGTGAGATTGTTTTAAACATTGAAAATTGTATTATTAGTGTCATAGATAACATTTATTCCATAAAATTTTTATTACCCTTCTTGTACTTGATCATCAAATTGAATTTTTTGATAAATCTCATCCATTTGCAATGTTTTTTCTACTAAAATTTATTTTATGCTAACTAATATTGAATACATTTATGGTCAATGTGAACAATGGTTTTTTGACCTAATAAATATTGCTTCCATTTATGTATTACTTGAATTAGTGCATACATTTCTTTATCATAAATAGGATACCCCCTTACTATTTAAGAAAATAATTTTGAATGATAACAAACATGGTTACCTCCTTGCAAAAAACCTACCACCATGATGTATTTGATTTCATTTATTTCCACTTAAAATGGTTTTTAAAAATTGAAAATTGAAAGGAATAGTGCATGGCTGATTTTTTATTTCAAAGAATCTAAGGTATTGCCATGTTCCTTGTACCATTATAAATTCTTACCCCCAAATGTAGAGGTGTGGCTACTATAGATAAAATTGGAATGAAAATCCTCATGTATTTTAATACTCCTAAAAATCTTCTTATTTCAATGGAGCTTATTGAAATGGGAAAATTTGTGATGAACTCTACCTTTGTTGGGTCCAATCTTAGTTATCTTCTTCCAACCACAAGTCCTTGAAAGAAAAGTGATTATTTTTCAAACTCACATTTATTCATATTTCATACTAGTTATTTTTTATCTAACACTTGTAATAAGTGTTTCGAATTAATATGTATCTATGAAAGACCACAATACATGATTCATTAATCTCATGAATTTTTTGAGTGCATTTAAAAAATAAAAAGGAATTTCCATCCATTCATACAAAACTTGGTTTTTCATGATTATTATATTATATACATCCTCCTCCATTATAATTTAATGATACCTTGATTTTATATCGAATTATATGAAGAAATTACCATGCTAAAGTTAGTTAAAAAACATCAATCCATGAAAGTGGATATTGGTTATTTATGGTGATCTTGTTCAATGCATGATAGTCAATGCACATTCTCCAAGATCAATATTTATTTTGAACCATTACAATGGGTTACCTATATGGTGAAGTTCTTGGGTGAATGATGCCTTGTTATAAAAACTCTTGAAGTTGGTTGACCTCATTACCTTGAAAAAGTGATTTCTTATACATACCAATGTGAGGTAAAGGTGATTTAGACATGAATTGAATCTCAATGTGTACTTCCACTTTTAGAAGAAAACTATTTGGAGTTTAGAACAAAATTTAAAAATATTACAACACTTCATCTAATCCCTTGAATCCCTTTTTAGTACTATCAATTTTATATATTTCAACTCAATTTTTATTATCTTTTAATTTAAGTAAATAAAATTGATGTTTGGCTAGGATGAGCCTCTTTTCATGGTTAGGACTTACCATTGCAAGTTTGGGATTGATTTTATGTGCCTTTATTATATAATTGATTCCATATTTAACACATTATTACTAACTATGTCTCATAATGAATATTTCATCCCTGAGATACAAGTAAAGACTTAAAAACACCACATTAAATGCATCAAGATGAAATAAATTTATTTTTAGCTCATTAACATATTATGGGTTAATCCCAATTTTGAATTTATATATATTTGTAACTTGAATTTAACACTCTTATTCACCAAAACCAAAATATATGGATGCAGATGATCATATACACGTAAACCAAGCTTCATTGCTATTTCAGCTAAAATCAAATTATATTGAGATACAATACCAACAAGTGAATTTGCTTTTGTCTTCTTAATATGAGTTTTGATTTGGAATAACTTTATCATATCTTCATGTTCCTTGTTTTTCATGTTGGTTAAAATGAAACCAAACTTCTCATCTACATCAAAACCATCCCTAGTCTTTACTCTAAATCACTCAAAGATGCCCTGGAATTCTTAGAGTCATCCTTGGACTAATTTTTAGGATGCAACTCCAGATGTAACTTCCTACACTTAACTTTAGTATGACTATATATAACATAATTTTTATAGTGTTTATTATGATCCTTATGACTATGCGAAGTTGTGACATTCCTATTACTTTCCATTTACCTTTCTCTAATGTCTTGTAAGGATAGTTTTCTATTTCTTGACTTGATTCATGGAGTGATATTTATTTGAGGATTTACCCTCTCTTTATTTATTCTCATCATAAATATAGTAATATTTAAATAGTACTTCATCAAAATATTGAGGCTTACTTAAGATGACCTACCTCCTCAATAGAGTATGGAGACCATCCAAGTATTTAGTCATGTTATCATCATCTTACAAGTCCAACCCTATGAGCATAGTTTGTCTTCAAAACTCTATGGTGTAATCATACACATTGTAACCATGTCCTTAATTTTAATAATTTCACTTAATATTTTCATTAATTTTACTCCAAATTAAGTAAAAATTATGACATAATAAACCTTTAAAATCCTCTTGGTTATCTACATTCACTTCTTTTTCTTTTCTAAAGGAATATACTAGATTTTTTTCCTACCAAACTAGAACATGAACTTACATATTGAGACATGCAAAGGTAATACTTTGTGCCTTATTTATTTTATGTACACTAAAATATACCTTCATTTGTTTCAACCATTTGTCTATAATTTTAGCACATATTTCTCTAGTTTGAAAGATTTAATTTTAGCTTTTATTTGAACTTCGAATTAAGCATTTTTTTATTTCACTTTAGATTTACCTTTTTATTTTGGAGGTTTTGATTCATCCTCATCTGTGGACTCTTCTCCACATTCATATTTCTCTTTTTCATGGGGCTCTTCTATGGAAAATATCTTGAGTATAGAGTGAACCATAACATCTATGGACTTTTGATTCCTAGCTGTGAGAATTTATTATTTAGTAATAGTTTATTGGGACTTCATCACATTGTTCATGCATGATTCCAATTTTTTTACTCTAATAGAAATTATTTATTCACCTTTGTGATCCATATCTCTCACTTATTGATTCCACTTTCTTGTAGATATTATTAATGTAGGTTTTTATTTTTCCCTATTATTTAATTAGGGAAATTATATATTTGTGCATACATAGAGTTTTCCTACATTCGTGGGATAGGCTAGCTTATGTGGAGATATGTGTCAAAGATGTGTTATAGGTGTCATAAGAATGTCATAAGTAACTCTTTTGACTAGCTATTCTGGGTATGGGAGTTACTTCTCTAATATTAGCACCTTGTCACCACCTTTCATGGAGGAGTTACAGTCTATTCTTGGGGTGCTTTGACCACCATTTGTGGAGGAGTTACTTACTAGCTCTCCTATATGTATTCTTCATTATGGCCATCTCATGTTAATGGAATATTGGCTTTTCTCCAAATTTTCTATGCAATTGTCTCTTATTTGATTTCATTTATTTTAACATTTTGTGGTATTCACTTGCTTCGTCCCGTGCAACCACGACTCGTGCATCCTCATTATTCAGACTTTGGCGAATCCTTCGATATGGTATCAGAGCCACCCCGGTAATTGGTTGTCTATTTTGCTATTGCTTTCATTGAAATCTAGAGCTTTGTTAAGGCATTCTTTTTTATGAAATTTGAAATTTTTTGAGAGATATTGCTAGTTCTTTGTGCTCTTGTTCCTTCCATGGCTTGTTTGGTCTCTCCATATACATGTAGGCGGGATTTTGCAAGATCCAATAATCTTGTTTCTATCAATCGGCTTGCATATTTTATGTTTTAATTAAAATTATAGGTTGTCACATGCCTTTGCAGTCTCTTGGTAGCTGATTCTACCTTTGCATGCCATTTTTTGGTTGCTGGGGTCATTTTTTCTAGCTAAAAGTATCTATTTTACACTAGATATGCATCTTCTATACATCAGCAAGAAAAATGCCTTCTGGGTTTTGTTTGCATCCTAGAAAAACCATCTAGTTATCTTTTAGTTTGTGATACATTCTATATAATTTGCAAAAATGTGCTTATAAAGCTACAATAGGACCCCTCTCCGTTGGTAGTTGCAATTTCTAAGGCAGTTTTCAAATGCTCCATTATTGCTCATACAAACTCCTTTTCTCACAAATTGTTTTTTGATTTTAGCTATTTTTTCATGCTTTATGCACTAGTGGAGATGTTTTTTGATTTTGATGCTAATATTTTTTAGAAATAGTAGATTCTCAGTCGTGACATTGCACAGTTCTCATTTTGGGAACTTCAGAGGATCATCACTTTCACATTAGACCTCATATCGAGACAATTCTTTTTTTTAAATTGCATAATTTTTTGAGTAGATCATAGTGGTGCTATTTATTTCTTTGGATATTATGCCAAAGTTGTAATTTCAGCATATGCGCTTCATGAGGGTTTTGTAATGCATTGAAATCAAGACCACTTAGTATTTCTTGCTAGTGGTAGTTGTAAACACACTAATATAAAGTGCCAAATTTTTTATTTTTTATTTTTTTGTGGGGGGGTTCTTTGATTGAGAAATATTTGAGTTTTTTTAAAAACTTGTATCTTCACTTGTCGAAGATGGAGGGTGAGGCCTAGGTTGGCAGGAGGCCAATTCCCCCTCACAAAGACCTCATTTGGATTTCTCACTCTGTGAAAAGTCTAATGAGTGGTTGGAAGGCCACTTTATCTCTCCAAATAGGCATTTAAAAAAAAAATTAGTGTTATTTTTTCGCAAAAACACTAGTTTACGGGAAATTAAATCTATAATATCTTGCAAACGGTAGCTCAAATTCAGGTGCCATTTTTTGAAAAAGTGTTTGTATTTCAATTATCTATAGTGTAGGATTGTATTTTTTAAAAATGAACTAGTTTATAAAGTGAC
The DNA here is from genome assembly GCA_037957365.1 of Torreya grandis. NCBI lineage: Eukaryota > Viridiplantae > Streptophyta > Pinopsida > Cupressales > Taxaceae > Torreya > Torreya grandis. Next base: position 1,810,831 of record JARHVA010002633.1, on the reverse strand, counting down.
AAAAATTTGGGTCTCCCAAGATGCATTTTTAGCTAAGTCCAACGTCCTGTTTGCTTAAAGTCTTGCACTGATTGCTCTAAGACACATTCTCGACTGAGCCTAAATTTTTTTAAATGTGCACTTGCATATTTGGGGGGGGCTCAACATTTCATGGGGGTGTGATTGATTTTCAGCACTTGCAATCTTTGCTTTCATTCTCCTTTATGCATAATTTCACAACTTGCAATCAACACAACATCACCTAAATTTAGCTTAAAATGGATTATTTACAACTTAAACCCCTAACACCCTTAAAATATCATAAATGGAAGGTTAAAATGTCAATCATTCTTAGAAGTAAAGGGTTGTATAGGATCACCATGGGTACTGAAGTAGAACCCAGCACTGATGTTGAAAAGGTCAAGTGGTAAAACTATAGTGATGAAGCCTATAGATTATTGAGCTTGTCCATGTATCCAAAACTTATATTCTATTTAAAAACCTCCAATACTTCCAAAGACATATGGGACACCCTAAAAACCTTATTTGGGAAGCTTGCTGAGATGAGAGGTCATGAGCTCGAAAATGAACTCTTAAGTCTAAGTCATAGCAACTTTAACACCCTACAAGAATTCTTAACCAAGTTTAAGGCCCTTAGATTACAATTGAAAGAATGTAGGATAGAGAAGAAAGATGATCAACTCATCCTTTCTATTCTCGCAAAGTTAAGTCCAAGCTATTTAGTCTTTGTCTCCACTTTCCATGCCACAAAAAGTGCCCTTGGCACTACATGGAAAATGCCTTCTTTGGATTCAATCACTATCGACTTGACTAGGGAGAAAGATAAGCTAATTCAAATGGGCACAATGAAATCTAATCAACCCCAAGCTTTGATAGCTAGAAATGGTAAGGATAAGACTTCAAAAAAGGAGAAGAAGAAAAAGAACAAGGACCAGGAGAAGAAGAAAGAAAACAATAATCCTACCAAAAATAACGCTAAATCTTCCTCCTCCAATGCTAAACCTAAGAAGGAGAAGGTTAAGTGTGCCTATTGTAAGAAGACAGGGCATGATGAACACAAATTCATGAAGAAACAAATAGATCACCTAACTCATATTCTAGAGAAGCACAACATAGGTGTTCCTGAGTCCATCAAGCATAATTCATCTACCCAAGATTCTTTTAAGGCAAAAGGAAAGGGTAAGGAGAAAGAAAAAGGCAAGGCCCTTGTAGCTACAATAGCTTCTACATCTTCATGGGTCATTGACACGGGTGCTTCTCACCACATGGGCTCTTCTCTAGTTGTATTTTCATCTTTAGATCCGTGTAGCATGACATCAATTAGTTTGGGTGATGACACATCAGTTCCATTGCAGGGAGAGGGTCAGTTGAAATAGAAGGAAGAACATTCAATAATGTTCTAAGTGTTCCTTCTTTTTCAACTAGTCTCCTATTAGTGTACCAAATCACTCACATTGGTCAGGGCATGAGATTTGAGATTTTACCAGATTCAGTGGCTATCAGGGAGTTGCATAGTGATACTACAGTGGCAGTGGGTAGGATAGATCACCAAGCAAGGTTATACACCTTCTCACATTTTGCACCTAATTCTTCTCCATCAGCATTGCTGACTTATTCAGATGGAGTTAGCAAATTATGGCATGAGTGGTTTGGCCACCATAACTACCACTACCTTGAAAAACATTGCAAAAATGACATGGTCATTGGCTTGCCTCATGTCCAATTCTGAAAAGGACTTTGCAAGGGGTGCTCCCTTAAGAAGCATCCTGAACCAAAATTTGACAAAGGCAAAGCTTGGAGGGCTTCATAACCTTTGGAGTTAGTACATAGTGATGTATTAGGACCCTTTCCCAAACCATCTTTCACAAGGGCCAAGTACATCCTCACTTTCATTGATGATTTCTCTAGGTACACTTGGATATATTTTCTCAAACAAAACTCTAAAGTATTTGAAAATTTTCTAGACTTCAAGGCTCTTGTTGAGAAACAAAGTGAGAAATCCATCAAGGTTCTTCAAACTGATAATGGAGGGGAGGATGTCAGCAATAGGTTTGAGTAGTTTTACACTATAGAGGGGATTGATTTGCAGCACATAGTCACAATCCTTCATAGAATGGGGTTGTAGAATGAAAAAATAGGTTCTTAAAAGAGATGGGTAGTTGTATGATTAACTCCAAATCCTTAGCACCATAGTACTAGGCCAAAGCCATAAACTATGCTTGCTACATTTAAAATAGGGTTCCTCACAAAGCTTTAAAAAGGATAACACCCTTTGAATCTTGGCATAAAAGGAAACCTGATGTTGAGCACCTTAGGGTTTTCAGATCCCTAGCCATGGCCCACATACCGAAGAAGAAATGGAAAGCTATGGAATGTTAGTCCAAGCCTTGCATCTTTGTAGGATATTCGGATGGTATTAAGGGGTATCACCTTCTAGATCCAACCACTCATGAGTTTTTCATTGAGAGAAGTGTCCACATTTAAGAGAGTCCTAGAGACTCAACACTTGGCACTTCTTCTCTCTCATCAGATCTACTTCTTCATGATGATTCCTCAGATTCAGATCAGCCACAATAGGTTCCTGAGCCAAAGACATCTTCTTCTTCTTTGAGTTTAGACAGTGAGGATAGTGATGCAGAGTCATCCACCTCTAGTCAGTCAATGGATGAGGAGTTAGCACCTAACTCACCCACTTTTGGGCCACTTTGGGCTAGATAGACACTTGAGAGTGCTGGCACTTGGGTAGGAGATCCTATAGATGATAGATGCACTAGGGGCGATTTTCAGAGAGATCCACATGCCTTCTTTGCTTTAATTTTGGATCCAAAGACTTTTTGAGAGGCATCGGGGGTACCTGAGTGGGATAATGCTATGGAGGAAGAATATTCTTCCTTAATCAAAAATCACACTTGGGACTTGACTTCACTTCCTAAGGGAAGGAAGATGGTTTGATGTAGGTGGATATATTAGACCAAGTTTGTAACAGATGGGTCAGTTGATAAGTTCAAGGTGTGACTGGTCGCCAAGGGTTTGTCACAGGTGGTAGGCATTGACTACTCAGAGACCTTTGCACCCATTGCAAAGATGACTTTTATTTGACTCACCTTGGATATTGCTACAACACATGGTTGGGATGTGCACCAAATAGATGCAAAAAGTGCCTTTCTTCACAGAGACCTAGAGGAGGAGATCTACATGGAGCAGCTGTGAGGATTTGTTCAAGATTCTTCCTTAGTATGTAGACTTAGGAAATCTATCTATGGCCTAAAATAGGCCCCTCAGGCTTTGTATGCCAAGATGGATTCCTTCCTTCTCACAACAAGTTCTACAGGTGCCATTGTGACTCCAATGTCTACTTTTTGTAGCAAGATGATTTGCTCTTAATTTTGGTTCTATATGTTGATGGCCTTTTGATCACCGAGAGTTCTTCAATGGCTATTTCAGTGGTGAAGGCATCTCTCTAGTATACATTTGACATGATAAACTTGGGTTTATTACACTACTTCCTTGGCATCGAGATCTCACAGTTAGATTTAGGGATTTCTCTTGCATAGCCTAAGTATGCTCTTGACTTATTAGCTTAGTTTCACATGGCTAATTGCAAGCCATCTCTGAATCCCTTTCTATCAGGATTCAAGCTTGAGGTTGACTATTATTCACCATTAGTTGATGCCACTCAATATCGACAACTTGTTGGTAGTCTCATTTACTTGACTCACACTAGGCCCGACATATCATATACAGTGGGACTTATCTCTAGATTTATGCAGGAACCTCATGAGTTGCATTGGAAAGTAGCTAAGAGGATCTTGCATTAAATATAGGGTTCACATAGATATGAGATTCGTTATAGATTAGGCATAGAGATTGACTTGGTTGGATATACAAATTTAGATTAGGTTGGCGATTCAGAGACTCGCAAGTCCACTTTTGGCTATAGTTTCTCTCTAGGTTCTAGTCCTATCAGTTGGTCTAGCAAGAAGCAGAATGCTATTGCTATATCATCCATAGAGGTAGAGTACAGGGGAGCTATTAATGTAGCTACTGAGGCTATTTGGCTTTAGGGGATTCTTTCTTATTTTGGCATTTCTATGAGGGAGCCCACCATTATTTATTATGACAACCAAAGTACCATTCAGATTTGTAGGAATCTAGTTTAGCACCAGCGGACCAAGCACATAGAGATTCACATGCATTTCATTCTAGAGCTTATTCATAGTCAGGTCATTGACTTGATATTTTGCCAGTCTTCAAAGCAGGTTGCAGACATCTTCACCAAACTTTTCACTGAGAGAAAGTTCATTCATCTACAAGCTCTTCTTGGGGTGTGGTCCACATCTGCAATAACATCATCTTTAAGGGGGGCTCACTAGCCTCTTCATTTATTTTATGTCTCTCTTTTGGGGGGGAGTTTTTTTTATGGGTTTTCTCCTTTTCTCTATCTAATTGGAGATTGCATTTGTACATGGGTACCTCATCAGGGCTAGTTTTCGGGACCCATTTTGTATTTCCACACTACCCACCAAAGCTGCACTTATGGGGGGGTATTAGTGTAGGTTTTTATTTTTCCCTATTATTTAATTAAGGAAATTATATATTTGTGCATACATGGAGTTTTTCTACATTCATGGGATAGGCTAGCTTATGTGGAGATGTGTGTCATAGATGTGTCATAGGTGTCATAAGAATGTCATAAGTAACTCCTTTGAATGTCTATTCCAGGTATGGGAGTTATTTCTCTATTCTTAGCACCTTGTCACCAACTTTCGTGGAGGAGTTACAGTCTATTCTTGGAGTGATTTAACCACCATTTATAGAGGAGTTACTTACTAGCTCTCCTATATGTATTCTTCATTATGGCCATCTCATGTTAATGGAATATTGGCTTTTCTCCAAATTGTCTATGCAATTGTCTCTTGTTTGATTTCCTTTACTTTAGAATTTTGTGCTATTCACTTGCTTCATCCCTTGCAACCACGACTCGTGCATCCTTGTTATTTAGACCTTGGTAAATCCTCCGATAGATATATCTAAATTGCAAGGAAAACAAATTATTCTTGAGATTTTATCACTATCACAAAAAATAGTCAAAATTTTACACAATAACCCAAATGTTTATGTGCTTCAATTCTAAATTTATATATAAAATCCCAAGTCTCTAAATTTATATAATTCATAAAACATAACCTATTGTAATAGTAAGAATTTACTCCAAAATGATAACTTAATTCATACAATGATTTAGAATTAATGCATATTCATTATGATAGAAGACAAAAAATACTTAAAAAATAAATACAAATGCAAAAAAACTTAGATATAACTCACAAAAATGGAGACAAATGACACCAAGACTTTTTACCAAGAAAACCCCACAAGGTGTAGGGAAAAACTAGTTGGAAGGGGAAATAACTCTAATTATTATTTTAAACTAGCCGATAACAAAATTATAATGAGATATTTAAAAGTACAATATATAATTATCCTTCTCATAAATCTTTCCTCACTATTCCTCACTCGAATCCTTCATAGAAAATATAGACACTTGATCTATCCGTCAATGCCTTCCTCTATCTATGTCTTCTTTCATATAATGCTTCAAGATGTACTATCATGAACTAAAGTATCCCGAACCATATTATAATTCAATGATAAAATATTTGTCTTTTTTAAAGGACCATTTCAATTTTTGTGGGTGAAACCACTAATTAGATTAGACCAATGGTTTTTAAACTCCCACTTACATAAAGTTTTGTTTTCCCACCAATGTTAGAATTCCTCCCTTGAAATTCTAATGATGATTGAAATTGAGTATACTCTATGTTACCTAATTAATGGATTGTTTTATGTATCCTTATGTATCAAGTTATCTACCATCAATCTATCAAACCTTTTCTAACTTGCAATTTTTGGTAGTCTCCATATTACGGTTCGAGTGTGACCCACATTATCCAGCACTTGTTATGAAGTTTGTAACACTTTCCCTATGAACAATGAATATGGAACCATGTCCATATGTTGATACCAATAGTTTATATATATATATATATATATATATATATATATATATATATATATATATAAGGAGATAATGTTCATATCTATAAAAATAACACTACATACATAACATTCTATCATTATATAAGCAAAAAACATGTAATAAAGCCAATGTTAACAAATACCAACCTACTCAAATTGAACAAATAATTCAACATGCACTTATATGTCATGATAAATATTAAGTGTTTTTGAGTAATCTTATCTACTTAAAAAAATTAAACTAGTTCAACATCAAGGACTATTGGATATCTTGAAAATATGCTAATGTTTTTTCTTCTAACATGCTAATATCCCAGATAAAATTGGGTATAAAAAAACATGAATATATACACACACACACACACACACACACACACACACACACACACACACACACACACACACACACACACACACACACACACACACACACACACACACACACACACACACACACACACACACACACACACACACACACACACATACATATATATATATATATATATATATATATATATATATATATATCTGTGTGTGTGTGTGTGTGTGTGTGTGTGTGTGTGTATGTAGATATATATATATATATATGTATGTAGATATATATATATATATGTGTGTATGTATATATATATATATATATATATATATATATATATATATATATATATATATATATATATATATATATATATATATATATATATATATATATATATATATATATATATATATATATATATATATATATATATATATATATATTTCATTAGTATCATGTGCATTAATAATCAACCTTATTTATATATTTTCTTTGGACTCAAACCTAACCTCATCCATTTCTAGTATCTTCTATATTTTCACCTTTGTGAATGGTGTGACAATGAACTTTACCATTATCCACTCCATCTAGAATACAACCCTTTATATCTAAGTATATTTTTAAAAAACATTAATTTTACATACCCATATTTATTTCCAAAATCATGCATACACTCATTGCTATCCTTTGTATAATCTCATGGCATAACTAGCATCATTCCTATTATAATCTTATTCAAACCCTCCAACAAGGGAGATATGATTATTATTATTAGTTATTATCCATATGTAGAATTTAATTTTAATTAATCATGAATAAACATTCCCCAGTGAGCCAAAAATGCACTCCTAATGATCCACACCACATAGCCTAGGACCAAATGTGGTAGACAATGTTGTGCTTGATGGCAAGTTGTAAATAATAAGAGTGCACAGAAAGTAATCTAACTAGTAAAATAAAAATCACACATTAAAATTCATATTTTTGATATGTAAAAATGCAACATCTATTAAAATACATAATAGGGTAAATATATAAGTATAAAAATATCCAGTTAGACTAAAAAATCTAGTTTATGTGATTATACGGGATATGCACCATTATTTATTTGTATAGAATAAATGTGAAAGAATGTATAACAACAAATGTGTTTGAATGTTAGATCTAAAGGATGTTGATAGTCTCATTTATGGTATCTATGTTTCTCTTATCTTTATCTCTTGAATATATGTGTGTGCATGCTAGAGTATGACAATTATAATATAGGTATATATATAATCACTACAATAAGTTTGATCAAAGTTTATATAAGTACACTTTAATGTATATTCACCTTATTCAAATACAATAATTTTTTTTAACAAGGCAAATATTTATTTTGATTAAAAAAATTAATTGATCTCTTTCAACAATTATAATACCCCAGTTTATATATTCATTTGATCATTATCATTTTCTCTATGTTAATAAGAGTCACATGTTTGTGTGACAAATACTTGGGTATTTATGGAATTTGCATAGTTAGATTAGAATTTGTTATAAATGAGTAAATTATGAAGTTGATGGTGATGATGATGACAATGATGAAGGTAATGAAATTTCATTGTCTATAAACCAAATTATTATGTATGACCTAACAATGTTTGTAAATAATATAATTTACCTCTAGCCTCTTTTCTAAGTGTGATTTATATTTTTTGACACCAACCTTCATATTTTTTAGACTCTTCCTAACCAAGGATCCTAGGAAAATAAGTCATGAGTAAGAAGTATATCAAAATAATAAATAATTGAATTATACTAAATGATTAACCTAAAATGAGAGAAAATTGAGATTGAAACATCCTATTTTTTAAAAGTAAACTTAGACAATAAAAAATATTTTTTGCTTGTATAGATAACCGATTTGATGGTAATTGTAATTAAGAATAAAATATCTAAAATTTATTTGGTTGTCTTGATTATGGATTTCATGAACCCAATTATGATTATATCTATTTGTGTAATAATGCCTTATATCATTATATAGTGGTGTATTATGAATAAATGGACAATTAAATTGAGAGAGAAATATATATAAACATTTAACTAGGCATAAACATATATATAAAAAATAGATAACACCTAATTAAATTTCCAAAACCATAGAAATAAATGATGACAATAGGGTTGAAAAAATATCTTTATTTTATGAGAGTTGGAGATAATATTTGAAGATTGATAGCATATATTAGGTTTTTATGGAAGATAATGAGTACCTTGTGCAAAGCATCAAATTTTGTTTTTGGGTGCAAGAACAATATAGTATGGCTTTGGAAGGTTTTAGGTAGGTGATATTTTTTTATTACTACATTTATAAAATGGATCCAAAACCTTACAAATTTTCTAAAACTTTGCGCTGATCAATAAGAAATTGAAATTATTCTCTTAACCATAATTGGGTAATTAAACTTGAAAATTATAAGGAAGAATGATGAGTTTTGGGGTATATGTTTCACTAGACAAAATTTGAGCTTTATTAATGTTTTTAAGGCTACTCAATGATGCATAAAATAAAAATATAGCATACCAATTAATATGATTATTCCTTAGTTAAGAAAATTAGTGTAATGCATCATGTCACTACTATAAAATTCAATGTTATAATGAGTGATCTCTAAATGCCTTATTTATTTCCTTAAAATCATTGTAAATGCTCAATATATTATTGTGACATTAAATTTTATATATTCTTTTAGATGATCTCTAGATGTATAAATGTCTTAAGATACACATGCATTTATAGACTAATTGAATTCAAATAAGGAAGCTATTGGTACATAAACTGAAATCAAATAATCAAAAATATAAATGATAAATTACCAAAAGAGACAAGGTTCTATTTATGGATTGACAACACCAAAAACCCTATAAATATACTTAATACATTTCTAGGAGGGACCATAGAAATAGGAGAAGATAGAAGAATGGGGACACAAATAAAACTAAAAAATAAACAAGTATCATAGCATAATGAAAAATACACACACGGGACCACATAAATAAGAGATTAAAAAGAGGATAGAGGAGAAGGCGGACACAATGAAAAATTGAGTAAACATATCAATAACATATTATTTGGACCACTAACATACATATTAGTACCATAGATTAATGTTATTTTATGACTAATAACTACATAGGGCCATTTTTAGGTTTCTATATAATTCGATAATTTTTTTGTGTGTGTACAAGCATGGAATGGATATAATATTTTATGCCCTAAGAAATCCTAAAATAAACTCCAATGTACTTGTAAATCTTACAAGAACATCTACATATGGATAAGTGATAATAATAATAATAATAATCTATTGAAATACAGAAACTAAAATTGAAAATGACACACGTAGTTTGAGTGAAGATGTGAGGATTCCCCTATGATCACATGCCTTTGAATCTACGATAGATATTGTATACAATTTTTAGTAAGATTTTGAATGACTAAAAAATAATCTAAATCAATAATCTGAGTATGACATAATGATTAAAAATATCTTGAATATATTCCACTATAGGAATAAGTGTCATGTCCTTGGTAAGTATAAGTGTAAGTGAAATTTGAATTCTCCCCACTATAGGAGTGAAATTTTGACTAAATGCTTGCAGTCTAGATAAAATGAATGAAATGTGTAGTCCCATTTGATAGGTGGGCTGAACTTGTGAAGCATATATCTAAAAATAGAGGAATTACATGCATCATGTGTAAGATGATATATAAAATTAATGGTGTATAGAATATAAATATTAGATCTTGGAAGAACGTACTTTATAAATAATATGCCCCACTTAGGGCTATGGTGTAATCAATGAAATCACATGAGTAATATACCCCACAAGAGAAAAGTGTAATTAGTATAACACAATGGGTAGTATTCCCATATAAATATAAGATAAAATTAGTTTAAGATCAATAAGAGATACCCATGTTAGCATAATATATAATCAATGACATACAAAAATCATAATATATATAAATGTAAAACACAAGTATAGTATCTTGCTCCATATATATGCATGATATAGATCATGGAAACATAGGAAACAACATGAAATTATTGGCATGAAATGGATCACGAAAAATAAATAGATTTTTTGATACATGACCAAACAAATATAAAACCAAGAGAAATGTAAAGTTCAAGGAATTAAAAAAATGAATCATGAAAGTACTAAGAAATAGTAATAGTAAACTCCCAAGAACATATATTAAAAGAACTGAAAAATGATTGAGAATAAAAAAGTAACAACAAAAGCCAGGATGAAAAGATATGCTATGCAAACAACTGAAGAAATATAAAGAAAATAAATGATTGGTAATAACATAAAAAATGGTACAAATAGAGATAATAAATTATATAATAATAAAGTAATAAATAAGACTCAAATATTTAATTATTACAAATGCATAATATTAACTAGATTCTTCAAAGGTTTTATTTTTTATGTAGTAATAGAAATTGTCCCTAATCCATATTTTTGTGACAACAAATGGGCCAAGCCAATTAGGCTTAAATTTGTATTTAAATTATTTATCTACATTGGCATTTTAAATTTTATTTCAACAAGTTATCACCCAAATTGAATTCTCTTTATCTAATATTTTTATTATAAGCCTTATTAATGTGTTTTCATTACCTCTCAAGTGGTCAATAGCATTAATTATCTTAAAATCTAATAATTATAGATGACACAGTCTCTTTTCTATGTAGCCATCATCACTAATAATTTATTTAGTGATACTCTCAAAGATGGAATCTCAAGCTCATGTGGAAAAACTTCTTCTACCCTGTTGAATAATGTTTTAACCTTTTGGGGTTTAACTTCTGTAAATACTATGTTTGATTAAAGGTATGAGTAGACTAAATCAGGGGAATAATATGAATAAAATATACATTTATTTGTTACCTAATTGAATATCTTTGAATTTATAAAAATAGTAATAAATAGTGAAAATAAATAATTATCTGAGATACACTTGATATAGATGATCTGAGTACTAGAAAATGAGATAGGATAAGGTCTTATTGTCATAAATTGGATCTCTTTGTCATAACCCCTCCTAGATAGTAGCACCACATTTGGATATTAGTTTCATATGGATCTAGTGTTTTGATATTGGTGTCAATGTCCTTTGTGTAAGACTATCTTAAACTTTTGAGTGCACCTGTGTCTGGGTTTTTGGGCTCTATTCCTAGGCGCATAAGATTTTTAACTATGTATTATGTCTATAATGATTGTTTTATGATGAAAACCATAATCCTCCTTGTAATTAGGGTATGAAATAAAAAGTATGTCCATTAGTAGGATAATTTAGACATCCTCAACACCTTACTGTGAAGAGAGTTGCCTACATCCCAATACTGTGATGAGGGATTAAGCCCGATGTAGTTCTACCCACCTAAGTGTTGCTACAAGTACAATTGATTCTAGTATGGTAGTGGCCTTGATTTATTTGAGTGTGCTTGAGATTGGAAATCTATAAAATATGATTTTATGACTATTGTAGATGGTAGTATACAAAAGCAAGGCTGAATAGGAATTGATAACCTTGATTTTTATCAACTTATTTCATGTTTGAATAGGTATTTTGCATCTAATTTCCACATGGTAGTTATAGGGATAAAATTCATTTATTTATAGTGTTATGTTGCTTGTGTATATTATTAAATATTTCTAGGTAGACCTTAGGAGGGTTTTACTTTTAAAAATATATTCATTCAAGAAAGCCATTTTAGTAACATTAGCACCATGTAGCTCTAGTGTCATTAATATGGCACTAATGACTAGCTAGAAAAAGCCTATGCACAATGGGACAAGATCAATAAATGAGGGTTTCAGACTATCTTTGAGTTGACTAGGTATTCTTGTGGCCTACACGAAGGTTGGTTAAGTGTGATAATGGCTCTAAGATAGGTCTCTGATTAAGCTAAGAATAAGTAGTCTCAAGTATCACTCTTAGCACTCAAATAACACTTACAAGTAATTATATATTCACCCACTTTATGTTATAAATCCAATAAAGTGAAATGACTAGTATAAAATTAAAATAAGTGTACCTAGACTAACCTAGGAAGTGAAGCCCATGAAGCTAAATTTGAGTATGTGAATCTAGGCCTATGTATCTTGACCATGATCTAATTCATGAACTGTAAATGAAATTTTCATATATCAATCCTTAATATATTTTAAAATAAAAACTCTATGATGAGGAAATAATTAAACCTTAGTAAAATTGAGTGAAGAGATGGGCAATAAAAAAAGAATGAATATACCTCATTAGGTACATGAACTAATGCATAACCTTGGCAACAACTTGTGTGTGTGTGTGTGTGTGCATGCACGTGTACACATGTATGTAGTGATCAATCCATGAATAGATTATATTGAGATGATAGTTTTCTCAATCTTCATGTGTGGGTGGCTCAAGAACTTAATCTAGTTTTGACTCCAACATTACCCACCCCTCCTTAGTATATTGTGACCTATGAATAGCTTTGATTGGATTGATAGTGTGTCCAACCCTATCATGTGGGTGGATCAAAAACTCGATTAGGATATGAATCCATTATTACCCACCCACATATATTATATGTATATAAAACAAAATTACATGAACTACTAAAAAATATCAAACTAAGTATGTCGGGTCTACAGTCACTTAGGTACATTACGTAGTTTTGAGCCACTCAAGAGAGAAAATCACTGAAAATGGAGTAAGGCATGTAATTGGTGACAACTTAGAATATGATTTGAAGTGTATACAACATAGATATTGACATTAAAATTTTCACTCCATCTAATCAACTAGGGTGTAATTGAGCTAATGTAAATAACGTGCCATGCACATGCTCCCAATCTAGTATATGATTGTATTTATTATGGATTGAGTTATAATGAACTGTATCTAAGTATTTGAAATGAATATTATAATTGTCATGACATGCATGATGCCTTGAATATGAGCAAACTTATATGAATATTAGATAGGATAACGTGAATCTAAATAAAAAATTATTATAATTAATCAACCTATAAATATATCTGTGAAACCCTGTGTTCTACATGTTGTATTATTCTATCCAATCTAAGTTATTATAAAACTTAGGCTACTAGATAATAGTGACATGTCTTGGATAGTAACACCATGTGGTGCTAGTGTCTCAATTTGGGCACTAATATCTTTTTGGTCTAAATTATATGCCATTGTACTACTTTAATTGATACTATTTGCTAAAAATGTATTATCTAATCTCTTGACAAACCCATATGAAATCCCCCTCTTTTAAGGGTAGTTTTTGAACCTGTGTAAGAACTATCCTCAAAATAAAAAGATCTACAAAATTTGTGTTAGCAAAAGAATATATGATACCTATGTGATAATCCAATATAATGTGCATACATAAAATCAAAATACAAGATAGTCTGAGAAACATTATGTGATGTAAGATGTATGTCATGTCTAAAATTTCACAATAGTGTCAATATATATGTAATAAAATTATATAATAATAAATATGAGTATAGCTAAGTAACTACCTAGGCGGATGGGGCATGATGTCCATTAAGACACCTATGTAGGAAGGGTAGATACATGAGGTCCCTCATGGCATTGAAAATTAGTGTGTATAACAATGAAATACAAGTTTAATTCCATGATGCATACAAGAAATCATACATATGAAACACATAAGGAATGAAAAATGGGCCAAGGAAACATGATATAAGAAACTTGAGCACATGTCATTAAATCTAAGAAAATAAGACATACAAATACATGTTCAAATGCCCACAATGAAAGTAACAAACAAGTTGGCTTAGATACATATATAAGGACATGTTCAAATGTATGCATAAATAATAAGGAAAACAAACACAAGGGACATGGGCACATATCCAAGGCATATATATGATCAATATAAGTGGCATAGAGATAAAGAGTAATGGCATATTCAAATGCCCTAAATAGAAGAGCCATATGAATGCAATCAAATATAATCTAGGAAAGCTATAAATTAAATCATGCATGAATATGTAATATAAATTTATGTAAGAGTGAGGATGTACATATGCTTAGTCTAAAGTGGTAATAACCTATAAAAAATATAAGTATGAGTATCAATAATCAATATCAATATGTAACAATGCTTAAACTAGAATGTAGAGTATGTAAAGATAGAACTTGGTGATCAAAATTGTGTATAAGATGACCCCAAGTTGGTGAATGTGTCAAATGAATAATCATGAATCGATGTATATGCCCCAGTGGGTAGATAATAACATGTCTAAATTAGTGCAGTGGACCTAATTCCTATAATCAATCTGCAAGCACTCAACAAGAACAAGTGAAACATGTAGTATAATAAAACTAACTATACTTAAATAGCTAGAATATAGAGTGTTTGGAAAATATAAGAAATGTAATCATAAAAATGCATACAATATGTAAATTTTATCTTTTTTTAGTTATTATTTGAATGTTTGTGCATTTTATGTAGATAAGATATGTACAAGCAACATGAAAATGAACTCTGTATAAGGAGAAAGGGATAAAGAAAGTATGTACAATAAGAAATAAACCATACTAGCTGGTGAGTCTCAAGGGAGATTCACTATCACTATGAACTGTGTCAAATATGGGAATTATGATCATGTGTGTAGTTTGAATGGATAACTATGAACCCATAATCTATTTTAGTGATTTATTTATATTTGTATCTATATCTACTTATGTAGTGGTGCTAAGAATCTGTGGCACTGACTGTGGTGTCCTTTGAATTATAGGGGTCTTAGGAACCCATCTAGTAGAATAATTTTTAGGTGACATAGGTGACCAATGCTAATAAATATAAGAAGTCAATAATAGTTATCTTAAAAAAACATGAGTAGAGAAAGGGCCTCTAGAATCTATAACATATATGTAATGTAGGGGTCTCTCTAATACTAGTCTTCATGGGAGAGTATGTATACATGTTGATAATATAAAATTAGACGTTCTTTGCACTGGTGGATCTACTAAACTTTTTGATGTATCAATAATAACTATTATCTAAGTTGTAACTGATAACTATGTTATATCTAGTAACTATGCTAGAACTATAACTAGTGACTGTGAAGTAATTCCTTGTTGAATAGGTAAAGGATACTCATGTGGAAGACCCTCAGCTTTGACCACCTAATTTTCATGTATATATTACAAGAATCTATGTACTATGGATGTTATGTCTTGTAGTTGATGTATCCATGGCCTACCCAATAGCATATCAAACACATCTACAATAGGTACTACTAAGTACCAAGTGGCTATATGTGGTAGTCTAACTTGAAATAGGAGCATAATCTCCCTAATGGAGATCTTAAAATGACCACTGAGACCACTAATAATTATGTCTATGTGGAATATATCCTACTCTAAATAACCCAAATTCTATAAAAGTGTCATAATGCACATGCTAATGTTTAACCTATTGTAAACCATAACACTCTGGATAGGATGTTGATCTATGTATGTTCATACAAAGAGTGCATGAAAATATGTAGCATCATCAATAAAATCCTACTCTTAGAAGGTGATAATTGGTATAGGTGGAACTATATTGTGGTACATGACAATGATATTGTGCAATGGGTGTGCCTCCTCTGTAATAGTATGATATGAACCTAGTGGTTATTGTGCCTGATATGTGTAGAGAGCAACTAAAGTGACCCATTCCTTATTCATTATGTGCTTTGGAAATGGATTTGAGAATTTATTAAATTCATTAGATTCCATTTCATGTACTTTTGGATCCTCTATGGGTGTGCTTATGTGGGTGTGTACACATCAATAATGTTAGCCTCAATCAAATCTTGTATCTTCTATTTTAGGCTTATTCATATGTTTTTTGTATGGTCTAGTTCCATATGACACTTGTTTAATGAATTGGAATCACATATTTTTGGAAGAGGCCATGTCATATCAACATATTTAATGAGAGGGATAGATATGACATTTCATTCCAAGATCTTCTATAAAACCCATCCTCGTGACTTTATAAGGTTCGTGAATATTCGATGCTGAGGAGTTCATAAAACCAAGAGAGGAGATGGATATGAAACTACATTAACTATGGAAATTTGATCACTCTTATTCTTGGTGGCCCTTACCATATATGAATGTTTATTTGAATTATTAGTAGTTGATTCTAATATATTAGTATATTTTAGTTTTCCCATTGATAAAAGATTGAGTTCTCTTTCTTTTAGTATGTAGCATAAATCTCTAAATGTTGGAAACTTATTAAATAAGATATCTTAATGTAATGATAGTAAAAGACTTTTTTTGAAGATCTCCTAAAACA
This sequence comes from Torreya grandis, assembly GCA_037957365.1. Taxonomy (NCBI): domain Eukaryota; kingdom Viridiplantae; phylum Streptophyta; class Pinopsida; order Cupressales; family Taxaceae; genus Torreya; species Torreya grandis. The sequence continues at coordinate 1,794,091 of JARHVA010002633.1, read as the reverse complement.
CTTTATTTGACATGGGGATTATTAATTTATCTAATATAGTCTTGTATCATAAGACATATTCTGTAATAGGTTTATTTTACTTTTGTTTCAACTATGCAACTTAGGCATATGAGATCTTGTTATTGATGTTTATGGAAAAGTGTGATAAAAAAATGTCTACCAAAGGATTGAATGCTATGATAGAATGATTTATTAAGTCATAAAATCACTGCAAGGCATAATCCCTTAAAATTCATGGAAAGAACTTTGTGAGAATCCAATCAGTGAACACATAGTCCAAACATGTTTCATGAAAATATCAAAGATGGTGCTTTAGGTCACCCTTTCCATCATATAATGTAATATTAGGTGCCACAAATCCAAATGGTAAGGGATTTTTTCTATGTGATTTGACAAAGGTGTATGTAAGAGAATATTAGAATCTAAGGCATGTGATGGTGTATTGGCTCCCTTCTCAAGATGTAACACCTTAGCTTGCAGAGTATGAACCTTATGCATAAGTAATTATACATATAGAGTAGAGGAAATATCCATAAGAGGTGTAGTTGTAATTTAAGGTTATTGAATTATAATTGTAGGTTGTGCTAACTGAGTTGGCCCCATTGTCACTGTAACATTGTTATTATCTAGGGGAGTTAAATATTAACCATTATATTATTTGTTCTTAATTTCCAATATGTCTTATAAAATTTGTTCATGATCAAGGGGATATTATATAATTCTACGTCTAAAAATATATAGGACCTCAACTTAATTGATAATAATTCTATCATTTTTAAGTGGAGGGTGAGTATCCCAATTTCTAATTTGTGTACCATATTGTTCTTGATTGTATTATACATATTTGGATGCAGTATCATTGAAATCCACATAATTAGGGTGTGAAGGTTCAACAAGAGTTAAAATAGGTCCCTTATCCATGTTATAATTTTAAATAGCATGAATCTGAATATGGTCGATAGGATTAACACCTAGCCTAGTACTTTTTATTAATTGAAGAGAGATAGCTTTTTTATATGCCATATAGTAAACAAATTGGAATAGAGATACCAAAATAGAATATTTGAAATCTAAAAAAATTAAATCAACTAATGAAAATAGAAAAAAGAGAATATAAACCCTAGGAGAATCTAGGTTTAGGTTTTGAGCAATGTTCAAATTTAGTTGGGTTCACGAAATTTTTTAACTTTTTAGGGTTTACCTTATGTAAATCCTATGTTTGATTAAAAGGTTGATTAGACTAAATCAAGGAAATAATGTGCATAAAATAACCACTAATTTATTATAGAATTGATTATATTTGACTTTATAAAAATAAAAATAAATAGTGAAAATAAAGACTTATCTATTAAATAGCTAATATATAAAATTTGAGTGCTATAAACTAAGATGGAACAAGTCTGAGTGTCATCAACTAGATTCCTATGTCATAACCCCTCCTAAATAGTAGTGCCACATTTAGACAGTAATGTCATGTAGATATAGTTTCTAGATATTAGTGTTAATGTCTTATGTGTAGGTTTGTTCTAAAATTTTGAGTGTATTGGTGTCTATATTTAAGGGGTTTGTTCCTACGCACATGAATTCTAAAACTTTGTATTGTGCCTATAATGACTGATTTATGATGTAAAACCTAATCCTCATTTTATGTAGGGTATGATCTAAAAAGTGAGTTCACTAGTAGGATAGGTTGGACATCCTCAACACCCCATTGTGAACATATTTTACTATATACCAATACTCCAAGGAGGTATCAAGCCTAATGTAGTTCTCCCCACCTAAGTGTTGGTGCAAATGGAAGTGATGCTAGTATGATAGGAGCCTTGAGTTCCTTAAGTGTGATTTAAATTGGAAATATACAAAATTTGAGATTATAGATGATGTAGATGGTAGTACATATAAATAGGGAAGAATAGGGATTGATAACTTTGATTTTCCTCAACTTGTTTCAGGTTTGAATAGGTATTTTGCATATAATTATCATTTGGTGGATATAGGTATAAAAGTAATGTATTTATAGTATCTTATTGCTTGTGAATATAAAAGAAGATGTCTAGTCTAACCTTAGGATAGTTTTTATTTTGAAAATATATTCATTCGAGAAAGATAGGGCAAAGGAAATAATCACCATTTTGGGGATACCATCATCCCATGGCTCTAGTGTCCTTAAATTTGGTGCTAATGACTAGCTGGTAGAACACTGAGAATGAAGGGCTGTGATCAGAAAATGAGGGTATGGAATAGTGTTTGAGTTGACTAAGGATGCCTATGGCTTGCATGAAGGTTATTTTGAAAATAGGCTCTAGGATATGTCTATGGCTAAGCTATGGATAACTAGTTTGAAATAACACTCTTAACATTTAGATACCACATTTAGGTGAATAAAAATAATGAATAAGGGGTTGTCCCCACAAATTTTCTAAATTTCTTTTTGTATTCCTATAGATATATATGTATTCAATTATACTAATCAATACCTTGCTTACTCATATTTTTTTATAAAATTTTGATAATAGTAAATATTTGAAGCTTCAAAGTGTGTATGTTATTGTGTTGGATCTAATTGTTAAAACTGTTCTTGAGAAAAATGCATTGGGAAAAATGAGAGGTATACAAATAGCTAAGTTATAAGAACATGATATTTAAATCAAACCAAAATAACATTTCAAAGGTTAAGGCCTCAACTAGTTAATTACATAAGTAGATTGAAGTTTATTTTGATGCACATTGAATAAGTAGATGTGGGAAAACATGAATGGCACAACCATGTCATTTGTTATTTATGAAAGGGAATATTCTCTAAAGAATTAAATCACATCAAAATGAGATATTTAATAATTAAATAATACCATTATATGATTGAAAAAGGAATGTTATATTGAAACAATTGATAATGAATCCAATTGAGATGCTTGACAAGAAAAGAAGTGGATTTGGTGATGAATAATTTCCATGAGATGCTTAGAAAATGGCACCCTTAAAAAATAAACTACAATGCATAACATATTAATATATGGTTATTAGTGGCCCTTATTTTTTAAGTATGTTTTTTACCATCTAATATCTTGCCATGAATTCCAAATGTTAGTAGGAAGAGAGAAAAATGTTCCCATGACATTGAAAATAGTTATTTAGGGTAGACCATTTTCCTGATGGGTTCTTGATTTTTTGGGAGATATCAGCCCTAATTCTACTATAGGACACAAATTTGTGTTGAAAACCATTTATTATTATATCTAATGGGCTAATGTGGACCACAAAAAAATTATTATTAATTTTAAATAAAACATTGTTATAATTTTTAGCACCCCATTTTCATTAGATTATGGTAATGGACCAGCCTGTTATCAACTAGATTTACCAAATGAGAATATAGTAAGACTATAATTTTAATGTTTTCTTATAATTATTAACCTCAGGGGAACATAGTATATACACCTCATTTTTCACTTACTGATGATCTCTCTTGTGGGTCTTATCGGTGCATCAGTCTCCCCAAGTGCAATTCCTAAAGATTAAACTAGGTTTAGGGTGAGATGATTGGTGATGATTTGTGGGAGATTCATTAATGACCATTTATTGTATCTTCCTTAATACATATCCTATTATTTACTTATAAATAGATGGTTCATATTCTAATTTTCTCTCTTCTTCTTGATGTTTATGTGTTTCCACTTGACATCTTTGGCTTGCCCAAAGGAATTTTCTCGTCCCTCCCCCTTAGTTAGCATCATAAACTAGGTTGAATAAGTATCATGTTTACCAGCCACTCTTCATAATTATTAGGCTAGGATAAAGACATTAGATAATTTTGATATATACTTTGTAAGGTTTGACCTATATTTTATTTGTTCATGATTGTCATTTTTCATAGGAAAGACATCAATCTACTCTACTCACACACATAAATCCACTTTAATAAGAATATGAATTAGGGTTTAAGATCTTATGCTTAGGTATGGTTAGCTTATGTAGTACTCATTTTATTGGATTCTTCCCTATGAGTAAATTTCATTTTCCTATACCATCTACTTGATTTATGAATGAAAAGTACATCTTAAAAGGACCATTTTGTTATAATAATTTTCCTAGAAAGTCCATCAAAACTTACTAATGGGAAGATTGCTTGTGCAATATAGATATCAATTGATAGTACCTAAAAATACAAAAACATATTCTATGATATTTAGGCATGTTTCAAATCAGCCACTACATGATATTGTAAATATAAATAATAATAAAATATTTATTATTTCATATTAGTAGATAAAATTATAAACATAGTATAAATTCAAAAGAGGATATATTAAATAGAATGCAACACACAAGGAAATTAAGAATTGTGAGGTAACCATATCATAATCTCTATTATTGTGGAGAAATAACATTTTTATTATTTAATAACAATAGAAAATTCTTACAAATATTAATCCCAAAAATAATCCCTGTATAATAGGGTAGGCATTATCTCATCCCATTGCAAAAGCTATGAAATCTTAGAGATAAGCATATTACAAATGAATTATAAAAGGTTTGATTAAACAAAATTATTTAATAATACTAACTACCATGATTAAAATACATTACTCAATTACATTTATTTTAAATGATAAATTAATGATCCCTTGGGCTAAACCTAATATTACCCCCTTAATTTAACATTGTATCAAGTAAAAAAGAGGGATTCTCTAAATGCCTCAAATTTTTCCTACACAAGTGATTTAGTGAAAACATATTCACATTATTGATATGTAAAAATATTGAAGCTAGATTTTATTCTTAACATGTTCACAAATGAAATGAACTTACACCTCAATGTGTTTAGTGTGTTCATGAAATACTAGATTGTGAGGAAGCTTCACTACCCCATCGTTATATACATGAAGAATTATTAGATTATTTTGTGGTAATCCAAATCCTTCAAAAAAGCGTTTGAGCCAAATCACTTCAAAAATAACTCCTCCTATGGTGTGATATTATGATTCTATGTAGTATTTCAAAACATAAGTTTACTTCTTCCCCCCCATGATATTGGTCTAGATCTAAAAAAGAATACAAATCTTGAGGTATATTTCTTGTCATAAATGTTACCTACATGATATAAATACAAATATATTCATAAGAAGAAATTATCATTCTTCTTATATTCTAGGCCAACATCCTCTTGTCATAAATGTTACCTACATGATATAAATACAAATATCATCTAAAGAAGAAATTATCATTCTTCTTATATTCTAGGCCAACATCCATGCTTCCTATGATGTATCTTAATACCCACTTTGATTATTTTTAGTGAGAGACTTTGGGATTTTGCATTAACTAAGATAGATAAATGACACCACAATTGATGTATGGCCTAGTATAAGTTAGGTAAATGAGTCTCCATATTAAATATTAATATAGAGTTATATTTACCTATGGTGATGGATTTGTTCAAGACAACTGAAGTTTTGTCACCATAAGTGTGGAAATTGGTTTGTTATCCATCATGTGAAACTTCTCAAGAATTGTCTTTAAATACTTGAGTTGAAAATAGAAATATGTGATTTTATCTCTACCAAACTTCTAAACCATGAAAATAATGCAAAATCCCAAGATCTATCATGTCAAATGATCGATTTAGATGTTTCTTGTTGACTCAATCATCTTCACTAAATTGACAGTGATGAATAGAGCATCAACATATCCAAACATAATTACCATATCCACCTATTGTTTAAGGTAGGGATTTGGATCATATGGACTTAATTTGAATCCATGTTTTAAGATATGCTCATCAATTTTGATGTACTATACCCTGGGAGCCTATTTAAGACCATACATTGATTTGACAAGTCTAAAAACTTTATCTTCTTTTATTGGCATGAAAAAACTTTCTAATTAAGTCATGCATACTTCTTCTTGTAAGTATCCATAAAGTAAGGCACTTTTTAAGTATATTTAATGGACTTTCTAACTAATCTATGTAGCTAGACTGATAATCATCCTGATAGTTTTGATCTTTGTTGTGAGACAAAATATATTCTCATAGTCAATGCCTTATTTTTGAGTATAGAATTCTATATCCAGCCCTTCCTTGTGCTTGTTGAGACCACCATCTAATTTGTAATTTATATTAAAAATCCATTTGCATCTGATTGGCTTCTTCCCTAGAGGAAGGTCTAAAAGCTACCATATTTTATTCTTCATTATTGAATTATATCTACATTCATGGCATCTTTCAAATATTTTGATGGTATGGTTTATTTAACTAAATAGGGATCAATAAATCTAATAACTATAATCATGAAATCCAAATTAACTTCTCGTCAAGACATAATACAAGTCCTTGGTCCAATCATTGATGTATTTAGAACACCATTCAATTTAACATCTTTTAGTGTACTTATATACCATATAGGTATACATTGAGTGGTTTTTATGGGTGGTGTAACTACACCATTATTCCCATCATAATAAACATTTCCATCTCTTATATTATATATGGGAATTATTTTTTTATCAAGTGATCATATAGAAGGATCTTCTACTTATTTATTCTCAAAGAACTCAACATCCTTGCTAGTGAAGACTTGTCTAGTTTTTGGATCCATGAGTCTATAGATAAGTGTTTATTCACTATACCATAATAAAAATACTCTTTTGCCTTCATATCAAGTTTAGTTCACTCTTATTTTGGAATGTACATACTTTCTTGGCATCCAAAAACTTGAAGATGTGTTATAGATGGATTTTTTCATGACTAATCTTCATGTGGAGTTACTCCATCAAGAGATATAGTTGGAATCCTATTGAGTAAATATACGATAATTTTGACTACTAGTGCCAAAAATGCCTTTTTCAAGCTTGAATCATGTAATATACATCATACCATTTCCATGATAGTATGATTCATCTGTTCAACAACTAAATTTTTTTATGGCGTATGAGGTGGTTCCATTTGATTAGGAATGCCATTTAATTGTAAAAACTATTTAAGCTCAAACCTAGTGAATTTACCCCACCCAAAATCTAAGAAAAGGGTTTTTATTTTTCAACTAGATTTTGTTCAATAGCCAATTTAAATTTCATGGAAATTTCAAAGGATTGACTTCTTATTTTCACATAATAGAACCATATTTTTTTGGAATAATAATCAACAAAAAGCATGAAGTAATTAAACCAAGCATGACTAGGTGTCACTAGTTTGTAGATATTAGTATGTACTAGATCATATTTTCCTTAGGCCCAGTATGTACTTTTATGAAATGGATCTCTATGATCTTTTCCCGCTAAGAAATCTTGACATTCATCTATACCCTTTTTTAAGAGGTGGAAATCCTTTTACCATTATATAATGGGGGAGTGTGTTGATACATCAAATATTGATGTCGCCAAATCTTCTATGACATAATTGTGTTGAGTCTATGTCTTTTGCCATGAGTGCCTGATTAATTTTATGAATGAAATCAAGTTGAAACATATGATTCACATTAGATTCTTGTGCAACAAGTTTTTAATTTGGTTTTATCTCTAGTTAAACACATTTTTTTCAGTTTTAGATTCAATGTTAATCTTCAAAATGTGGTCTAGGAATTAACTGATTGATAAAAAAAATTTGGTTAAATTAGGTACATAAAGAACATCTTTGATTTTACAATTTTATGCACCTAGGGGTATGGAAATGTTACCAATGCCTAGCACATTATATAAAGTATCATCAACCAAAAAAAACATGGTTTTTGTTGAATGTGTTCTTTAAAGTGAAAAACCATTCTTTTCCACTTGTCATGTGTTAGGTTGCACCTGAATGAACATACCATATGTCACATTATGATGTGAATTATTTATGGAAATTTTTAGAACACATGAATTATTCATTCTCATCATTGTCTTCCTATTCAAAAATGCTACCTTATTGCTTTGATTTCTTTTGTAAAGTTACCTTTTTCTATCCCATTGGTTTACTTTAAGATGATGGAGAGGATTTTTATGTAGTGGGCTTATAGAAACTATAAATCCCTTATATAATGTATTATACAACAATCCTTGAGTTCATGTCCCTTATGACTATAAATGAGACATTATTTTTGGGATTTACCCCCTTGTGGATTTTGTGTAGGATTCTATTTTGATGATGGCTTTGAAGACTTTATTAGATTTTTGTCTTTCTATGAAGTGAGAACATGTTGTTATCATTATTCTTGAGTAATTAAATACTCTTCTTATTATAACATAACTTTATGTTATGTAGAACATGGTTTTTATTTCTTGATAGTTAAGGTAGTTAAAAAAATCTTATATGAGGGTAGTAAACCTCTCAAGATAATGGGTACAAGAGAGTTATTTAAAATTGTTTCACCCAAGGATTGTAGTGATGCTCTTAGTGTTGAAAAAAATATAAGAAAGGACATAACCTTTTCACCTAATCTCATTTTCAAAGAGTGAAGTTGAATTTATGTGTAGAACAATGTTCTCATTTTTTTCCTCAAATACTATTTTTAGCTTGTCCCAAGCTTCCTTGGTGGTTTTGGATTCACGACTATGTGGTTACACTTCATCTGATACCTTGAACATTATGATCAATTTTTGCTTCTTATTAGCCTTGTCATATTTATATTCTTGGTCAACATATATTACATGTCAAGTGTAGGCAACATATACAATAGGCCAAATTTCCTTAAATTCAAGTTGAGTTCTGATATTTATCTTTCAAGCAAAGTAATTATCACCTTTGAGTAAATAATAATCTGGTATAAATAATTCTAGAGCATGTGCAATTATTATTAATATTATGAGCGATAGATTAGTTCCTTATCACTCTAGGTATATAGGTCTCCCTTTTTATATAATATCATACCGATATACATGACCTTTATATATACATTCCCTTCCTATATACCTATAGATATGTGGAAGAAGATCACCCTTTCTATATAACTATCAATATTTGAAAGAGGAATTAACATACATGAAAAAGTCTAGTACGTGGTATCTAGATAGTAATGAAAAGGTTTCATCCAATCATTATTACCTATTTAGATGAATCTCCTCATATGCATGCATAAAATTTCTATATTCTTGGAAATTCCACATTCAATATTTACTCCTTTATATTTAAATTAATAGGTAAATAAAGATAAGTTTATGAGTGCACGTACCTTATTTATCTCCAACAATTTTATAGGGCCAATGGTTAGATGTAGTTGTTGTGGCTATGTTAGTATATATATGTTGTAACTCAAGCATGATAGAATTAATGTTAAAAATGAGTCAAAGGCATCACTTGTACAAAACACCATGAATGAATTTAAAAACTCATGATTTTGTGTATTTTTTACAATAAAAAAATAATAATTTCTTGTAATATGTAATACAATATGAAAAAGAATTTTACAATGCATAATTTTTATTTTTGGGCCTTTTGTTTTAAATTTCATTTTAAAAATTTATTTTTTCTTAATTTATTGGAATAGATAATTTTGGGGGTTCCACTAATATTTTTAATTGTAGGAATTTAATCTTTGTACCTTTTGTAAATGAAAGTTTTGATAAAATGAAAACTTGCCAATTGGTTTATAAGTGGTTTTAAGATATTTTGACAACTAATTTCATTTTAATTTTGGAAAACAAAAGTTAAATGGATTTTAAAAACACAAATTATGAAGTTTAATTCACCTTAGATATCCTTGGTTGATAATTCATTCAACTTTCTTTCCTCCACTTTAATTTCCCTTTGCTCCACATGTCAACCTGAATTATAGGCCAACTTTGTATAATCCAAAAATCTATATGGAAATTTATAAAAAAATAAATCAATATTAAAAGTTTAATTACACAAATAAAGGAATATCATATAGTCTTAAAATATAATAAATCACTTTTATATGACCTGTAATGGAGAAACCCTGACTTGGTGGTTAATCTAATATTAAAAACTAGTCAACCACCTTTGAGGATCCAAAAATATTCTACTAAAACATGAAAAAGTATAACTAAAAGTATTAGATAATTAAACATTGATAAATAATCACTTTCCAAAATTTATATTCTAAAAAATTTGAATGTATAGCTTGTACCAGTATAAAACTTACCTATTGCAATGATTAGTAAAGGATAGATTACAAGCATAAAAGGATGGTATAGCCTTATATAAAACTTAAAATTATAACTTAATAATGTCCTCAAAGGAATTAAATAGGTATCAAAAATATTTCAGGTCCAAATGATGCTTTTATCACAAGATATGAAGAAAGCATGATGAACTGCAACTTGCATATTTTCTAACAACAAAAAGACAAGGAAATGACTTTTCCTTCAAGAGTTTGTATGTATTTGTCTAAATGAGAGAATATGATTATGTAAAATAAAGGATATATTAATTTACCACTTATAATTAGAATCACCTTCCTATTATTTGTGTATAACTCATATTGAAGAAAACCATATAAAAAAGTGTAGAAGTTGTTTTTTCAATAACTAAGGACTATTTTAAATAATTTGGACTTATTAAAAATAAAGCGAAGTGGAGAAAATTTTATAGAAAAACACTTTTCTTATGACCATTTCGAATGAATTAGACTATTTTGAATAATTTAGACTTATACCCACTAAAGTGGAATGAACAAAATTTTCTTCAAAAATAATTTTTCTATATTCCAAATAAATTGGACTGTTTCAAACCATTTGTACATAGATTATTTCATAAAAAATGAGATATTTCAAATAATGTGGACTTATACCCACCAAAGTTGAGTGGAGAGAATTTTTTTCAATTTTTTTTAATATTCCAAATAAATTAGACTGTTTCAAAGCATTTGAGCATAGATAATTTTGAATAAATTGGGATATTTCAAATAATTTAGACTTATACCAACTAAATTGGAGTGGATAATATTTATATAAAAATAAATTTTATATATTCCAAATAAATTGGATCATTTCTAACCATTTGGGCATAGATCATTTCAATTAAATTATGTTATTTTGAACAATTTGGACTTATACCCACTAAAGTAGAGTGGAGAATATTTTATCTATAATTATATTTTCTATATTCTAAATAAATTAGATTATTTCAAACCATTCAGACATAGATCATTTTGAATAAATTGGACTATTTTGAACATGCGACATCCTTTTGAGCATTCAGACCAATTGATCCTTTGATGTAGATTCCATTACTAGGACACATGATACCATTTAACAAACCAAATTATGGATGAAAACATAATAAGCAATTAGTTCATTTACTAATAGAATCTCATTTGATGTTTCCCAAGGTTGTTTAGTCATAAAAATGTACGAGATTTGATGGATAACCATTCAATTTTGGAACCAAGGCAACATAGGGAGCACAACTACATTTTCATTAGGATGTTAAGGTTTTCATGAGTCCAGGGTAACTTGGCATCGGCAAACAAATTTAATGAGAGAGAGACTTGAGAACTGTTTGTTATTCATTCAGAAGATCTTCATGAGTAGGTGTCAATATACTAATAGATCAACTTGGGAAATTTCAAGATATATTGATGAAATATCCACATGAAAGTAGATTAGCTTTGAAACTTGGGCCTGATTCAATACTTTCAAGGTATCTCCAACTATAAAACAAATTCCACTTAACGAGATCAAAGTATTACTAAATTAAAATTGATAAATTTGAAATAAATTGGACTACATTTGAAATAATTTAGAATTTATTTTTATGAAATTGATGATAATGTTTATTACTATAATTATAGTTTATAATAAATAAATACACTTGAAAGAATCATATGGAAAAGTTACATCCTTCTAAAAAATGGTTCATAACTACTAGCACGGTTTTTTCGCTTTCTCCCAAGAATGTGATGATAGATTTCATTTTGATTGAACAATAATTTTCATCTTTTTGAATTCCATTTCCAATATGTCTACTTGACATAACATAACTCATTTTCATATTTTTATTTGTAAAATAATTTTGAGAATTACAATCAATGAACACCATGTTGGCAATTAAAAATCATCTCCAAAGGTCCCTTTAAAAATAACTTCATATAATTTATTTATGTTTATATTTAAGGGATTATAATATATTTTTCCCAAAAAAAACATTAAATTTGATATTTTGTAACCCATGGCTTGATGGAGTAGTCTCAAATGATTCTCCTTTATGATTGACCAATGCCAACATGAGAAAAAGACTATAGTACCACCTTCAAAATTCATTTGGAATGATCTTGAATGTAGAGTGACATATTTTATATTTTATAATTTTTTTTCTTGTATTATTAATTTACATATCTTTTATTTTGTGCACAACAAATAATAAGTCATCCAACCCCAAAATCAATAGCTTTTTAGAATTCAGTTTTAGTTCCTCCTTTGAAATGTCTATAATTTTTATAAAAAAAAAAGTAATCATTTATTAACAATATTTTATACAAATTTAAGTTGGAAAAGTCTTGAACTCATCATTACTATCTTTGGTCTTGTCACAAGATCTCATGCATATGCTATGCTTGGCTTGATTCTTCTTGCAATTCAAGTTTCTCTAGTCTTGATCACTATGATTGATAGTATTCCTAATTAATTCCTATTCTTTGTAATTTTATATGAACTTATTGATAGAATATACCTCTCTCATTACACTTACATTCATTTCCAAACTCACACCATTCATTCAATTACCCAAAATACCTCTCTTACTTTCACTAGCTTCGTGTTAGGTTATCCTCCTTATGTCTCAAACACCAAATGATGATATAGGTATCATGGGATAATTATGATATGGTAAATTCTCTTATAATTTTTATTCACATCTTCTTCAACCCCTTGTATGTGATTAAACACTATTCACCCTTTCGTTCCACACACAAGGTCACAATGGTGTCTTAAAGCTTGTAGCCTTTTTTTATTGTTTTTACCCTTGGTTTGAAAAACCAAACAATTCTCATAACGATATAAAAGTAAATTAGAGAATCCTGTATCTTAATTCAACTCTCTATCGAATTTCATGCCCTAAATCCACACATAGGGTACACTTACTTTGTAACCCATCTCTTCATTAGGCCTAATTATCCCTTAAGCACACCAACACATCTAAAAACCATATTATATAGGGCCTTTTCATTCTACAACATTGTTATTCACTTTAATCTTATATAATTTGGTATGATTATAAATTTTCATAATTTTACCATGGTTAACTTTCAAACCAAATTTCTTTTACCTTTCACCATGTAGTGCTCTGGCTACATCAAATAAATCTCCTCCTCCAAATCAACTGAATAAAAGTAGTCTTCATATACATTTTATCAAATATAAATAATAAGCACCTAAAACATAAAGAAATAATCCAATGGATGTCATTTTAGTAATAGGATAGAATATCTCACCATAGTTAATACCCTCTACCTAAGAGTAACCTTTTGTAACCAACTAAGCTTTGTACTTTTCAACACTACCATCTAAACTATTTTTTTTTTGAACACCCATTTTCATCCAATAGGATTACATCCTTTAGGTAATGGTAAAAGATCCTATGTATCATTATTTTTTCAAAGCACCCAATTCTTCTTCCATATCAATCTTCTAGGACTTTGCATCATTCATACCCAAAGCTTCTTCTGTAGATCTCAATTCATTAGTGTTAGTACTGAAAGAAAATATAAATGTCCAATCATCAATATAATACATTCTTGGTGGTTTTCTATGCCTTTTATACCTTCAAAAAAGCTGAGATAGAGGTTCTTCTTCATCTACCTCCTCTTCAAAAGATTCAGAGTTTGATGATCTCCCCTCAACTTGTTTTTGTCATGGCCTCAACTCAACTTTCTTAGGTGTAGGAGGATGTTGAATCACTTATTTATTTATTTTACTCTAGCTACTATATAACATAAGAAGGATTAGTTTCTCTAAAAATAACACTTCTAGAATACAATACCTTTTGTTCTACTATATCCCAAAGCTTGTATCTTTTCACACAATAGCTATAACCAATGAAGATATATTTCACATCCTTGTTCTCCAATTTTTTATTCTTCTACTTTAGCACATGTACATATGCCTCCAATCAAAAAATATAAGAATTATCAGTGAAGGATTACATCCAGACCATGCATCTATAGGTAATTTATCAACAAGTGCTAATGTGGGAGACCTATTGATTAGGCAATAATTAGTGGCTACAGCTTCAACCCAAAAACATTGTTCTATTTCAACACCACTAAGCATACTCATATGCTTCTCCATTAGTATCTTATTCATTCTTTCTACAACTCCATTCTACTAAGGTGAATATGGAGTTGTATTCTATCTCTATACATCATAATCTTTATAGAATCTTGTAAAAATCATTACAACAAAATTCACTACCATTGTCAGTCCTCAAACACTTAATTTTATTTCCAGTCTGCAACTCAACCTTTTCTTTAAACTCTTTAAAATGACTAAAAACTTCATATTTACTCTTTAAAAAATAAAACCATGTTTGTCTACTATAATCATCAATAAATAAAACATAATATGTGAATTTTGAAATCAAAGGAACATTAATAAGACCAAAAACATTAAAATGAATAAAATTTAATACATCACAAAATTTATGAGAAATTGAGTAAAACTAAACGTGGTTTTGTCTACTATAAATAATATGCTTAACAAATTCAAATTCAAGATTGTAATATGTCAAACCTTCAACAAGATTATTATTCTTCAAGGCCTTAAGACCTTTTTCTCTATTGTGTCCAAGTCTCTAGTGCCATAACATAGTATTCTTTGTAAGAAATTTTAACTCCACAAAATGAACACCCTTAGACACCTAGAAACCATGACCATCCACAATAATATCAATTACCTCTTTATCCAATAGATTAGTCTCAGATGTATTTTTTATAGAATTACTATTGCACTCAATTGTGCATGTATCAATTTTGTATAAAGTGCCACCTTTATCTATCAACATACCACTTTTAATCATCTTATAATCTGCTTTAGAAAAGATAACTTGAACACTTGCATCTATTAGTTTGCTCATAAAAAATAATTTATGAGATATACCAAGGATATGCAACACACCATCAAACGATTTAATCATTCCATCTAGAACTCTAATTTTAACTCTACCATATCCAAAAATGATTAGAAAACAGTCATCACCCAAGTACACCTTACCTCCATCAAATTCTTCATAGTTATAAAACTAATTTCTATTAGATTTCATATGGTAATAAGCACCTACATTTTACCATGCATCATTACCTGCATAGGTTTCCAAGACTAAAATGAATGCATCACTATCTTCCTTCTCAGATTCTGAAATAGAATCATGATTCTTCTTTTTTTTCTTTACAATCCATTCAGTAGTGACCACATTTTCCAAAATTATAGCATCTCACATTGGTATTTCTATGATATTTGAATCTCCCTTTGGACTTGGATCTATTTGTCATGCTTCTTGTTCTTCCTACCTCTTTCTTTATTTCTTCCTTGAACATTCAAGGCCTCTTTGACACTGATGGAAACTTTCCTTCTCATTTGTTTAAAAAACAAAGAACCTATAACATCCTCAAATTTCAATGTTATATAAGTACTTCTTATAGCCATAAAAAGAGAATCCCATGAGTCAGGGAAATAATAAAGCAAAATTTAACATCTCTTTTCCTCATCTATTTTAACACCAACTAATACTAATTGAGCCACCAATATATAAAATGATTATGATTGGTCTACGATTTATCCACATTCTTTCATTCTCAAATAATATAACTTATTTCTCAATAAATTTTTATTAAATAAAGTTTTAGCTTGGAAAATTTCACCTAGTTTCTTCCAAAACTTCTTTATTGTGGTCTCTTCATGGACATTAATCAATAAAAAAGATACCAGGAAAAATATGATGAGACCTTTATCTTTCTAGTCTATTACATCATACTTACATGCTTCACTTGGATCTACAATGTTTTGAACATTTTCACCAATGGCATCCTATTGATCTCGATCAATCAATAGATCTTCTATCTTCAACTTCCATATCTCAAAATTGTACCCTAAAAATTTTTTAACCTACATTATCCCTAATGTGATTGCCATCTTAAAATTCCTACAATAAATAGCTCTAAATATCTCTTTCACAATCTCTAACTCAAAACAAGATTAGCTCAAAATATCCATTAAGCCCACCAAGCTTTGTATAACTTAAAATGAATATGATATTGCATAAATAATGATTTACACTAAACCTCAAGAGGAAAATATGAAAAATCAATTTTAACTATTAAAAAAACATAAGAAAACACATACTAAAAACAACAACATACCATAAAACTTGATTACGTGGGGAAAACCCTTTTGGGAGAAAACCCCCAAACTCCAAAGTAGCTCATTATATTACTAAAAATCAAACAATAGTTACAACATACATTCAGATAAATAATTCAAAAGAGCATCACCATTATACAACTAGGAGAATTACTAGTTCAGAGCTTCAGTGCCTTACACAAATCTTAGCTTACAGAGCTCATATTAACTTATTAGCTTCTATTTCAACCTTCTACAAAGAAGATATTTCTTAATTAAAGGAATTTACAAATGACAAAGAGAGAGGAAGTAACTTCATGAGCAAGTAAAAAATGTGTCACCCTTAGTGGGATTGTTATTGATGAATAGTAGTGTGCTTTGTTGTCTTGTGCATAGGTCAAAACTAGATCCTCCACTTATGACAAAATCATCCTACACTTTCACATGCTTCCAAAACTTTGTCCACTCACACATGTGCCTCCAATTTAGAATAATAACTTTTTCTTGACTATCCCATGTGTTCACACATGCTCTCAAAGGATTTTCCATCACTTTTTCACTTCTCCTCCATTCAATATCATGAGGCCAACTAAAAGGTGCACCCCATCTCTACCTTTGTAATTTTTCACCTTAAGAAAAATCATGTGAATCAAAAAATTCAAAATGAAATCTCTTCAGTGGATTTTTATGACCCCCTCCATTCACATCTACTTTATCTCATGTAGATTCTTCCGTGGGCCATAACAACTAATTCAAAACCCACATTATCATCTACATCATCACATGCCAAATCACTTGTATAGTCATTACCAACTCACCATTACCACCTCATCACATGAATAATGACTGTGAATATTATCTCATGAATAATAATACATGTATAGTGATGTATGAATAGTAACTCATGAATAGTGTCCTGACTTGTCAAGATTGAGACACCTCAATTCCTAACATTCTCTCTAAGGACATCATATTACATTGGGGGAATATAATTTATTTTATCATGATATATATAGGTTATGTCACTCTATTATCATTTTTCATTATCATGTTTGAGCTTATATAATTGCACATGCTTTTATCCATACTAATTTCTTTCATAGTGTACTTGATATGCTATGTACTTAACATTTTTTACACATATATCCAAGAACTATTATTATATGCTTATGCCAGTTTATTACAATTTCCTTTATCAAATTCCTTAAGCGTATGGTCCTACTTGACTTTGTCTTATTTGTTTGAGGATTTAAATATGTTCCATTGCATGTGGCCCCTATGCCTTTGATTGCCTATGCTCAAAATTGAATATGTCATTGTTTATTGTATGGATAACTGAATATGTCATTATTTTCTTTGTGTACTTTTTATTAAGTAATGTCCTTTAGATTATGTGACATTTGAACATGCCCCTTCCGTAAGGTCTCTTTGTATTATTGTATTTTGAGTTGATCTTGAGTGCTCTTGTGTGTGTCTTTAATGGCTTGTTAAGCTTGTAATTTTACTCTCTAGATGTTATCATGATAAATAGCATGCATCTTAAGACTTGATGTAATCACATTCTATGTGCTTCAGTGATATATTTACCTATACATGTTTCTCCTATAGTTTACATAATGCATACACAATCTATATGATTATCTTATCCTTTTGAGGTAAGGTAACTACCAGCTTCTACTTCCCCTCACCTAGAAATAGGGGGCATATTAGTGGAATCATGTCAAAAAGGAATGGATTCCAAATTCTCTATAGATCTAGACTACAATAGGGGCATGTTATGGAAACATGTTATCCACACTTATATTAATTCTCATTTTCATATTTTAGTGAAGGAAAGTTATGGAAACATGTTCTCCATGTTTGTCATAGTTTGAGATATAGTTGGGGCATGGTATGGAAACAAATTCTCCATTTTTGTTATAGTTTAGATATATTTGGGGCATGGTATGGAAACCTGTTCTCCACACTTATACAAATTCTTAGATTTTCTAGATTTATTGGGGGTATGTTATGAAAACATGTTATCCACACTTGCATAGTTTACAAATTAGCCAATGTCACATTATATGATTCAGATACACATCTATGATATTATTATATACATTTGTACCATTTTTATACTAGGTTTCATTGCGAGACATGTAAAATATGAATATGTTATGCAAAGGGAACCTAGATTTCAAAATCAAACCAGTTTTCAAAATTCAAAATTTTTTATGGAATTGAGCACACTGGGATGGAATTTTATAGACTATTAGTGAGCCAATAGACTATAGTAGTTTTTTCACTTTAGGGATTTTAAGGTGATTAAATTACTCAATATTGATAAGTTTGTAAGAGGGAGTAATTAAATCATCCACTCTCAGAGTCACTAGATATATAGTGTGAGTTGACTTGGATCACTCATGATCACCAAATTATAATTATGATTAGGGTTGTAAAATTGAATTAACCTCAACTAATGGGTTGTAACTCATTCTTTCTCCAAGGTTGGGAGAGATATGTTATCCAATCTCTCTCTATATATGCACTTGTACTTTTCTATTTATCATAATATCATCTCTAATGCTTTAAAATGAAACATATTTTCAAATAAAAATACCATTATGAAAGATGGATACATTGATACACAAGTGTACTCCTAAACCTTGATTTTTTATTTCAATCATTTCAAATGTTTTTGATGTAATATTATATGCATTGATTATATATTGTATCATGCTTTTAGTTTTAAGTCACTCACTATAGAGAGGATTATATAACATGATTAGTCAAGCATTAGTCTAATAAATCAAAGGAAGAATGCATAAGAACAAACTGAATTAAGCTTAACTATTCTTATGGGATTTACAAAGGATAACAAGAAACAATTTTAAAAAAGAACATAATATTACCTTCTCAAATGGATTCACCATACCAATGTGGCTCAAAAGCATGATCTTTTTTTATCAAGAGCTCTTGTCTTCAACAATAATGGTGGCCAACTCCTCCAATGTCTCAATAATTCCTTTTAAAACATAGGCTCATGATTTTTAATCACTAAAGTAGCATACCAATGAAGCTTGAATATAAAATCAATGATCAAATGTAAAGGATTGTGAAGAAAATTTGACATAATAACTTTGCACAAATCAAGCTTAAAAATGATGTTCATGGCCTCTCTATTTATAGATTTTTGAGATTGGTTAAGATTAACCATGACCATCCATCACAGAATTGAGATGTGTGGTCGTGGATTAATTAAATTATATAATAAAAATATATAAATATTCTTCATAATGATTTTGGAATAAGGGACATTGAATAGGAATAAAGGGTCATTAACGAGGTATGGGAGACCCATAATCTTGATATTTTATGCATTTATGCTTATGGATGCCACCCCATATGATGATGTCACATGATAACATAGTTAATAGAAACTAATTTTCAATAAAGATTTATTCAACAAGTTCCATGGAAAATTAACTTAAGGCCATAATTTGGTTTAATTAGCCTCAAACATGTTTGGTCAACTTTGGTACAAATTTTGGCCCTTGGTGCACAAATTAATCA
Source organism: Torreya grandis (assembly GCA_037957365.1). Lineage (NCBI taxonomy): Eukaryota > Viridiplantae > Streptophyta > Pinopsida > Cupressales > Taxaceae > Torreya > Torreya grandis. The sequence goes on along the minus strand of JARHVA010002633.1, from coordinate 1,774,270 downwards.
AATTGGTCAAAATGTCTTGTTATTGACTCAAATTTTGACTCGATTAGAATTGAAAGTTGATGTTAGATGCATTGGAACCATATTCCCATTTATGATGTTGTCAACAAAAAATAGTAAAAGTACGTGTCCCATACAAGAATTTTGATAGAAAAGAGCAATCCAGAGCACCAGGTGTAAAATTGGCTTTTATGACTCAAAATGATCTGATCAAAGTTAGATGGCCCATAAAATACATTTCCCCATTTAGGGATAATTTGACATAAATCATCACTTTTAAATGACAAGTTTGAACCATTTAGGGTGTTTTATGGATTTTAGCCTAAAATGTGCATTTGAGCGCAATTCAAATAAGATTGATAATTTCAACATAGATGGTGTTAGGAATTAGATGTCTACACTCACAAGTATAAAACTAAATTAGTTCTCACATAAAGACAAGGTGTGTTATACACACCTAATTACTCATTTATTTTCATTTAAAGTAGCAATTTCATTACTAGATTAAAGTGGGTAAAGGGTGTGAGGATAATGTAGATACTAAATATAAATTATATAACACCTCAGTCTTGCATACTTGGCAAGTACTTCCTATGGTTATACCCTTCAATTCTTAGACCTTCTTTCTACTAAAAGGCTTGTATCCACTATCTCTTAGTATGGCCAATGTTATTCTAATGACCCAAGTCCTATATATGGCTCAAAATGCTACAAAATTTCTTATTAACATCATCTATAAGTTTGGAACCTATACCTATTTTAGATCTTCCTAGACATTTGTGTCCTAGTTAGACACCTATGTCATGCTAGTGTTCTATGTCAAACTAAGTGTTCAGTTCCCTGAAGTTATCAAATTTGAAAATGTAAAATATTCATATGGTCATCCTAAGTGCACTTTAATTCAAGATATTTTTTGAAAGGATTGGTATATATACATGATCAATCCTCATTCATAACTAACTTAGAAAATTCATACCTCTCACATGGCAACATACCAAAAGCAATCAATAAAACATTCAAGTGAGTTGAACTTATCTATTATTTCATATTTCCATATTAGTCATTAAAACAACCCATTTATAGCTTTGAACTACTAAAAGAGTATCTACTGAATTTTATTTTCTAGGTTATAAGTTAACTCATTGTATGTACTCAATTTTCTACATATTTCACCCTTGTGCACACACAAGCCAACACATTAGGGGAGAACTACATCCATTTGAATCCCTCTTCAGAGTAGTGGCTATGTAGACAACACCCACTAATAGAGGAGTCTTTTAGGTTAGGTTGAAACCATGAGCCCACCAACCCTTTTTTTTCTAAGGTCACTACAAAAATGGAGAGCAAGGTTTTTTATCATTTGAAAAGAGAAACAACTTGTGTGCATGATTAGAAGATACCAAAGTAAAGGCAATAGAAAAATTAGAAGGTTCTAGGTGGTCGTATCCATATCCAGTAAATATATTATTCTTGATACCTATGTCCAGGTTAGATAGGTGTGTCGATGTAAAAATCTAAGGTCGATGCAAGCATCTGAGGCCACATAGTACAAATTTATAGAAGTTGAAAATTGATATAGAATATAGATCCAATCCACTTGTATCTTATTTCAATCGAGCTCTACGTGCACACATTAAACATGATAAGTACTCTTATTTACCATTAATTTCAATATCAATTAATAGTTGTACTTATTTTTTTAGTATATCTTAACATTTAAATTTAGAATATTATTTATCTAAGTTCGTAATGGATTCACCTACTATAGATCTATTTATCATCCTTCTGGTTATTCATTTCTATATTCTTAAACCTATACTTTATTAATCCATCTTATTGTAGTGTTAAATATGTAGGTATTGAATATAAATTTTCCTTCATTGATTTCTATCCAAATAAAATTTTGTTGTCATTCATTACGAACTCCACTATATACGATATGATCAGTCAATAAAAATAATTGCAAATGTGAACAACAAGATGTTATTCTAGTGAAAAATAGTTTCCCATCAAACTAAATCTATTGCCTATAACATTTTACCACATAATGAATTCAAATTAGCGTTAAACGTCTTCTCATAAATCAAAAGTACAAATCAAACAAACAAAATTCTTTTCACACTCATAGATCGAGGGAAACACTCATTATTCATAAACATAATTAAACATAAAATAAGACATGAAAAACAAGACAACTACCTCAAAAAAATAATTTTTTTGTTCTCTTCTCAACTCCAACATTTTTTTAGGTAGATTTAATGAAATAGAAAAGAAGAAGCAATATTTATATATATCAAGAGCAAAGAAATAAAAGAAAATACTAAAAAATAAAAGTGATACACATTTTTTACATCTTAGGAAATAACGAATAGTTACCATGGAAAAAAGGTTTACGTGCATAAGAAAGTGATTTTTACTCTCTCTCAATGTGATACCAAACTTTCTCTCAAAGATTACGATCTCATATATAAACTAAAGTTTCTCTTATGGCCCTGATAAGTTGTTAATGTCGTTCTATGTTTGTGTTGATAACACATTAGGGAAACCTCTACATCCTTATGTGTACATTAAAATCGAACAAAAAAATTAATAACATTAATGCAATAATGTATGTCTATAAAGGTGCATGAATATCGATAGCATCTCTGATAGAAACTACATCGCTGACAATCATACTTGACATTATCACACAACCACATCAATACCCGACACACATAGCAAGTAGGAGACGTTGATCATATTCATCCTCCAAAGGTGAATGTAAACCGTGATTTAAAATAGAAAGCAAGGCTCAACCTATAAATTCATGCCTATCAACATAAACATGCTTTAAAATACCAACTATATAACTCCATACATCATATACCCTAATCTCAAACCCACACACCACTCTAACATCATTGTGCACCTTTGCAATATAAATAACTAGAAAACACCCTACATGTAATGTTACCAATATTATTGGTAATTTTTATTAATTTTTAATGGAACAAATAATAAATTTTAAAAATTGTTTTATGTATTGTGTAGGGTTTAATGAAGAATTTTTATTATTATTTTTTTCAAATTTTTATTCGTGTATTTTAAGTAAACTCTATAAATAATCATTAATACAGCTTTATGATTATTAATTTAAATTTATGAGGAAAAAAAATTATTATATAAATAATTAATGATAAAGTTCACCTTAAAAAGATTTAAAAATATACCAGTTTAGATCTTTTATGATCAAGTAACCGCAAATGAATACTCCTCTAACACTCTTATTCAATTTTTAGTTAGGAACGGAAAAGCAAATTTAATCAACCTCTTGAGATTGACACACACACACGCGGATATATATATATATATATATATATATATATATATATATATATATATATATATATAATATAATATGGGCTGAAAACAATTATTCCTAGACTTGCGGCGATTAGGCTCAGACTTCAAAATTAAATGTGAGTGAATTTTAAGTAAATCTCAGTTGAAGTTTTGGTTTTTGTTATGATAATTTTATATTATAAATATGATAATAAGTAATAATGAAACAGTGAATGTGTAATTATTGATAACGAGCCCCACCAGGCTCGCCGTGGATTTGTATTATTGCTTCGCTGTGGAAGCTACAGCGTTTGTTTTATGTGTTTTCTTCATTTGGTGGTTAATGTCCCAAAATCTTGAGCATAGCCTCATTCTGAATTTTGATGCATTTCAATGGTTTTAACATCGTTGTTTCTAATATCTAATATAATGGTATAAAACCCTATAATTTTCACTGCGCCAGAAAAGAGATATGCCGGGAAATGCAACATGTTAAATTACATAACCAAAATGGAGGATCATTTCTGTATAGATTTGTTTATTTCCTTACTCGTTATTTTATATATTCTAATATATAAAATTATTTTGCCTATTTCAATTACAAGATACCTGAATAGTCAGCAGGACGCAAGAAAATAGCAATACTATTTCATATTATTATTTCAATGTTCACAGGATTAAAAAATATAACGAGAAAAAATAAATATTTTATACAATATAAAGGCTCATGACCTCCAAACACAACATAGAGTGGATCAAACTTAATATTTGCATATATAAAGGAACCACCTCAACAAAATGATTCCCTTGTATTCACCTACACTTTAATATTTTTTTGCAAATAGAGATTATGAACCAAAAGAATGAAACCAACCTTTTTTTAATGGGAAGAATAAGTTAAAAAAACAAAAATACTAAAACACAAAAGCAACACACATTCTTTGCATCTCAAAAAAAAAGAGAGCAAAGAACGGCCATGGAAAAGACACTTTATGTGCATAGAAACGTGATATTTGTATGCTCTCAACACAATATCAAATTTTTTCTAATAAATTACCTCCTCATATATAGACTAATTTTTTTGTATGGGCCTAATATGTTGTTAATACCACCATTCATGTGGGTTAATAATATATCAAGTGAACCTCTACCTCCATATGCATACATTAAAATCTAAAAAAAAATCTAATGTAGGAATGAAAATATTTGTAGAAAAGACTTACCATCAATAGAAATTGTACTAATACATCTTTGAATAAATTTAATGACCCCTCATCCTTCTGTATCTATGACTGCATCACCGATGAGCAACACATCCTTACTGACCACCCTCTGGCACTACGACGTGGTAGCACTAATGCATGACATGCAGTGAATCTAGGGGAATCTAATCATCTTTATCCTTTAAAAATGAATATGTTATGATGGAACAATGCTCAATCCAGTAGATACACACCTATTGACGTAATTATACACTTCCAATTTCCTAAAATCATGAAAGAGAGGGTTGGCATAATGATCTAGCATTCTCTCTCTCTCTCTCTCTCTCTCTCTCTATATATATATATATATATATATATATATATATATATATATATAATCATTTTTCACTTAAATAGAGGGAAATCAAGCCTATCTAATGTAGGAATGAAAATATTTGTAGAAAAGATTTGCAATCAATAAAAAAATGTACTAATACATAATTGAATTAATTTAAAGACCACTCATCCTTTCGTATCTTGGATTGCATCATCAATGAGCAACACATCCCTATTGGCCATCCTCTGGCACTATGACATTCTAGCACCAATGCATGACATGCATGTAATTTACCAGAATCTGATCATCTTCATCCTTTAAAAATGAATATGTTCTGATGGAACAAGGCTCAATCTAGTAGATACACACCTATTGATGTAATTATATACTTCTAATTTCTTACAATTATCAAAGAGAGGGTTGACATAATGATCCTCCATTCTCTCTCTTTGTCTTTATCTTCATCTCTATCTCTCTCTCTTTATCAATCTATATATATAATCATTTTTCACTTAACCAAAAGGAAATTGAGCATGTCTAGCTCAACATCTAGAATTGACTACTTTAACACATGGCAAGTCCCCTTTTAACCTCTTGGTGGTTTGAAATAGGCCTCCAATACACACCATGTTGTAGGATAGGAATCAAACTTATAACCATGGTTTCCATATTCTCCAATTTGAATCCATTACATTAATCTTAGGAGGTCATAACACTGTTTAACTCAGTGTCCTCTTTGCACAAAAACATTTCCCTCACTTATAATCAATAAGTAATGTCGAGGAGAGGAACATTATTATCTTAGTAAGGTTATATTTCACTTTGGTGTACTCTCTTGGTTGATAGGCCATCGAATGATACCAAAAGACTACATAAAACATTATATATTTTTTACAAAAAGTGCTCTTGCTTTCCAATCCCTTATTTTACAAGGAAGCTCACATCTAAGAGTTAGTATCCATAAATACACCTTCCATAATCTAGATATATGCATGTCATTTATAGGCTACACCATATACAATATATGGCTCCATAAAATTATTTGATAGATTCTCTACCCTAAAAATGAACTTGACAGTAGGGGAACCTTGCTAATTTTACCACTTCACATACATTCATCATCCCTAAGTTCCTCATAGAGATATTGTTGGAAAAATGTTTCCCTTCGCTTGTATTCATTGGGCTTGAGTTTTGTTTAGATGAACTCTCTTAGAATTCAATTCAAATCAATCTAAGGAATAAGAAACCCATTTCTTACAAATAATATTTTTGAATAAATGTAGTTACAAAAATATGATATTTGCAAGAGTTGAACTTATTTTAAGTAATTATAGAGTTTTTAGCATACTAGGGATTGACCTTGGGTAGTTTACACAAATACATCCTATCTCAGTTGTTATACCCAATGATTTGAATCTTAGGTGGTATTTGCAGACAACACTGTAAATGAATATCTATAAGTTAGGCATGTGAAAAAACAATATAAACAATATTCATGATAAATAAAATAATAGAATTAAAACAAAACATTATATCCATCTGTATGTTTCGTACATAAGATACTCTTGAGGGAGATATATGATTACTTATCTTCTACTATTTGACTGCTATATATATATATATAAAGTTGTGGAGGTTAAAGAACTGTTACAAGAGTTGGAATAGTTGCATCTCCATGTGTGACTCTTCAGCTTCTAAAGGTTATATTGAATGATCGATCAAAATCCAACATGTGGGGTGGTACCCCACATGGCACTATCACTTGACCTCACAAAGGGAACCCCTTCAATTAAATTAGGATTTTAACCATTACAAAGGAAGAGAGTATTGCCATTTTTTTATCGGCATAAAATAGGAAGCTTCTCATGAAGAGATTATCGTGGAGCAAAGTATAAGGTTCACAAAACATAGGAGCTTCCTAAAGAAGAGATGAGCTTCACAAAGAACAAATGAGATCAAAAAATAAGTGGGATGCACAATAAAGGAAAAACTTCTCTATGAACCCAAAACCTCATAATAATGACTCTTCTATGTAATTATAAATTCATATTAAAATATATAAATATATTATTATTATTTTTTAAATGAATTATAATATAATCTTAATATATGATATTTGTAAAAACTTAACTTAAATTCAAATCACTCTAATCCTAACCATAACCTTAACCCTAATTTTAATTCTAAATTATGTAATCTTAAATCTAACCTTAACCATAACTTGTATGATAAAAATGCATTTTTCTTTAATTAATTTTCAATAATTTTTTTTAAACCAAAAAAAACTTTACCAATAAAGTAACAGCATGCCTAAAAATAAGTTCGTATAACTACCTAAAGGCTCATACCCCTTAAGATAAGAAACAAATATTCTAAACCTGTACCATAACACAAATATTCTAAACTTGTACCATAACACAAATACAGAGAAGTTAGAAAAGAGGATACTTTCTTGAGGTGCTGTACCGTTCAAGTTTCCCAAATCAAGCAAAGAACAAAATTGGAATTTTCATTCCCATATGTTGGGAATAATTTACGAGGAAAACAACACGATATTCCGTATAGCTATAAAAGAGGGTGTTAAATTTTATTGGTGGTATTATAAATACGGACATTACGTGCAATATACAGAGAGACCGAGAGCAAGAATTTTAGCTCTTTTACAGCTGAATTTGAGAATAAATGCAAAGAGAAAATAGAGACTCGTTGAAAAAATCCATTGAGTTGGTGCTTTTGCTGGTAGTTTCTGTTTCGATTTGAAAAAGTTAAATATTATAGTAAAAGGAAATGCAAAACTAGGTATATGTCACTTTGTTTAGGATAAGATTTGTAATTTTTTCTAATAATATATACTTTGATTGTTAACAATAATCACCTGGCAAGGAAACCTACAAAACATTCAAACACCTCTCTGCAATGTTAGAACCAGAAATAATAATAATGAAGAGAGACAGTAAAACAAATTTGTGTGATGGCATCATGAAGAAGATGCTATGAAATGATATGAATGAATGTTAGCAGCCAAGTAAAGAAGTTCCGAATCTCATTGTTTAAATTGGATTTAATGAGTATTAAAAGAGACCCAATTGGTTGTATGGGGATTTCTGAAGATGGTAGCTGTATCAAGCATTCATAAAAGTATAGGCCACCGCCAAGGTAAGCATTTGTTTACTGCTATCGTCTCCCTGCCACGACACACAATATGATTTAAGAAGGAAAACTATTGAATAAAGGGCTATATTTGATGGTATTTAGAAATCAGAATGTGTTTTCCACTAGCAAAAACCTCCAAATGCATTAAAAACCCACGTTTTCTATTTTTGTTTTGAGATGTACTAAAATTACTTTTTTGTAATTTTTCTTTTGGGGGGAGTGCATGAATGTTTTGTACGGATTAAGGTTAATGGGTGCCAGATTTATTGGGGACCTGTAACCCAGCAGAGGCAGTTCGCTTTCACAGTCTCACTTTTTCCTGTCAACCGATGAACCACAGCCCTCAGGCGAGGAGTGGGTCAATGTTGATCCTGTATCTCGATTTGAGTTGACTCTAAAATTTAAATTGAATAATTTATATTAAAGAAGTTCTATATGCCTTGGATATTTGCTTGGAAATAATTATATATCCTGTATCTTTTACTCAAACCTAATTCCTATGTTTTTGGACCTCCTATATTTCATTATTTTATAAACAGGGCTACTATGGTTACAGCCAAACAAGGCTTTGATAGAAAACATATTTATTAACAAACTGGTATAGAATGTACAGCTGCTGGATTGAGTTGAGAGAGTGGTGGATGTCTTATTTATAGGAGAGTAGAGAGGAGTAGAAGAGGCTTACAAAATTCTAGATAGGAAAGATCTAGAAGAGAGAAGACTTTAGAAGATGGGAGAGTCAGAGGAAGCAGATGGTTGTAGATGGAACAATCTAGAAAAAACAGAAGAGAACAAAAAAATGTCCTACGTGGAATAAACATTATTCCAACACCCTCCCATAATGTTTATTTGGGTCATAAGATTTTATTATGGGTCCTGACAACTTGATCTCATTAGGCACCCATTTACAAAACACAATATTTTTCCTAAGGCTTCATAGATACTTGAAGATGAACATCCACAAGATGTAGGATGTCTCGAAATTTGACAAATTTAACCATAGGTAATGTTTTAGTGACTATGTGTGTGACTTGGTCTTCTATTCCACAAAACTTTAATTCCACCACCTTTTCATCTATCAAGTCATGAACAAAGTGATAGTGTACCTCAATATGTTTTGATCTAGCATGAAATACATGATTTTTTGCCAGGTTGATAGTGTTTTGATTATAAAAAAATATAGTAGTTGGATGATCTTGAGGTAAAGAAATTTCCTCAAGCAATCTTGTTAATCACATAGCTTCTTTAGATGCCTTTGAAGAACCAATGTATTCAGCCTCTATAGATGAGAGAGAAACTGTAGCCTACTTTTTGCTGCTCCATGAAATTGGACCTGAACCAAGATGAAATATATATCTTGAAGTTGATTTTATATTATCTATATCACCTGCATGATCTAAATCTATATAGACCACTAAGGTAGGTTCATCTCATTTTCTATATTCAATTCCAAGTTGATATGTACATCTAATATACTTCAATATTCTTTTGACAACTTTCCAATGGTTAATATGAGGATCTGACATATACCTAGAAACAATGCCAACTGCATATGCAATATCTAGTCTAGTGATAATCAGATACAAGAGATTGCCAACAAGTTGTCTATACATTGTTCCATCTACTTTCTTTAGATTATATTTAGTACTCAATTTAAATCCAAATTCACATGGTGTACTAGTTGGTTTACGCTCAAGCATCCTAAATTTTCTTAATACATCAAGGGCATATTTGGTTTGAGAAAACAATATCCTATCTTTTTCTTGCCATACTTGTATACCCAAAAATTAATGCATTAGGCCTAAGTCACTTATCTCCAGATATTTTTTAAGTTTATCCATAGTGTCTACAATGCATTGGATATGATCCCTTGTAATAATTAAATCATCAACATATAGTATAACAATAACAATTTTTTCATCACAATGCTTCACATACATATCTGGATCAGCTTTGCTTCTTGTGAATCATACTATTATAAATTACTCATATATTTTAAAGTACCATGCCCTTGGTACTTGTTTAAGACCATGTAATGAATTTTTCAATCTACAAACTAGTTGCTCTTCACCAAGCTTAACAAATTCAGGTGGTTGCATGTAAATTTTTTCCTTTAAATGACCATGTAAGAAATCACTTTTTACATCTATTTGATAAATCTTCCATCCAAATTTTGTAGCTAAAGAAACTATTTTACAAATGGATGTCATCTTAGCAATGGGGGAAAAAATTTCAGTAAAATCAATACCTTCTTTTTGTGAGAATCCTTTGGCCGCAAACCTTGCTTTGTACTTCTCCACATCTCCATCTGATCTGAACTTTGTCCTATATGTCTATTTTCAGCCAACTAAATTTTTTCCTTTTGGAAGAACACATAGCTCCCAAGTGTTATTTTTCATTATAGAGTCATATTCTTCTTGCATAGATAAATCCCATTTAGCATTTCCTTTTGCCTCCTCATATGTGCTTGGATCTTCCACCTGCATCACTCTAGTCATAAGATCATAGTTAGCAAACAAATTCTTGGGACCTTCTTGATATATTTCCTCAATGCTCCTTGTCTTCCCCATGTTCCTTTCATCACTTTCACTTGATGTTTCTATTTGATTTTGAGCTCCTCTTGATGATGATGACAAATCTTCATTTGAATCATTAGTATCAATAAGTTCATCTTCCTTGATTAAAATTGGAAGGGAAGATGGTTGAATAATATCGTCATCTTAAATATTTTCATCAAACCACACATTTCTTTCGATATAAATTTATTTTGTTTCAAGATTACATAGTTTATAAGCTTTTGATTCCTCACTATATCCAATCATCATGTATTTTTAACTTTTCTTAACTAGCTTCTCTTTTTATTTTATTAGGAACATGAGCATACACATTCCAACCAAAAAATAAAAAATGAGAAACAATAGGCTTTCTACCACTCCAAGGCTATTCAGGTGTTTTATTCATTACTACTTTAGTGGGATTTCTATTTAGAATGTATGCAATTGTGTGAATTGCTTCAGCCCAATATTTAGTATCTATTTTTTTAGAACACAACCTACATCTAGCTATTTCCATTAGAGTTCTATTCTTTCTTTCAACAACCCCATTATGTTGAGGTGTGTAGGTAACTGTAAACTCTTTCTTTATACCATTTTTTTAAAAAAAATTCAAGAAAGCATTGTTAATGTATTGTGTCCCTCTATCTATTCTTATTATCTTTAAATGTCTTCCAATTTATTTTTCAACTAGGGCCTTGAATTCTTTGAACTTAAAGAACACCTCACTCTTCTTTTTTAAGTACACCCAAAATCTTCTACTATAATCATCTATGAAAGTTAGAACATACTTTGATCTAGTGAGTGACGGTGTCTCAAATGGCCCCATTAGATCACTATGAACTAAATGCAATGGAACTTTAGTTCTCCATAATTTTTCATGAGGGAAACTTTCTACATGTTGCTTCCCCATAAGCACACCCTTCACAAACTTTTTTGATTTTAAGAAATTCTTAGAAGTCCATAAACCATGTTCAACTTCTTCATAAGCCCAAGACTTTGATAGTTGACATGTCCCATCCATTCATGCCATAACCTTCTCATGTCAATATGTTTTGCAATGCTATAGACATGACTATCTTCATGTTTTGAAATAAATTCTTGAACCTTGTATAAACCATTCTCAACTTTGTGAGTTGCTTTGATTCTAAAATTGTCATTTATGTCTTTGATTAAAAACTTATCATTGTAGAATTCTATCTTATATCCTTTATTTGTAATTTGAGAAACAAATAAAAGATTAGTTTTTAAATCTAGAAATAGCTTTATATTTTTGAATATTCCATTGTCAACTTGAACATTGTCAGTTCCTTTAACGTCTAATACACTATTGTTTCTCAAAAATATTTTTTATTTAATGTTATCTTTGCTTAATGACTCAAACTTCTCATTGTAAGACATATGTTGTGTAGCACCAAAATCAATGATCCAATCATCCTTATATGAACTATTTGCTTTGAGAGCCACACATAGAGCATCACTTTTAGAGTCAACCATATTTACATATTTTCTTGACTTCCCTTTTGAATCATTTTTCTTCTTATAACATTGATTTTCATAATGGCATAATTTACCACAATAGTTACATTTAATTTTATGTTTTTCTTTGTGATGATTATGACCCTTAGAGGAATCATACATTGTGTCTTGCCTCCAATTGTTCTCTCTTGACTTGTCATGAAACTCCTTGTAGCTAGGCCTTCCCTTCATCACAAAAGCTTGACAATCATCACTTGAAATCTCGTTTTCCTTAGCTAACCATTTTTCCTCCTATATAAGCTTAGCACACAACTCTTCAAATGTAATGGTAGTTAACTTATCAACAGTATCTAAACCCCTTATAAATGGTTGATATGAACTAGGTAGACTTTGTAGTACTATTTGCATAAAATCTTTATCATTTACATTCTTTCCTAGGGAAGCAAACTCATTTTTCTTTTCATTTTTTTTGTTAGATGAGGCACTAAATCTTTTGAATCCGGTAATTTCATGTTATATAAATCTGTGGTAAGAGTAAAAATCCATATATCACCTAGATTTTAATGCATTTTCTTTAGAGTAATCCATACCTTGACACCGCTTCGTTCATTTTGAACTTCTAAAAATACCTCATTAGAAAGTGTAAGCTTTATCCATGCCGCTGCCATCTTGTCTTGGTTGTCCCAACTCTCTTGATCCTTACCAGTGGTTGTAGGCCTCTTCTCAACATCAATCACAAGCTCATAACAATTATTGAGGATTAGAAACATTTTCAAACGTGAAACCCAATCATAATAATTTTTTGCATTCAATTTTGTTTTTGGCAAGAGAATTCCACTAATCTCCATTATTGAATCTTTTTAAAATATATAAAAATCACTTATTAAAAAAAATTCCTTGGGTTTTCACTAATTCCCTTCCTTAAATGATTTTCTCAAAACAAAACTTTATCATAAATATCAGTCTTTCAAAAGTGTCTCTCAATTCCCAACTTTTTTTTTTTCAAAAGAGCATGCCCAAATAAGAATAATGCATGGAATTCTAATGTCCACGTCTCCCCCCAAAAAAATGTATTTTCTTTTTGTTTATTTCCACAGAAAAAACGAAGGACAGAAAATGCGCTTTTCACAACGGATGTCCAATAAAATTTAGTGTGATTTGGGAAGTTTTCAACTTTAATGCCGGATCACTTACAGTTGTAAATCTGTAGCGCCCTGCTGAGCCGTTTTCTTTCTTCCAGCCCAGATTTTAATCATTCCTCCAACTGTTTTCTCCTTCGCCTCTTGGACCTTGACTGAAACATGGACATACAGTGTCTTCGTTTTTATATAATCTCCAGCTGCGAACTGCTGAGTATGCTCTTTCAGTTGCAGGTACGAAGAGAGCAATTTATACAATAGATTTTGACACGATTTGGGTTATGGCAGAAAAAAAATTTAGGCGGCAGTTTGCGATAGGGGAATTAGGCAAATGACAGAAACCCTGGCTCTCATGCCATGATAGAAAAGATATTTATTAACAAACTGATACAGAATGTACAGCTGCCGGATTGAGTTGAGAGAGTGGTGGATGTCTTATTTATAGGAGAGTAGAGAGGAGTAGAAGAGGCTTAGAAAATTCTAGATAGGAAAGATCTAGAAGAGAGAAGACTCTAGAAGATGGGAGAGTCAGAGGAAGCAGATGGTTCCAGATGGAACAATCTAGAAAAAACAGAGGACAAAAAAATGTCTTACGTGGAATAAACATTATTCCAACAGGGTTTAACAGCTCTCCTCTGGAAAACAAATTGCAGTTTGACACCACAGAAACCTTAAATTTTCATCTCCCTCCTGCATATCATTGTTGCCCTAACAAATCCATGCTTTCATCATTATGATTTGCATTTTATTTTGTAATACTTCTTAAAGTTTCTGTAATGCAGGTGAAACTGACTTGAAATTAGATTGGTTGCATCCTTTGAACCGAGGATTATCATCAGCAGATTGCTTGGCCAACGGGTGTGTTATATATTAGTCTATTATTCCTAATCTTCTGAGGTTTTCAGATTATAGTTTTTGGTCAAAATTAAAAGCTTAAATTTCTTTCAGGGCTTCAAGCAGTCCTCTATCAGCCCTTGTTGGAAGGTAAGTATTCATTTCTGAATTTCCTGTAGAATTTTTAAATAAAATTAAATCATAGCCAAATATATGCAATATTCATAATACAGAAGAGATAAGAGTTGCAAAAATAAAAAATACTTCTTCAAAAAATTGGAATCATTCTCCTTCTTCTTCTTCTTCTTCTTCTTGAAAATAAAGATCAATTACAATGTATTTAATAGAATTGCATGTGAACATGTTTTTCTAATTATTGAATAAAGTATTTTAAATTTATCTAAATAATAATGTGCATGTAATAGCAACTAAAACTAACTCTAACCTTTCTAAGGGTTTATTTTTTCTAAAAAATATATTGACTAAAAATTAACTAATTGTCTAAATTTAGCTCCACAAAAAACTATTCATGCAAACTAAATTTACATTAATAGTTAAAAAATAGAACTGAGTGAACTGCACTTCAACATCACTTTTAAACATACTCCCCCTTGATGCTAAGCGGGCTCACAATTTGATCTCTGAGTGTCAAAAATTGATCCATTGAAACTGCTTTTGTGAAGATATCTGCCAATTGTTCTTTAGTGTTGATGTACTTCAATTCTACTACCTTCATCTGCACTAAATCTCAGATAAAATGATGATTTAAATCAAAATGTTTTGTCCTACTGTGATGGACTGGATTCTTGGCCAATTTAATAGAACTAATGTTATCACAAAAAATAATTGTGGGCTGAACTTGAATCTCTCCAATTTCTTCAACAAGTTTTCTAAGCCATAATGCTTGTGTCCCTGCTGAAGTGACTGCAACATACTCTGCTTCTGTAGAAGAAAGGGCAACTATACTTTGCTTCTTTGAGCTCCAAGTAATCAAACCAGAACCAAAAGAAAAACAATTTCCAGATGTTGACTTTCGGTCATCCAAACTACCTGCCCAATCAAAATCACTAAAACCAACAAGATTGAACCTTTTATAAGTGTAGTAATGAATACCAAAATCTAGAGCGCGTTTCACATACCTCAAAATTCTCTTGGCTGCATTCATATGTATTTATGATGGCTCTCTCATGTACATTAAAATAAGTGAAACTGAATAAGTAATATCAGGTTTTGTATGAGTTAGAAACATTAAGCTTCCAACAATACTTCTATAAGATATCTCATCAACTTTTTCAGCACCATCATCTCTACACAACACAACTCCATGAGCAACTGGAGTGGAGACTAGTTTACAATCAACCATATCAAATTTCTTCAACATCTCTTTAGGATACCCTGTTTAAAAAATAAAAAAATGTATTCTCGTTTTGACAAACCTCCATTCCTAAAAAATATTTCATAAGGCCTAAATCTTTCATCTCAGATTCATTCATCATGAAAACTTTGAATTCATCTTTCATCATAGAACTGCTACCCATATACAACAAGTCATCAACATACAAACTTACAATCAGAATATCATTACCTTCTTGTTATTAGTAAAGGAAAGGTTCACTCTTACTTATTTGAAAGCTATTCTCTTGAAAATATTTATCAATCCTAGCATACCATGCTCTTGGTGCTTGTTTGAGGCCATACAAAGCATTCTTTAACTTGTAGACATGATTTTCTTTTCCTTGCACTTTAAAACCTTTTGGCTGTTCCACATATACTTCTTCTTTTAAGTACCCATTCAAGAAGGCACTTTTCACATCCATATGATGGATGCTCCAATTATTTTGAGCTACTAATGAAATCAACATTCTAATGGTCTCTTCTCTTGCTACTAGTGCAAATGTCTCTTCATAATCAATGCCATACTTTTGTGTGAAGCCTTTAGCAACTAATCTCGCCTTATGCCTCTCAACACTTCCATCATTATTACACTTAGTCTTGTATACCCATTTGGTATCAATCTTCTTCTTATCATGTGGAAGCTTTGTAAGCTCCCAAGTGTCATTCTTGTGAATAGAATCCATCTCTTCTTGCATTGCTTGCATCCAAACCCTATTAGTATATGCATCTTCAAAACATGATGGTTCAAAATCAGCCTTGGTAAGTAAAGCAAAATTCAGTGTCTCACCTCTTGGATTTTCTTTATGTGCTTGATTTGAACTCTTTTGATAAATGCCATTCAATCTTCTTACCTTCCTTGTAGAACTAAGACTTGAATCTGGACTTACACTTGGAACTGAACACCTGGATGAGGGATTACTTGGTGGATTTGTAACACTTGGAATAGAAATATTAGTGGGCTTCCCATGATCAATATCATCCATAATAACTTCAATTAAAATATATTTTGACTTCTCCATATGGTCTTTTTGATGACCATAAACTCCCCCTTCATCAAAAATCACATCTCTTGACACAATAAGCTTATTAGTGGGAGGATTATATAACCTTTAAGCCATACTTTCCTCACTATGGCCAACAAAAATACATGACTCACTTTTGGGATTTAACTTTTGCCTCTTTTGATTAGGAACATGAACATAGGCTAAGCAACCAAAAACTTTGAAACAATTAACATTTGGCTTTTTCTCATACCAGGGTTCCTACGGAGTCATCCTCTCAAGTGCAATAGTGGGAATTTGATTGAGAATATATACTACTATAACAACTGCATCTCCCCAAAAAGAATTACTTAATCCCTTTGTTTGTAGCATGCTTTGTGCCATCTCCACCACTTTATGATTCTTTCTTTCAGCTACACCATTTTGTTGAGGTGTGTATGAAGTGGTGAGTTGTCTTCTAGTGCCATGCATATCACAATAACCTTGAAAGGCTTTTGAACAAAATTTTCCTCCACGATCAGTCCTTAAGCATTTGATTTTTCAACCTTTGTCATTTTCTACAAGGGCTCTAAACCTCTTGAATGTCTCAAGAGCTTCACCTTTGGTCTTCAAAAAAGAAACCCAACACTATCATGAGTAATTATCAATAAAAGTAATGAAATATGATGACTTACCCAAACTCTTTGTCTGCGTAGGACCACAAATGTCTGAATGAACTAACTGGAGTGCATAATGAGCCCTCCATGCATTGCCTTTTGTAAATTTCTCTCTTGCATGTTTTCCTTTAACACATCCTTCACAAACATCCTTGTGTTTTTCAACCTTAGGTAAACCAAAAACTAATGCTTTTGATGTTAGAATCTTCAAACTATGAAAATTTAAATACCTATACAAGAGATGCCACAACCAACTTATATCCTCATATGCCATATTGACAAGGTTCTACTATGTTCACCAAACTTCAATGGAAACATCCTATTCTTTGTCATAGGCACAACCGTTACCACCCTATTTCCTTGATTTTTATCATAAATTATACATTGTTGATTTTCAAATACAACTTTATAATTCTTCTCACATAATTGTCCAACACTCAACAAATTATGCTTTAAATTTGGAGTGTAATAAATGTCTTTAACACTCTTCATTCCTTCTTTTGTATGTACTCCATAGCTCATTTTGCATCAACCTCCAATGATTTGTCATCACCAAGTTTGATCTTGGATTTAAAACTTTTATCCATTATAGAAAAAAGTTTTTCATTCCCTGACATGTGGGTAGAACATCCCGAATCTAAATACCAAACATCTTTAGAAATATTTTCAGCTTTGTCATAAGATAACAATAAATTATCTAGAGGATTTTCAACACCTTCTTGAGCATAATGAATGCTTTTACCATTATTACCATCTTTTAATCTACACTCATAATTAAAGTGGCCATACCTGTTACAATGATAACACTAGATATTTCTTTTATCAAATCGGCCTCTACCTCTTCCTCTGAAATGACCTCTTTCTCAGAAACCACCTCTGCCTCTATTTCCTCTTGAGTAATTCTGATTTTGACCTCTAACTTTGCCTTGATTACTTTTGATGCTACTATCAGCATCTTCATTCTTTGTGATTTGTAATTTGGAGGAAAAAACTTTCTCATCACTTTCTCCAAATGAATCTCTCAATATTTCTTCATGAGACATCAAAGATCCAACTAGATGATCAAATTGAAGGGTAGACAAATTCTTGCTTTCTTCTATGATTATGGCAACATGGTTCCATCTTGGTGTGAGAGTCCTCAACACCTTTTTTATCACAACCTCATTGTTCACAATTTCACCAAGTGTAGCCATCTTATTGACCACATCTTTTACTCTGACACAATAGGTATTCACACTTTTAGCTTCTTGCATCTTTAAATTCTTGAATTCTCTCTTCAATGTCTGTAACTTGACAACTTTGACTTGATCACTACCTTGTTAAGCTTTTGTTAGAGTCTTCCAAGCATCCTCTGTTGTCTTTGCTCTTGCAATTCATGGACATAGGCTCTTATCTAGAGCTATTTGAATATGAAATAAGTCTTGAGCATTCTTCTTCTTAGCCTCCTTCTTAGCTATTTTATTGTTTACTGTGAGGGCATTCCAATCAACTGGCTCTGCATAACTTGATTCAATAATCTCTCACAAATCTTTTCCTATCAACAAAGTCATCATTTTGATACGCCAATAATCATACTCATTTCCATCAAATTATGGAATGGGCAAGGAGTTAAAATTTGACATGATAATTTTTTTTTTGCAAAATTCCAAGTACTAAATCTTTAACCCAAATGAAAAATACCTGCTCTGATACCAAATGTAGTCTTTAAATAAAATTAAATCATATCCAAATATATGCAATATTCATAATATAGAAGAGATAAGAGTTGCAAAAATAAAAAATACTTCTTCAAAAAATTAGAATCATTCTCCTTCTTCTTCTTCTTCTTGAAAATAAAGATCAATTACAATGTATTTAATAGAATTGCATGTGAACATGCTTTTCTAATTATTGAATAAAATATTTTAAATTTATCTAAATAATAATTTCCATGTAATAGCAAATAAAACTAACTCTAGCCTTTCTCAGGCTTTATTTTTTCTAAAAAATATATTAACTAAAAATTAACTAACTGTCTAAATTTAGCTCCACAAAAAACTATTCATGCAAACTAAATTTACACTAATAGTCTAAAAATAGAACTGAGTGGACTGCACTTCAGCATCACTTTTCAACATTTCCAGTGTTCATTACTTGGGCCCTACAATGAAGTTGCTTAACTTGTCTATTTCTAGTTATTGACCAAATTGTTGAAATTACAAAGCTGTAAACTCATTATGAAAATTTAAGGAACCTGGTAGTCTACAAAATATCTAACATGAAGCATGCACTTGCAGCCTTTCTTTTACACGATGAAATATGTTTTGAGGAGTTGAACGATTAGACATTTGGCTGCAAAAGGGTGTGAATGACTCAAACTATATAGTAAATTTTAGACGACTAGGATCTGATGGAGACTTTCAGGTAAACAATTTTTGCCTATTGTTACATTTTTATATAGGGATTCAATTTAGGAAAACATGATATTAATAGGGCATACTTCACAGTCATCACTAGTTTCAATCCAAGTAATCTTAATCCCCTGACACCTAATTAAATTCAAGAATTAATGTAACAATTAATTAATAATTTTGAAGATCGTCATGCCCCATAGGACTAACTCAATATGATGATGTAGGCTAAATATGGTCTAATGTAACTTGTGGATCATGTATTTATCACAACAATTTATCACTTGCAAATGAGTTCAAGCCTACACTAACATTGGGATGACAAGTGCAGAGTACACTAACACCAGTAACTTCTGTCCATGGTATTGCTACTGATTCATTCATCTCTGTACATGGAGGTGTTAGACTGCATAGGGGTGCCATAGAAATGGACTATAAATGGGCCTCAGACTCAGACTACAACAACATAGCAGGCATAAGGATTGAGGTTAGCATGGTGCTATGGACACTAGAGTTTTTATGATATATCAATATGCTTAAATCTTAAATGTAATTAGGAAAGCAGTGTTGTTCCAATGAAGAAGAACTGTGCGTAAAGGTTCATGCGTGAATCTATGTACCCAATACCACAAACATGTATTTTGTGGATTTTGAAACAGCCCTTAAATAATCGTGATAGAGAAAAGGAATAGCAACAAGAACATAGCCAAATCATTTGAATCCTTTACCAAATATCAATAATATAGTAAACACAAATCATATATTAAATTTGAAGAAGGCAGAGTACTCTATTTATATTACAGTACTGTAGTCTAATTATAGCATTAACAAAGAAAAGTTTTTCCATGCAAATATGCAATGCTTTACAATCCCACTTATTAATAATGAGGAACAATTAATTTAGGGTAGTTTAATAGGATGTTTGAGTAGTAGTCTAAACAAAGGTCTATATCTCTAAACATGCATTTCTTCATGCATTATTCGTTGTGCTAAAAAATAAACTACAGTTTGTTTAAATCAATGTTTAACAATTGAATTATAAAGGATAAAATATAAATAAAAGAATCTCATGCGTTCATGAGAATTGTAGTTGAGAGATGAGGATAGCATGTGGTGAGGGAAGCATGCATGCATCAGTTATCAACATACTCCCCCTTGATGCCAAGAGGGCTCACACTCTGATCTCTGAGTGTCAAAACCTGATCTATTGCAACTACTTTCATGAAGATATCTGCCAACTATTCTTTAGTGTTGATGTATTTCAATTCTACTACCTTCATCTACACTAAATCTCAGATAAAATGATGCTTTAAATCCAAATGTTTTGTCCTACTATGATGGATTGGATTCTTGGCCAATTTAATAGCACTAATGTTATCACAAAAAATAACTATGGGTTAAACTTGAATCTCTCCAATTTCATCACGAATTTTTCTAAGCCATAATTTTTGTGTATCTGCTGAAGTGACTGCAACATACTCTGCTTCTGTAGAAGAAAGAGAAACTATACTTTGCTTCTTTGAGCTCCAAGTAATCAAACCAGAACCAAAATAAAAACAATTCCTAGATGTTAACTTTCGATCATCCAAACTACCTCCCCAATTAGAATCACTAAAACCAAGAAGATTGAACCTTTTAAAAGTGTAGTAATGAATACCGAAATCTAGAGTGCCTTTCACATACCTCAAAATTCTTTTGGCTGCCTTCATATGTATTTATGATGGCTCTATCATGTACCTTGAAATAAGTGAAATTGAATAAGCAATATCAGGACTTCTATGAGTTAGAAACATTAAGCTTCCAACAATACTTCTATAAGTTGTCTCATCAACTCTTTCAGCACCATCATCTCTACACAACACAACTGCATCAACAACTAGAGTGGTAACTAGTTTACAATCAACCATATCAAATTTCTTCAACATATCTTTAGCATACCTTGTTTGACAAATAAAAATTTTATTCTCCTTTTGATAAACCTCCATTCCCAAAAAATATTTCATAAGGCCTAAATCTTTCTTCTCAAATTCATTCATCATGAAAACTTTGAATTCATCCTTCATCATAGCACTACAACCCATATACAACAAGTCATCAACATACAAACTTACAATCAAAATATCATTACCTTCTTGTGATTAGTAAAGGGTAGGTTCAATCTTACTTCTTTGAAAGCTATTCTCTTGAAAATATTCATCAATCCTAGCATACCATGCTCTTGGTGCTTGTTTGAGGCCATACAAAACCTTCTTTAACTTGTAGACATGATTTTCTTTTCCTTGCACTTCAAAATATTTTAGTTGTTCCACATATACTTCTTCTTTTAAATACCCATTCAAGAAGGCACTTTTCACATCCATATGATGGATGATCCTATTATTTTGAGCTGCTAATGAAATCAACATTCTAATGGTCTCTTGTCTTGCTACTGGTGCAAATGTCTCTTCATAATCAATGGGATACTTTTGTGTGAAGCCTTTAGCAACTAATCTTGCCTTAAGCCTTTCAACACTTCCATCACTGTTACACTTAGTCTTGTAGACCCATTTGGTGTTAATATTCTTCTTCTCATGTGGAAGCTTTGTAAGCTCCCAAGTGTCATTCCTGTGAATAGAATCCATCTCTTCTTGCATTGCTTTCATCCAAACCCTATTAGTATATGCATCTTCAAAACATAATGGCTCAAAATCAGCCTTGGTAAGTAAAGCAAAATTCAGTGTCTCACCTCTTGGATTTTCTTCATGTGCTTGATTTGAACTCATTTGATAAATGTCACTCAATCTTCTTACCTTCCTTGTAGAACTAGGACTTGAATCTGGACTTACACTTAGAATTGAACAACTAGATGAGGGGTTACATGGTGGATTTGTAACACTTGGAATAGAAATATTAGTGGGCTGCCCATGATCAATATCATCCATAATAACTTCATTTAAAATAGATTTTGACTTTCTCCATATGGTCTTTTTGATGACCATAAACTCCCCCTTCATCAAAAATCACATTTCTTGACACAATAAGCCTATTAGTGAGAGGATTATATAACCTATAAGCCTTACTTTCCTCACTATGTCCAACAAAAATACATGAATCACTTTTGGGATCTAACTTTTGCCTCTTTTGATTAGGAACATGAACATAGGCTAAGCAACCAAAAACTTTGAAACAATTAACATTTGGCTTTTTCTCATACCAGGCTTCATATGGAGTCATCCTATCAAGTTCACTAGTGGGACTCTGATTGAGAATATATACTACTATAACAACTGCATCTCCCCAAAATTATTACTTAATCCCTTTGTTTGTAGCATGCTTCGTGCCATCTACACCACTTTACGATTCTTCCTTTTAGCTACACAATTTTGTTGAGGTGTGTATGAAGTGGTGAGTTATATTTTAATGCCATGCATATCACAATAACCTTGAAAGGCTTTTGAAAAAAATTCTCCTCCATGATTAGTCCTTAAGCATTTGATTTTGCACCCATTGTCATTTTTTACAAGGGCTCTAAACCTCTTGAATGTCTCAAGAGCTTCACCTTTGGTCTTCAAAAAATAAACCCAACACTATCATGAGTAATCATCAATAAAAGTAATGAAATATGATGACTTACCCAAACTCTTTGTCTGCATAGGACCACAAATGTTTGAATGAACTAACTAGACTAGATAATGAGCCCTCCATGCATTTCCTTTTGTAAATTTCTCTCTTGCATGTTTTCCTTTAACACATCCTTCACAAACTTCTTTGTGCTTTTCAACCTTAGGTAAACCAGAAACTAATGCTTTTGATGTTAAAATCTTCAAACTATGAAAATTTAAATGCCCACATCGGAGATGCCACAACCAACTTATATCCTCATATGCCATATTGACAAGGTTCTTGGTATGTTCACCAAACTTCAATGGAAACATCCTATTCTTTGTCATAGGCACAACTGTTACCACCATATTTCCTTGATTTTTATCATAAATTATACATTTTTGATTTTCAAATACAACTTTATAATTCTTCTCACATAATTGTCCAACACTCAACAAATTATGCTTTAAATTTGGAGTGTAATAAATGTCTTTAACACTCTTCATAACTTCTTTTGTATGTACTTCTATAGCTCCTTTTGAAGCAACCTACAATGATTTGTCATCACCAAGTTTGATCTTGGATTTAAAACTTTTATCCATTATAGAAAAATGTTTTTCATTCCCTGACATGTGGGTAGAACATCCCGAATCTAAATACCAAACATCTTTAGAAATATTTTCAGCTTTGTCATAAGATAAAAAAAAATTATCTGGATGATTCTCAGCACCTTCTTGAGCATAATGAATGCTTTTACCATTATTACCTTCTTTTAATCTACACTCATAATTAAAGTGGCCATACATGTTAGAATGATAACACTATATATTTCTTTTATCAAATCAGCCTCTACCTCTTCCTCTAAAACCACCTCTTCCTCAAAAACCACCTCTGCCTCTATTTCCTCTTGAGTAATTTTGATTTTGACCTCTACCTTGGCCTTGATTAATTTTGATGCTAATATTGGTATCTTCATTCTTTGTGATTTATAATTTGGAGGAAAAATCTTTCTCATCACTTTCTTCAAATGAATCTCTCAATCTTTCTTCATGAGACATCAAAGATCCAACTAGATGATCAAATTGAAGGGTAGACAAATTCTTGCTTTCTTCTATGATTATGGCAACATGGTTCCATCTTGGTGTGAGAGTCCTCAACACCTTTTTGATCACAACCTCATTGTTCACAATTTCACCAAGTGTAGCCATCTTATTGACCACACCTTTTACTCTGACACAATAGGTTCTCACCCTTTCAGCTTTTTGCATCTTTAAATTCTCAAATTCTCTCTTCAATGTCTGTAACTTGACAACTTTGACTTGATCACTACCTTGGTAAGCTTCTTTTAGAGTCTTCCAAGCATACTCTTTTGTCTTTGCTCCTGCAATTCATGGACATAGGCTCTTATCTAGAGCTATTTGAATATGAAATAAGGCTTGAGCATTCTTCTTCTTAGCCTCCTTCTTAGCTATATTATCATTTGTTGTGAGGGCATTCTAATTAGCTGCCTCTGCCTAACCTGATTCAATAATCTCTCACAAATCTTTTACTATCAACAAAGTCATCATTTTGATACACCAATAATCATACTTATTTCCATCAAATTCTTGAATGGGCAAGGAGTTATAATTTGACATGATAAATTTTTTTTTGCAAAATTTCAAGTACTAAATCTTTAACCTAAAAGAAAAATATCTACTCTGATACCAAATGTAGAATTTTTAAATAAAATTAAATCATAGCCAAATATAGGCAATATTCATAATACAAAAGAGACAAGAGTTGCAAAAATAAAAAATACTTCTTCAAAAAATTAGAATCATTCTCCTTCTTCTTCTTCTTGAAAATAAAGATCAATTACAATGTATTTAATAGAATTTCATGTGAACATGCTTTTCTAATTATTGAATAAAATATTTTAAATTTATCTAAATAATAATTTACATGTAATAGCAACTAAAACTAACTCTAGCCTTTCTCAGGCTTTATTTTTTCTAAAAAATATATTAACTAAAAATTAACTGTCTAAATTTAGCTCCACAAAAAACTGTTCATGCAAACTAAATTTACACTAATAGTCTAAAAATAGAACTGAGTGGACTGCACTTCAGCATCACTTTTCAACATTTCCAATGTTCATTACTTGGGCCCTACGGTGAAGTTGCTTAACTTGTCTATTTCTAGTTATTGACCAAATTGTTGAAACTCCAAAGCTATAAACTCATTATGAAAATTTAAGGAACCTGGTAGTCTACAAAATATCTAACATGTAGCATGCACTTGTAGCCTTTCTTTTACATGGTGAAATATTTTTTGAGGAGTTGAATGATTAGACATTTGGCTGTGGAAGGGTGTGAATGACTCAAACTATATAGTAAATTTTAGACGACCAGGATCTGATGGAGACTTTCAAGTTAACAATTTTTTCCTATTGTTACATTTTTATGTGGGGATTTAATTTGGGAAAACATGATATTAATAGGGCATACATCCCAGTCATCACTAGTTTCAATCCAAGCAATCTTGATCCCCTGACACCTAATTAAATTCAAGAATTAATGTAACAATTAATTAATAATTTTGAAGATCGTCTGGCCCTATAGGACTGACTCAATATGATGATGTAGGCTAAATATGGTCTGATGTAACTTGTGGATCATGTATTTATTGCATCAACTTATCACTTGCAAATGAGTTCAAGCCTCCACTAACATTGGGATGACAAGTGCAGAGTACACTAACACTAGTAACTTCTGTCCATGGTATGTCTACTAATTCATTCAGCTCTTTACATGGAGGTGTTAGATTGCATAGGGGTGCCATATAAATGGACTATAAATGGGCTTTAGACTCAGACTACAACAACATAGTAGGCATAGGGATTGAGGTTAGCATGGTGCCATGGACACTAGAGTTTTTATGATATATCAACATGCTTAAATCTTAAATGTAACAAGGAAAGTAGTGTTGTTTCCAATGAAGAAGAACTGTGCGTAAAGGTTCATGTGTGAATCTATGTACCGAATACCACAAACATGTATTTGTGGATTCTGAAACATCCCTTAAATAATCATGATAGAGAAAAGGAATAGCAACAAGAACATAGCCAAATCATTTGCATCCTTTACCAAATATCAATAACATAATAAACACAAATCATATCTTAAATTTGAAGAAGGCAGAGTACTGTATTTTTATTACAGTATTGTAGTCTAATTACAACATTAACAATGAAAATTTTTTCCATGCAAATATGCAACGTTTTACAATCCCACTTATTAATAATGAGGAACACTTAATTTAGGGTAGTTTAATAGGCTGTTTTAGTACCAGTCTAAACAAAGGTCTATATCTCTAAACATGCATTTCATCATGCATTATTTACTATGCTAAGAAATAAACTGTAGTTTGTTTAAATCAATGTTTAACAACTGAATTATAAAGGATAAACTATAAATAAAATAATATCATGCGTTCATGAAAACTGTAGTTGAGAGATGAGGATAGCATGTGGTGAGGGAAGCATGCATGCATCAGTTATCAACATACTCCCTCTTGATGCCAAGAGGGCTCACACTCTGATTTCTAAGCGTCAAAAACTGATTTTTTACAACTACTTTCGTGAAGATATCTAACAACTATTCTTTAGTGTTGGTGTATTTCGATTCTACTACCTTCATCTGTACTAAATCTCAGATAAAATGTTGCTTTCAATCAAACTATTTTGTCCTACTGTGATGGACTAGATTCTTGGCCAGTTTAATAACACTAATGTTATCAAAAAAAATAACTATGGGTTGAACTTGAATCTCTCCAATTTCTTCAAGAATTTTTCTAAGCCATAATTTTTGTGTATCTGCTGAAGTGACTGCAACATACTCTGCTTCTGTAGAAGAAAGTGAAACTATACTTTGCTTCTTTGAGCTCCAAGTAATCAAACCAGAACCAAAAGAAAAACAATTCCTAGATGTTGACTTTCGATCATCAAAACTACCTCCCCAATCAAAATCACTAAAACCAAGAAGATTGAACCTTCTAGAAGTGTAGTAATGAATACCAAAATCTAGAGAGCCTTTCACATACCTTAAAATTCTTTTGCCTGCCTTCATATGTATTTCTGATGGCTCTGTCATGTACCTTGAAATAAGTGAAACTGAATAAGCAATATCAAGGCTTCTATGAGTTAGAAACATTAAGCTTCCAACAATACTTCTATAAGTTGTCTCATCAACTCTTTTAGCACCATCATCTCTACACAACACAACTCCATCAGCAACTTGAGTGGTGACTAGTTTACAATCAACCATATCAAATTTCTTCAGCATATCTTTAGCATACCTTGTTTGACAAATAAAAATTTTATTGTCCCTTTGATAAACCTCCATTCTTAAAAAGTATTTCATGAGGCCCAAATCTTTCATCTCAAATTCATTCATCATGGAAATTTTGAATTCATCATTCATCATAGAACTAATACCCATATACAACAAGTCATCAACATACAAACTTATAATTATAATATCATTACCTTGTTGTTTGTAGTAAAGGGTAGGTTCACTCTTACTTCTTTGAAATCCATTCTCTTGAAAATATCCATCAATCCAAGCATACCATGCTCTTGGTGCTTACTTGAGGCCATATAAAGCCTTCTTTAACTTGTAGACATGATTTTATTTTCCTTGCACTTCAAAACCTTGTCGTTGTTCCACATATACTTCTTCTTCTAAGTATCCATTCAAGAAGGCACTTTTCACATCCATATGATGGATGCCCCAATTCTTTTGATCTGCTAATGAAATCAACATTCTAATGGTCTCTTGTCTTGTTACTTGTGTAAATGTCTCTTCATAATCAATGCCATACTTTTGTGTGAAGCCTTTAGCAACTAATCTCGCCTTATACCTTTCAACACTTCCATCACTATTACACTTAGTCTTGTAGACCCATTTGGTGTCAATCTTCTTCTTATCATGTGGAAGCCTTGTAAGCTCCCAAGTGTCATTCCTATGAATAGAATACATCTCTTCCTGCATTGCTTGCATCCAATCTTCATTAGTATATGCATCTTCAAAACATGATGGTTCAAAATCAACCTTGGTAAGTAAAGCAAAATTTAGTGTCTCATCTCTTGGATTTTCTTCATGTGCTTGATTTGAACTCCTTTGATAAATGTCACTCAATCTTCTTACCTTCCTTGTAGAACTAGGACTTGAATCTGGACTTACACTTGGAATTGAACAACTAGATGAGGGGTTACTTGGTGGATTTGTAACACTTGGAATAGAAATATTAGTGGGCTGCCCGTGATCAATATCATCCATAATAACTTCATTTAAAATAGATTTTGACTTCTCCATATGGCCTTTTTGATGACCATAAACTCCCCTCTCATGAAAAATCACATCTCTTGACACAATAAGCTTATTAGTGAGAGGATTATCTAACTTGTAAGCCTTACTTTCCTCACTATGTCAAACAAAAATACATGACTCACTTTTGGGATCTAACTTTTGCCTCTTTTGATCAGGAACATGAACATAGGCTAAGCAACCAAAAACTTTGAAATAATTAACATTTGGCTTTTTCTCATACCAGGCTTCATACAAAGTCATCCTATCAAGTGCACTAGTGGGACTCTGATTGAGAATATATACTGTTGTAGCAACTGCATCTCCCCAAAAAGAATTACTTAATCCCTTTGTTTGTAGCATGCTTTGTGCCATCTGCACCGCTATATGATTCTTCTTTTCAGCTACACCATTTTGTTGAGGTGTGTATACAGTGGTGAGATGTCTTCGAATGCCATGCATATCACAATAACCTTCAAAGGCTTTTGAACAAAATTCCCCTCCACGATCAGTCCTTAAGCATTTGATTTTGCACCATTTGTCATTTTCTACAAGGGCTCTAAACCTTTTGAATGTATCAAGAGCTTCAACATTGGTATTCAAAAAATAAACCCAACACTGTCGTGAGTAATCATCAATAAAAGTAATGAAATATGATGACTTACCCAAACTCTTTGTCTGCATAGGACCACAAATGTCTAAATGAACTAACTCGAGTGGATAATGAGCCCTCCATGCATTGCCTTTTGTAAATTTCTCTCTTGCATGTTTTCCTTTAACACATCCTTCATAAACTTCCTTGTGCTCTTCAACCTTAGGTAAACCAAAAACTAATGCTTTTGATGTTAGAATCTTCAAACTATGAAAATTTAAATGCCCATACCAGAGATGCCACAAACAACTTGTATCCTCATATGCCATATTGACAAGGTTCTACTATGTTCACCAAACTTCAATGGAAACATCCTATTCTTTGTCATAGGCACAACTATTACCACCCTATTTCCTTGATGTTTATCATAAATTATACATTGTTGATTTTCAAATACAACTTTATAATTCTTCTCACATAATTTTCTAACACTCAACAAATTATGCTATAAATTTGCAGTGTAATAAATGTCTTTAACACTCTTCATACCTTCTTTTGTATGTACTTCCATAGCTCCTTTTGAAACAACCTCCAATGATTGTTCATCACCAAGTTTGATCTTGGATTTAAAAATTTTATCAATTATAGAAAAATCTTTTTCATTCCCTGACATGCGGGTAGAACATCCCGAATCTAAATACCAAACATCTTTAGAAATATTTTCAGCTTTGTCATAAGATATAAATTATTATTTGGTGGATTCTCATCACCTTCTTGAGCATAATGAATGCTTTTACCATTATTACCTTCTTTTAGTGTACACTCATAATTAAAGTGGCCATACCTATTGCAATGATAACACTGGATATTTCTTTTATCAAATCGGCCTCTACCTCTTCCTCTAAAACCACCTCTGCCTCTATTTCCTCTTGAGTAATTCTGATTTTGACCTCTACCTTGGCCTTGATTACTTTTGATGCTACTATCAGCATCTTCATTCTTTGTGATTTGTAATTTGGAGGAAAAATATTTCTCATCACTTTCTCCAAATGAATCTCTCAATCTTTCTTCATGAGACATCAAAGATCCAACTAGATGATCAAATTGAAGGGTAGACAAATTCTTGCTTTCTTTTATGATTATGGCAACATGGTTCCATCTTGGTGTGAGAGTCCTCAACACCTTTTTGATCACAACCTCATTGTTCACAATTTCACCAAGTATAGCCATCTTATTGACCACATCTTTTACTCTGACACAATAGGTACTCACACTTTCAGCTTCTTGCATCTTTAAATTCTCGAATTCTCTCTTCAATGTCTGTAACTTGACAACTTTGACTTGATCACTACCTTGGTAAGCTTCTTTTAGAGTCTTCCAAGCACCCTCTGTTGTCTTTGATCCTATAATTCATGGACATAGGCTCTTATCTAGAGCTATTTGAATATGAAATTAGGCTTGAACATTCTTCTTCTTAGCCTCCTTCTTAGCTATTTTATCGTTTGTTGTGAGGGCATTCCAATCCGCTGGTTCTGCATATCCTGATTCAATAGTCTCCCACAAATCTTTTCCTATCAACAAAGTCATCATTTTGATACACCAATAATCATACTCATTTCCATAGAATTATAGAATGGGCAAGGAGTTAGAATTTGACATGATGATTTTTTGGCAAAATTCCAACTACTAAATCTTTAACCCAAAAAAAATACCCGCTCTAATACCAAATGTGGATTCTAAAACAGCCCTTAAATAATCTTGACAGAGAAAAAGAATAGCAACAAGGACATAGCCAAATCAATTGCATCCTTTACCAAATATCAATAGACATAATAAACACAAATCATATATTAAATTTGAAGAAGGCAGAGTACTCTATTTTTATTATAGTACTATATTCTAATTACAGTATTAACAAAGAAAAGTTTTTCCATGCAAATATGTAGTTTTTTACAATCCCACTTATTAATAATAAGGAATGCCTAATTTAGGGTAGTTTTATAGCCTATTTGAATAATAGTCTAAACAAAGGTCTACATCTCTAAACATGCATTTCTTCACGCATTATTCACTGTGCTAAAAAATAAATTGTAATTTGTTTAAATCAATATTTAATAACTGAATTATAAAGGATAAACTATAAATAAAAGAATCTCATGCATTGATGAGAACTGCAGTTGAGAGATGAGGATAGCATGCGGTGAGGGAAGCATGCATGCATCAGTTATCAACATATGTTAGACAAACAATATGCTAATAAGAAAATAGTGAACATCTATAGGAATATTTTCAATTTAAATTCCCTTAAAGGTCTTAGGAGGATGCACTGCATTTATGCCAATGGCAAATTTGAAGCCCTGCATGTATATATTTCCTTTCTGATGCAGTCAAGAATGGGGGTCAAGTGAAAGACAACCTTGCCCTTGTAGCCAATGACCTCACACACTAAAAATAAACATTCACACAGACCAAGTTGAGACTAAAGAACAAAGACAATCACTTTATTTACTTTTCATAGTGATTATAAAGAGTAGACTACACATTCTTCGCTCATCTCTTTGATTGCAACACACCCAACAATCCCTCAATGGTCTGGGTAATCCTTTAAACCTTTGTGCTCTCTAAAATAGCACTTGCACTCTCCTGAGTGCTAGTAAGTCTTATCTCACTCCAGCCTATCTCTTCTGAATCTTTCCTTGTATTTTCTACCCTGTGAGATGAGTCTTTATATTCCCCTTTGATCTTAGAAATGCTCAAAATGAGCACTCAAAATTTTATAGGCCGTTAACTCACCTGTGGAACTGCCGTAGGGAAAACTACCGCTTAATGAAAAGTGGTGGTTTCTTAATAGCCACTGCTATTAACACTAACATGCATTTAACCAGCAAGTTTATCATGATACAAAGGAGAACTCTCTATCTCAGTGTCTAAAACTGACCACATTCTATTCTAGGAGCCTATTAAAGTGTCATGAAACTTCATGGGTCCTTATCGGTTGTCTGGGCCAATTGCATGTGAACAAACTAATACATCTCTTTGGTTGATGCAATATTAGTCACCAAGATGCTACTGCATCACTTTCATGTTAAAGTCTACTCCTGATTTGTGTTGCTTACATGGTCTGTTAATATAGCCCATACAAAGACTATTATTTACTTCAGAACCTCATGTATTTCTTAAATTTTGATGCACTCATTTAATTTACGTGTTTGCATTTCTTCGGCAAGTTGGCCCCATTGGTGAACATGGTCAATCTATACGTGTAGACTCATATGAATGTCCAATCACATTCAGGTATAAGATATTGGTTTACATCTGCCACATTCTTATTTGAAAAAATGCAAGAGAAATATAATCTATAGATAGAAAAGAAAGCTTCATGTATATATAGTACAACAACATGATCTAGATTTAATTAATTTTTGAATCACTCATATGTTGAAACTATTTTTGCATTGAGAAATATCTACACTGACTCGACTTTGATATGCAGTGGCAGTCCATATGATCAAATGCTCGTTGCCAAACTGGAGACAGAATACATAATTTCTAATGATGAAATTTTTTTACACATTCGTAACATAGTACTTAGGTAGCCTATATTTTGAAAATAACGTAGAATTTTAAATAAAATTAAATCACAACAAAATATATGCAATATTCATAATACATAAGAAATAATAATTGCAAAAATAAAAAATACTTCTTCAAATTATTGGAATCATTCTCCTCCTTGAAAATGAAGATCGATTACAATGTATTAATAGAATTGCATGTGAACATGCTTTTCTAATTATTAAATAAAATATTTTAAATTTATCTAAATAATAATTTTCATGTAATATCAACTAAAACTAACTCTAGCCTTTCTAAGGCTTTATTTTTTCTAGAAATATATTAACTAAAAATTAACTAACTATCTAAATTTAGCTCCACAAAAACTGTTCATGCAAACTAAATGTACACTAATAGTCTAAAAATAGAACTGAGTGAACTGCACTTCAACATCACTTTTCAACATACTCCCCCTTGACGCTGAGAGGGCTCACAATTTGATCTCTAGGTTTCAAAAATTGATCATTTACAACTGCCTTAGTGATGATATCTACTAACTGTTCTTTAGTTTTGATGTATCTCAATTCTACTACCTTATTCTACAATAAATCTCAAATAAAAAAATGTTTTAAATCAAAATGTGTTATCCTACTATGATGGACTGGATTCTTACCCAATTTAATAGCACTAATGTTATCACAAAAAATAACTGTGCGCTGAACTTAAATCTCTCCAATTTCTTCAAGAAGTTTTCTAAGCCATAATGCTTGTGTACCTTCTAAAGTGACTGCAACATACTCTGCTTCTGTAGAAGAAAGGGAAACTATACTTTTCTTCTTTGAGCTCCAAGTAATCAAACCAGAACCAAAATAAAAATAATTCCCAGATGTTGACTTTCGGTCATCCAAACTACCTCGCCAATCAGAATCACTAAAATCAAAAAGATTGAACCTTTTACAATTGTAGTAATGAATACCAAAATCTAGAGTGTCTTTCACATACCTCAAAATTCTCTTGGCTACCTTCATATGTATTTCTCATGGCTCTACCATGTACCTCGAAACAAGTGAAATTGAATAAGCAATATTAGGTCTTGTATGAGTTAGAAACATTAAGCTTCCAAGAATACTTCTATAAGTTGTCTCATCAACTCTTTCAACACCATCATCTCTACAAAACACATCTCCATGAGCAGCTGGAGTGGAGATTGGTTTACAATCAACCATATCAAATTTATTCAACATATCTTTAGCATACTTTGACAAATAAAATTTTTATTGTCCCTTTGATAATCCTCCATTCTTAAAAAGTATTTCATGAGGCCTAAATCTTTCATCTCCAATTCATTCATCATGGAAACTTTGAATTCATCATTCATCATAGAACTAATACCCATATACAACAAGTCATCAACATACAAACTTATAATTAGAATATCATTACCTTGTTGTTTGTAGTAAAGGGTAGGTTCACTCTTACTTCTTTGAAAGCCATTCTCTTGAAAATATCCATCAATCCAAGCATACCATGCTCTTGGTGCTTGTTTGAGGCCATATAAATCCTTATTTAACTTGTAGAAATGATTTTATTTTCCTTGCACTTCAAAACCTTGTCGTTGTTCCACATATACTTCTTCTTCTAAGTATCCATTCAAGAAGGCACTTTTCACATCCATATGATGGATGCCCCAATTCTTTTGATCTGCTAATGAAATCAACATTCTAATGGTCTCTTGTCTTGCTACTTGTGTAAATGTCTCTTCATAATCAATTCCATACTTCCATGTGAAGCCTTTAGCAACTAATCTCGCCTTATGCCTTTCAACACTTCTATTACTATTACACTTAGTCTTGTAGACCCATTTGGTGTCAATCTTCTTCTTGTCATGTGGAAGTTTTGTAAACTCCCAAGTGTCATTCCTATGAATAAAATCCATCTCTTCTTGCATTGCTTGCATCCAATCTTCATTAGTATATGCATCTTCAAAACATGATGGTTCAAAATCAACCTTGGTAAGTAAAGCAAAATTTAGTGTCTCACCTCTTGGATTTTATTCATGTGCTTGATTTGAACTCCTTTGATAAATGTCACACAATCTTCTTACCTTCCTTGTAGAACTAGGACTTGCATCTAGACTTGCACTTGGAATTGAACAACTAGATGAGGGGTTACTTGGTGAATTTTTAGCACTTGGAACAAAAATATTAGTGGGCTGCCCATGATCAATATC
The DNA here is from genome assembly GCA_037957365.1 of Torreya grandis. Classification (NCBI taxonomy): domain Eukaryota; kingdom Viridiplantae; phylum Streptophyta; class Pinopsida; order Cupressales; family Taxaceae; genus Torreya; species Torreya grandis. The sequence goes on along the minus strand of JARHVA010002633.1, from coordinate 1,739,507 downwards.
ATCCATAATAACTTCATTTAAAATAAAATTTTAATTCTCCATATGGCCTTTTTGATGACCATAAACTCCCCCTTAATAAAAAATCAAATCTCTTGACATAATAAGCCTATTAGTGAGAGGATTATATAACCTATAAGCCTTAGTTTCCTCACTATACCTAACAAAAATACATGACTCACTTTTGGGATCTAACTTTTGCCTCTTTTGATCAGGAACATGAACATAGGCTAAGCAACCAAATATTTCAAAATAATTAACATTTGGCTTTTTCTCATACCAGGCTTCATATGGAGTCATCTTGTCAAGTGCACTAGTGGGACTCTGATTGAGAATATATACTGTTGTAGCAACTTCATCTCCCCAAAAAGAATTGCTTAATCCCTTTATTTTTAGCATGCTTCATGCCATCTCCACCACTGTACGATTCTTCCTTTTAGCTACACCATTTTGTTGAGGTGTGTATGCAGTGGTGAGTTGTCTTCTAATGCCATGCATATCACAATAACCTTGAAAGGCTTTTGAGCAAAATTCTCCTCTATGATCAGTCCTTAAGCATTTGATTTTTCGCCCTTTGTCATTTTTTACAAGGGCTCTAAACCTTTTGAATGTCTCAAGTTCTTCACCTTTGATCTTTAAAAAATAAACCCAACACTATCGTGAGTAATCATCAATAAAATAATGAAATATGATGACTTACCCATAATATTTGTCTGCATAAGACCACAAATGTCTGAATCAACTAACTAGAGTGGATAACGATCCCTCCATGCATTGCCTTTTGAAAATTTCTCTCTTTCATGTTTTCCTTTAGCACATCCTTCACAAAATTCCTTGTGCTCTTCAACCTTAAACAAACCAAAAACTAATACTTTTGATGTTAGAATTTTCAAACTATGATGCCACAACTAACTTGTATCCTCATATGCCATATTGACAAGGTTCTTGTTATGTTCACCAAACATCAATGGGAACATCTTATTCTTTGTCATAGGCACAACTATTACCACCCCATTTCCTTGATTCTTATCATAAATTATACATTGTTCATTTTCACGTACAACTTTATAATTATTTTCACATAATTGACTAACACTCAACAAATTATGATTTAACTTTGGTGTGTAATAAATGTCTTTATCACTCTTAATACCTTCTATTGTATGGACTTCCATAGCTCCTTTTGTAGCAACCTCCAATGATTTGTCATCACCAAGCTTGATCTTAGATTTAAAACTTTCATCCATTATAGAAAAACGTTTTTCATTCCCTGACATGTGATTAGAACATACCAAATCTAAATACCAAACATCTTTAGAAATATTTTCAGCTTTGTCATAAGATAAAAATAAATTATCTGGAGGACTCTCGTCACCTTCTTGAGCACAATGAACACTTTTATCATTATAACCTTCTTTTAATGTACACTCATAATTAAATTGGCCATACCTATTACAATGATAACACTAGATATTTCTTTTATCAAATCGGCTTCTATCTCTTCCTCTGAAACCACCTCTTCCTTGGAAACCACCTCTGCCTCTATTTCCTCTTGAGTAATTCTGATTTTGACCTCTACCTTGGCCTTGCTTACTTTTGATTCTACTATTGGCATCTTCACTCTTTGTGATTTGTAATTTGGAGGAAAAAGCTTTCTCATCACTTTTCCCAAATTAATCTCTCAATCTTTCTTCACGAGACATCCAAGATCCAACTAGATGATCAAATTGAAGGGTAGACAAATTCTTGCTTTCTTCTATGATTATGGCAACATGGCTCCACCTTGGTGTGAGAGTCCTCAACACCTTTTTGATCACATCCTCATTGTTCACAATTTCACCAAGTGTAGCCATCGTATTGACCACATATTTTACTCTGACATAATAGGTACTCACACTTTCAGCTTCTTGCATCTTTAAATTCTCGAATTCTCTCTTCAATGTCTGTAATTTGACAACTTTGACTTGATCACTACCTTGGTAAGCTTTTTTTAGAGTCTTCCAAGCATCCTCTGATGTCTTTGCTCTTGTAATTCACAGAAATTGGCTCTTATCTAGAGCTATTTGAATATGATATAAGGATTGAGCATTCTTCTTCTTAGCCTCCTTAGTTGTTTTATCATTCACTGTGAGGGCATTTCAATCAGTTGGCTCTGCATAACCTGATTCAACAATCTCCCACAAATCTTTTTCTATCAAAAAAGTCATCATTTTGATACACCAATAATCATACTCATTTCCATCAAATTTTGGAATGGGCAAGGAGTTAAAATTTGACATGATAATTTTTTGGCAAAATTCCAACTACTAAATCTTTAACCGAAAAGAAAAATACCTGCTCTGATACCAGATGTAGAATTTTAAATAAAATTAAATCATGGCCAAATATATGCAATATTCATAATATAGAATAAATAAGAATTGTAAATATAAAAAATACTTCTTCAAATTATCGAAATCATTGTCTTTTTCCTCGAAAATAAACATGAATTACAGTGTATTAATAGAATTGCACATGAAATGCTTTTCTAATTATTAAATAAAATATTTTAAATTTATCTAAATAATAATTATCATGTAATATCAACTAAAAATAACTCTAGCCTTTCTAAGGCATTATTTTTTTAATAAATATATTAACTAAAAATTAACTAACTGTCTAAATTTAGCTCCACAAAAACTGTTCATGCAAACTAAATTTACACTAATAGTATAAAAATAGAACTAAGTAAACTACACTTTAGCATTACTTTTAAATAGAAAATACACTCTCACTACTCAAAAACATTGTTCTACAACTTATCTATTTGTATTCCTCGAGGGCTGCATGCAATTATTTTTTGTTGAATACACTAATTTGTGTTTGCAGTACAATGTTTGGGTGGAACTGGGTTTACCTGCTTCACCCACTTGGCTAGATTTTCAATGATTAAAAGCTCGTATAAGGCATGGAATTAAGCTAGGTCTAGCTTTTGGCTTGTCAAGGTAGGTCACATTACCATATTTGTTATTCGGTATCTGTAATAAAAAGTATCTAATTGATGTTTGAAATAGCTACTTTTTTCTCTTCTCACCTTTTTTTTGATGCAACATATCATTTGGAACTGTAAAAGGAGATTTATCTACACATAGTACATTCCCCATTGGAGGCTTTACGAGTGTTCAAGGATATGGTGAGGGAGCTGTTGGTACTGGATGATCATATTTCATGACTACCAATGAACTATCCTTCCCTATGGTATGTTTTATGTCAATCATTTTGTTCACTAACCTAAAAATTATTTATATTTATTCTACATTTGTACCAAATAAAAATAGAACACATTCTATGTAAAACTATTCATACTTCATAGGATATCTGATAGGATGTGGCCAAGTGATTGGCCATAAGTAATGTTCCACTAAAGGCAAATATGCTGATTGAGTTTAGTTAGTGGGAAAATCACTCTTGGTTCTTATTGTTATGCAATAATGCTATTGATACTTGTGAATTAATACCATGGATTTTAAGAATGATCTAAATTAATCTAAAAGTCTTAGAACATTTTAATTTTTGGTATAATGCTCATGGGATGTAATTACAAAGGAACATGGAAAGCATATGACTTCCAATAAGAACTTTTTGCATTGAATAATATTTAGTCTGGTGAGACTGTTTAATGACTTGGGAACTTAGATGATTCATGGATGAAGCATATGATTGCAGTTGAGAGGGGATTGTGTGATATTTAAAAAGAAAACATAGGTATGAATGTTTGATAACACTATTGGTTTCAAATTACCTAAAAAGTTGCTAAATGAACTGTGGAAGCTTAGTTATGTTCAAACAAGCTCTTTGAAAATTAGCAAGGCTTATCAAAAGGATTTTAGTTGAATTGGTGAGGATGATGGTTTATTATGCCATCCATCAGATAGGAATATCTGAGAATGATTCAGTCCCTCGATGACTTTGACAGAATAGATCCCCATAATCCCATGGCTTAAACCAAGGAGACTCTGCTTTAAATATAAACTTCCTCAATATGTTGTAATCTACTACTTGTAAACATCCACGTAACTCAGGTATTTCCAAAAAAATTTACAAAAATCATAATAAGGCCTCATTTGAGATTGAATACGCCTGAGAAATCAGGAAGCATTTTAAAATGCTTAATTGGCTTCTACTCAAGCAAGCAGAAACTTGGCTATTGCTCAAACAATAGTAGCAAAGCAAATGGAAAATTACAACATTCAATACTGCTAATGTTAAGTAAATGAGCATCCAAAAGTATGATTCTTAGTGATGGAATTTTTGTTGGTTCTTCTAAGACTTGTGATTGATAAGTGGCTATGAATGGGCTACTATTGTCTATTTAGAAATAGTTTATAATTTTTTGATGATTGTAATATTCTTCAAACATGTATACAACCCCATATATATATATATATATATATATATATATATATATATATAATGATGTTCTTTCTCTTTACCTAAATTGTAATTGTTTTGAAATTTTTAACCTGTGGGAGACTTTTATGATTAGTCGACGTTGATTCTAAAATTTTAAAGCAAGGCAGATTTCTACCTCATAGTTTCTACAGCTTACTTAGAAGGGAAGTCTTAAGGCAATAAAATTTATCAAATTGAAATATTAAATTCTAACATTTCATTATGGGTGTCTACAATGTTCAAGTTTTATTTTTTGTAGATTGGATTAGTACAAGGTGTTGTTTTTGCAGATTATAGAATAGACATGAGTTCTGAAAGAAGTGTCCCTGGTAAGTTGGATTGGAATTCTACTTTCAAAATTCAATTTTGAAATGTTTGATATGAACTTGGAAATAATTAGTTTCCTTAATGAAATTATCTTTTGATATCTAGGACATCTTGCTGGTGCACGTAGAAAACCAGGGTCTGCTTTTGGGTGTGGTGTAGGGATTCAAATAGACTCTTCATTTGGATCCTTTTGAATTGATTATGATGTAAATCAGTTTCATGGAAAGTGTATTTATTTTGGTCTTGGATATCATTAATAAAACTAACCATATTCAATACAAAAAAATGGTTTTGTTCTTGGCATGCAATTCTTCAAATCATTCGCAAAAGAGAAATTTCAAATTATCTGAGTTTGGAAATCATGTTGTTCCATATATTGTTTAAATGACATAATGGTTAGATTTCTAAGAATGTGATCTATATGTGAGGCTTTATTATTTTGATATATGATTAGTACACGGATATAATCCTAAGGGATTATCATTAAATAGTATCAAATATAGCATATATGCATGTGTCTTACTGCCAGTGGATCTTGGACAACCAATTACAGTTCTAGAGTGAATTAGATCTAGCATGGCCTTTTTTTATAACTTATACCAAATATTTTTTTATTGACAAAATATATAACGAAAATTACTTTACAAAGGGAAGGAATAAAGTGAAAGAACTAGGGAGCTCCACAATTAAGGTTTCATAAGGCCTAATATTTACTGAAGGTTTTGCAAATGGGTAGCAAGTTAAGTGGGCTTGATTGTGGGGTGAAACACCATTATTAATTGTAATTTACCCTAAATATTTTTGGGATAGGTGACTTCCCTAGAAATTGATGGAGGACGTGGCTTCCAGCTCAGCGTACTATTTAATCTCCCCTAACATAACTTATCTCTCTTCAACGTTTTGCATTAAATTCTCTTTAACCATTTTGTTGTTAACCACATACCTATCTACTATGCTCACCTAATTTATTTAATGCTCTTTCTTTCCTTTTTTTGGCTACTTCAAGAGACTTCTTAGACATGTCTTTCATTACTCTATTTTTCACATTAATCTTTTTGTATGATCTATTTTTAAAAAGGTTGAAAAAAATACACTCAAGATTTGCTTCTTTCAAACATAATAGATAACTATGTGGGCAGTGTATCTTTGTTAGGAGTAGATTATAAAAGTTTTTAAAGACATGTAGGTAATGATTAATGAATTTATAGATATTATGTATTCTGTTTGGCAATCTTACTCTCTATATTTCTATTTTATTTCAAGTGTCTGGTTTCAAGTCTATAAATATTTTTTGAGTTGTTTTGTCACTATACTCATCTAACATAAGAGAGAATTCAGTGTTTGGTTATTTATTTTGTGTTTGTCTCCAACAAATTGGTATCAAAGCAAAGATTATGGAGAATAGAAAAGACCCTGAGGAGAAGAGCTTAGAATTTTCAAACGTGTTTGTTTTAAAACAAGAAGAGATCAAAGTTTTCCAAAAAAGACATAAATTTCAAAAAGGAGAATAGTTTGTGGAGAAGACATGGCAGGAGTGGCTAGTAGCATCTCTCAACCCCAAATACCAATTTTTAATGGCAAAAATTATGATTTTTGGAGCATAAAAATGAAAACCGTGTTTTGCTCACAAGATGTGTGGGAGTTAGTGGAAAATGGGTTCCCTATACTAGCAAATCAATAGACATATCAAGCATTATCACAAGTAAAGAAAGATTTATTGAAAGAAAACAAGAAGAAGAATGCCAAAGCATTGTTTTTCATCTATCAAGCCATGGAGGAGTCAATATTCCCAAGATTTACAGGGGCTATAAGGTCCAAGCAAGCATGGAAATGTTTTCAAACTGCATATCAAGGCACCAACAAGGTAAAAACTACCAAATTACAAATGCTTAGGAGAGATTTTGAGAATATTTATTTGAAGGAATCAGAAAATATAGATTCATTTTTTACACGTAGTGGGAATTGTTAATCAAATCAAAACTTGTGGTGAGAGTATAGAAAACCATAAGGTTATAAAAAAGGTACAAATAAGCCTACCTATAAAATTTGATTTAGTTATAGTGGCCATTAAAGAATCTAAGGATTTATCTCAGTTATCAGTTGATGATTTAATGGGGTCAATGTCACATGAGCAAAGGTTGAACCATTCAAGCTCATCTTCATTAGAGAATGCATTCAAAACTCAACTTTCAATTAACAAAATAAGAGGAAGATCAAATTACAATAGAGGTAGCGGTCATTTTTCACCAAGAAGAGGTAGAGAATCTCATAAATTTGAATTAAAACCTACATCAAGCCCCCATATGCCTTTCACATCATCAAGAGGAAGAGGTAACAATGGTTTTCATAGCCATCATCAAGGAGAAGGTATGATAAATCCTACATCCAATGTCATTATTGTAAAATATTTGAGCATCTTGCATCTGAATGTAGAAAGAGGCAATATGATATGATTAAACAAAAGACAAATTTTAAAAATGAAAATCAACCCAAAATTAGTGAACAAGACACAATGTTGATCACATGTAATGTTGCACAAAAGAGGTCAAAGGAAGTATGGTTTTTAAATAGCGAGTGTATTAATCATATGAGTGGAAGCAAGGAGTTATTTACAACAATAGATGATTTAGTAAAATCAAAATTGAAGTTAGGAAATGATCACAAAGTATCAGTTATGGGGAAAGGATCAATTAACATAAGAACAAAACAAGGTGAAAAGAAGCATATTCTCCATGTATACTATGTCCCTAGATTGCAAAATAATCTAATTAGCATTTGTCAATTGATACAAAAAGAATATATGATATATTTTGAGAATGGTGAATGTGTGATTTTGAACAAAAAACCAAGCAATAGGTTGATTGTAAGAGTAGAAATGACAAAGAATAGAATGTTTCCTCTCAAAATCCAAAGTGAAATAGGTTTATAACCTCAAGGATTCCAAACAATTGTTGAAGCAGCATTTAAAATTTCATTGAAGGATCAATCTTGGTTATGGCACTTAAGATTTAGACATCTAAACTTTAGAGGTTTGTAGTTGTTGTATAGAAAGGGAATGGTATACGGATTGCCACCAATAAAACCACTTAAAACAAAATGTGAGAGTTGCATACTTGCAAAGCAACATAGAAAAAAATTTCCAATTGGGAAATCTTATAGGGCAAGACATCCACTTGAAATATTCCATTCAGACCTTTGTGGACCGATGCAAATGCCATCTATAAGTGTAAATCTATATTTCTTGACATTCATTAATGATTTTAGCCACAAGACTTGGGTCTATTTTTTGACATACAATTTAGATGTGTTTGATGTTTTTAAGGAGTTCAAGGGCAAAAGTTGAAAAATAAAGTGGATATTATATTAAATAATTGAGAATAGATCAAGGTGGTGAATATATATCAAATGATTTTCTAATTTTATTTTAAGGAAAATGGAATAAGAAAACAATTCACAGCAAGATACACAACTCAACAAAATGGAACAGTAGAAAGAAATAATAAAAGGAAATGACATGAAGCATGATAAAATCTAAGCATCTACCAAATGAATATTGCATTAAAGTGGTTGCATGTGTGGTATATATTTTCAATAGGTGTCCAACAAACGTAGTGATTAATAAGATACCACAAGAAGTTTGGAGCAAGAAGAAACATAGTGTTTCACATTTGAGTGTCTTTGGATGTGTAGCATAGTCTTTGATACCACAAGAGTTGAGAGAAAAATTGTCTAACAAAGGTGAAAAGTGTATTTTAGTGAGATATAGTAAACTATCCAAGGCATACAAACTATACAATCTAGTTACAAAGAAAGTAATATTCAGTGGCGATATAGAATTTGTTGATGAAGAAGCATGGGATGATAGCATTAACAAAACAAATACAATTACAGTAAGCATACCACATGAAAATGAAATGGTAGAAGATGATACACAAGAAAATGTTCCTTAAGATCCACAAGAAAATATTCCTACAACACCTTCTAAGGCACCTAGCACTCCAAATCCATCTACTTCAGTTAGTAATAATAATAGTGGATCATCTAATCCTACAATTGCATCATTGAGATCATGGTCTATAAATGATCTAAAGAAGACCTTTAGTCTAAATTAAATTTATGATGAGTCACAAGAGGCTAAAAATATGGATATATATTATTATTTTTCATTCCTAACATAAACTGATCCAATTTACTTTTTGGATGCAATTAAAGATGATAATTGGATTGTAGCCATGGATGAATAAATTCAATCAATTGAAAAGAATCAAACTTGGGATCTTGTTGAGCTTCCTAAAGTAAAGGATGTGATTGGAGTAAAATGGGTTTATAAAACAAAGTTTAATGTAGATATAAAAGTTGAGAAACACAAAGCAAGACTAGTAGCTAATGTCTTCACACAACAACCAGGTATAGATTACAATGAAACATTTACACCAGTAGCAAGACTTGACATTGTAATAATGATCTTATCTATTTTAGCCCAAAATAGTTAGAAAGATTTTCAAATGGATGTCAAACTAGAATTCTTAAGTGGTATATTAGAAGAGGAAGTTTATATAAAATATCCACCTAATTATGAAATTCAAGGAGAAGAGCATAAAGTCTAGAAGCTGAAAAAGGCCTTATATGGATTGAAACAAACTGCTAGAGCTTGGTATAGTAGAATAGATTCTTATTTTGTCAATAATGGGTTTAGTAAATGTGTCAATGAAAAAAATTTGTATGTCAAAGTGAATAATGAAGGACAAATATTAATAGTATGTTTGTATGTAGATGATCTGATTTATAAAAAACTTGTCAATTGAATTAGTTAAGGTAGCCATGAAAAATGAATTTGAGATGACTGATTTGGGACTCATGAGATATTTTCTTAGAATAGAAGTAAATCAATCCAAGTAAGGAATTTTCATATGTCAATCAACGTATGTTAATGATTTGTTGAAGAGGTTCAAGATGTTAAATGTTAATCTAGCTCCTATAATGGTTGCAATGGGTTTAAAACTTAGCAAGGAGGACAAAAGTTCTAGTGTTGATGGAACTTTATTCAAGAGACTAGTTGTCATCCTCATGTATCTAACCACCACAAGAATGGACATTATGTATGGAGTTAGTCTTATTTAAAAATACATGGATAATCCAAAGAGTATCATTAGAAAGATGGAAAAATAATACTAAGATATATAGCTAGAACAAAGTGTTTTGGGATCACATATACATCTTCATATGATTTCAAGTTGATTGGTTGCACATATAGCAATTGGGGAGCTATCATGGATGATAGAAAAATAACTTTAGGTTATGTTTTTCATCTTGGATCAAGGTATATTTCTTGGGAATCAAATAAACAACCAATTGTGACACTTTCATCAACTAAAGCAGAACATGTTTCAGCTACATCAATAACTTGCCAAGCAGTGTGGATGAGAAGAGTACTTTCAAATTTTAGGCACATGTAAGAAAAAGCTACAAAAATAGTTTGTAATAATAATTTATCCATTACATTGTCTAAAAAACATGTATTTCATAAATGCATTAATCATATAGACACTAGATATCATTTCATTCATAAAATAGTGAACAATGGCAACATATGTGTTGAGTTTTATAGATCTGAAGAACAATTACTAGACATTTTTATGAAGCTTCTTACAAATAACGTGTTTGAGCATCTTTGAGAAAGTATGGATGTAATTGACATACACGGTGGTCAAGATTAAGGGGGAGTGTTAGAGGATGTGGCTTCCAACTCAGCATACTATTTAATCTCCCCTATCATAGTTTATCTCTACCCACCATTTTGCATTAAATTCTCTTTAAGCCTTTTGCTATTGACCACATACCTATCTACTACACTCACCTAGTTTATTTAATGTTCTTTCTCTCTCTTGTTTCTATTTACTTTGAGAGACTTCTTAGACATGTCTTTCATTACTCTATTTTTCATATTAATCTTTTTGTATGCTTTGTTTTAATAAAAGGATGAAAAAAATATAGTGAAGTTATGCTTCTTTCAAAAAATAATAGATAACTATGTGGTCAGCGAATCTTTGTTAGGAGTGGATTATAAAAGTTTGTAAAGACATTCAGGGAAAGATTAATGCATATATAGCTATTATGTATTATGTTTGGCAATCGTACTCTATATATTTATGTTTTATTTCAAGTGTTTGATTTCAAGTTTGTAAATGTTTTTTGACTTGTTTGTTCACTCTACTCATCTGGCATAAGAGAGTTTTTGTGTTTGGTTGTTTATTCTATGTTTGTCTCCAATAGAATTTTTGGTTGTTAGATGTAAGTTTTGGTAGTGTTTATTGACTCTATGTGATGGATCATATTACAAGATTCAATCCCACTACTTCTCTGTTGTGAACATCTCCTAGATATAATGAGTGCCAAGAGAATCATTCAAGTTCACAAGTAAAAGTTCAAAATAAACACATTATATGCATAAAAAAGATAAATAACTATCCATAACATCAAAACCACTTAGAATCACTGTGAAAGAGTATCAAATCCCACTTTATTCTTTTACTACATATACAATACTTTCATAAATTTGATAGAACACATACTGTGATTTAGAGAAGAAAGATAAATACTTTTTGATTATATCTTCTAATCTTATACAGGCAGTAGTATGCAATCCTCTTGTCTCATTTCCCATCTTCTATAGGATATTACATCATAGAAGAGTTTGCTTTATGTGCATGTGAATGATTATCCAAAATGCATTATATCATCAGAATTAATTCATAATTGTGATGTTTTTCCACTTTTTACTTTTTTAGACTTATGTTGTGTTATCTAATGGGAGTAATATGTAGGCTATTTTATAGTGTAGGGTAAATTTTCTATTTCTTTACATTAATGTCTTTCCTTATTTTTTATTATTATTAATTTTAAACTTGTAACTTGTAATGCAACTAATTTTGGGGCTAGGTTCTATGTCACTATATCAATGGTTGATGAAACTTGTATTACTTTTGGCAAAAATTCAAGCAAATAAAGTATTATTTGGTGAAATTGAGAAGAGTATCAACTTCTTGTGGAATAGAAGCATATAACTCTCATATCTCATTTTGAAATCATCCCACATTTCAAATAACATAAAACTATCTTAATTTAATTTAGATGTTTTATTTTTGATAGAATTTTCATTACATGAAACATTTTCAAACTCAAGTCATCACCATGATGGTTATCTTTCATGAGTAATCATTAATTTAAAGACGTTTTTCTTGGAAACATACTTGTATGTTTCCATCATATTTTATCTTTCCTAAATATTTCTTAATGCAGGAGAATATGCATAAACAACTTTTTTACCTTCTCCTTGGATTACCACTTGGATTGCCTAGGCATCTTCCCCTTGAGTCCAATCTGATAAGACTCTTGTGATACCATATGTTTCTCTTTGAATTTATGTTGTAGGAATTCATCCTTCTCCAACTCTCTTTTTGCATATACAACAAATTCTTCAATGGAAGGTAGCAACCATTCTTATTCTTCTTCATTGAGCATGGACGGTTTATACAAATGTAAACATGTCTCATCACCTACCTTAAGTGTGCACTCTTTATGGTACTAATCATGCATGGCCTTGTACTTTTCTTGAGAGTTATCTAATTTATATTTTACCTTGATATGGATTCCCCTTATCTTCTCAATGAACATTTCAAAACTTATCACCTTTTAATCTTACTTCTCTATCCTTGCCCATTATTTCATTTTAACATCAAGTGGATTAGTTGGAAAATAACCCAAAAAATGCTTCAAATGGTGACTCATTAGTGGATGTGGGTACTTCCCTTTTCATGATTGTTGAATGTATGCCAAATACTTATCCAAAGTCCTTAACTACTTGATATTATAACCTTTTATAAGTTGAACCAAAGTCTTGTTTACCACTTTTGATTATCCATTAGTCTAAGGAAGGAAAATAGTAGAGTTTTATAACTTAGTATCCATCTTTACTTATATTATGGTCCATAATTTTCCCAAGAATATTGAATCTCTATTTGATATAATATAAGATTTATTTTATTCATGACCCTTTAATATTTTCTTTCATATAATAAAAACACATATTTTAGTGAATATATCTCTAACAACATATAGATAGTCATCACCATGCTTGGACATACATAATACACCCATAAAATCAATGGACATGCTTTCCCATAAACCAATAGGTACAAATAATGGCATTTAAAACTCATCCTTCCTAACCTTATGTTGGCTTATACAATATATTTTACATCCTCTAATGAATTTAGAAAGTTATTCTTGCATATTTGACCTATACACATACCATTCCAAATTCACCATAACCTTACCAACAACAAAGTCTCCTAAAACCTTGGAAGTGTGTGCTTCCCTCATCAATATCATTCTTTCCTCCTTTGGCTCACACAACTTATCCTACCTCAATATTATCCCATACTTAAGATAATATCCATCCTTGCCTTCATTTTATGCCTTCTTAGTTTTCAAAAGCTATAATATCTTCCTAAAGTTTGTAACTTGTGCATATGCTTCCTCCTAACCCAATATTTTAAAATGTTCAATATGTGAGATTGTTTTCAACATTGAAAATTATATTATTAGTGGCATATATAACATTTATTCCACAACATTTTTATTACCCTTCTTTTACTTGATCATCAAGTTTCATTATTGGATAAATCTCATCCATTTGTAATGTCTTTTCTAATGGTATTTAGTTTGTGCTAACTAATATTGTAATTTAGTTTGTGCTGACTAATATTTTAATGTCCATTTATTTATTTCTTGAATTAGTGCATACATTTCTTTATCATAAATAGGATATCCCCTTACTATATAATAAAATAATTTTGAATGATAAAAAACATGGTTACCTCCTTGTAAAAAACCTACCAACATGACGTATTTGCTTGCATTTGTTTCCACTTAAACTGGTTTCTAAAAATTAGAAAGTGAAATAAATAATGAATGGATGATTATTTATTTCAAAGAATCAAATGTATTGACATGTTCCTTCTCCCATTAGAAATTCTTACCCATTTTCAAAACTAAATGTAGAGGTGTGGCTACTATAGAGAAAATTGGAATGAAATTCCTCATGTATTGTACTACTCCTACAAAACTTCTTATTTCAATGGAACTCATTGAAATGGTAAAATTCATGATGACCTCTACCTTTTTTGGGTCTGCTCTTAGTTCTATTCTTCTAACCACAAGTCCCAGATGGATAAGTGATTATTTTTAAAATTAACATTCCTTCATATTTCATACTAGTTATTTTTTATCCAACACTTGTAAGAAGTGTTTCAAATTCATTAGATGTTCATCCCATACAGAAATAAATATTATAACATCATATGTATCTAAGAAATACCATAATACATGATTAATTAATCTCAAGAATGTTTCAATTGCATGTCATAAACAGAAAAGAGTTTCCAACCGTTCATACAAAACTTATTTTTCATTACTATTATATTTTGTAGATCCTCCTCCATTAGAAATTAATGATAATTTGATTTGATATCTTGATATATGAGTAAATTAACATGCTTAAGTTACTCTAAAAACATCAATCCGTGAAAGCAAATATTTTTTATTCGTGATGGTCTTATTCAATGCATGATAGTCAATGCACATCCTCCAAGATCCATCTTTATTTTGAACCATTACAATGGGTGACCTATATGGTGAAGTGCTTGGGTGAATGATTCCTTGTTCTAAAAATTATTAAAGTTGTTTGACCT
>JARHVA010002633.1:1625000-1717500 GCA_037957365.1 Torreya grandis | reverse complement strand
TTGTGTGAAAAGTAATTGGGTATTTATGGAAAATTCATAGTTAGATTAGAAATTATTCTAAATGAGTATATTATAAATTTGATTTTGATGATGATGGCAATGATGAAGGAAATGAAATTTCATGGTCTATAAACCAAATTATTATGTAGGACCTAACAATGTTTATAAATAATATAATTTACCTCTAGCATCTTTGCTAAATGTGATTTATATTTGTTGACACCAACCTTCATGATTTTTTTACTCTTCATAATCGAGGATTCTAGGAAAATAAGTCATGAGTAAGAAGTATATCAAAATAATAAATAATTGAATTATATTAAATGATTAATCAAAAATGAGAGAAAATTGAGATTGAAATGTTCTATTTTTTAAAATTAAACTTAGACAATCAAAAACATTGTTTACTTGTATAGATAACCAGTTTGATGGTCAATGTAATTTACAATAAAATATCTAAGCTTTATTTGGTTATATTGATTATGGATTTCATGAACCCAATTATGATTGTAGCTATTTGTGTAATCATGGCTTATATCATTGTATAGTGGTGTATTATGAATAAATGGACAATAAAATTGAGAGAGAAATATCTATAATCATTTAACTAGGCACAAACATATACAAAAAAATAGATACGACCTATTTAATTTTCTAAAACCAAAGAATTAAGTGATGAAAATAGGGTTGAAAAAAATATCTTGATTTTATGAGATTTGGAGACAGTATTTGAAGTTTGATAATATATATTAGGTTTTTGTGGAATGAGAATGAGAACCTTGAAAACTTGTGGTGAATGAGCACCTTGTGCAAAGCATCAATTTTTTTTTTGTTGCAAGAATAATATAGTATGGTTTTGGAATGTTTTAGGTAGGTGATTTTTTTTATGACTACATTTATAAAATGGGTCCAAAACCTTTCAAAATTTCTAAAACTTTTTGTTGATCAATAAGATATTGAAATTCTTCTCTAAAACATAATTGGGCAGCTAAACTTGAAAATTATAAGGAATAATGAGGTGTTTTGGGGTCTATGTTTCACTAGAGAAAATATAAGCTTTATTAATGCTTTTAAGGTTTGTTAACAATGAATAAAATAAAAATATAACATATACAAATTAAATTTATTTACTCCTTAATTAGGATAATTAGTTTAATGTATCACATCACTACTATTAAATTGAATGCTACAATGAGTCTCTTTAAATGCTTGATTGATTTCTCTTAAATCATTGTAAGTTCTCAATATATTATTGTGACATTAAATGTTATATTTTATTTTAGATGATCTCTAGATGTATAAATGCACTAAGATACATGTGTATATATAGACTAATTGAATTAAAATTAGGACCCTATTGGTGCACAAACTGTAATCAAATAATCATAAATGTAAATGATAAATTACTAAAAGAGACAAGGTACAATTTATGGATTGACAACACCAAATACCCTAGAAATATACTTAGTACATTTCTAGGATGGACCATAGAAAAAGGAGAAGATAAAAGAATGGGGACACAAATAAAACTAAAAAACAAACAAGTATCATAGCACAATGAAAATGAGAGACAAGGGACCACATAAAAAAGAGAGAAAAAAGAGGAGAGAGGAGAATGGGGACACAATGAAAAATTGAGTAAACATATCAATAACATCTTATTTTAAACACTAACATATAGATTAGTACCATATATTAATGTAATTTTATGACTAATAACTACATACTTCCATTTTTGGATTTCTATATAATTCCCTATTTTTGATGTGTGTGTATAAGCATGGCATGGATATAGTATTTTATGCCCTAAAAACTCTTAAAATAAACTCCTATGTAGTTTTTAATCTTGTAAGAACACCTACATATGGATAAGTGATAATAATAATCTATTAAAATATAGAAAATAAAAATGAAAATGATACACTTAGTTTGAGTGAAGATGTGAGGATTCCCCTATGATCACATGCCTTTGAATCTATGGTAGATATTGTATACAATTTTTAGTAAAATTTTGAATGACTAAAAAATAATCTAAAGCAATAATCTGAGTATGATATAATGATTAAAAATATCTTGAATATATTCCACTATGGGAATAAGTGTCATGTACTGGGTAGGTATAAGAGTAAGTTAAATTTGAATTCTCCCCACTATAGGAGTGAAACTTTTACTAAATGATTGGAGTCTAGATAAAATGAGTGAAATGTGTAGTCCCATTTTGATATGTGGGATGAACTTGTGAAGAATATATCTAAAAATAGATGAATTACATGAATCATGTGTAAGATGAGATATAAAACCAATGATATATAGCATATAAATATTCCATCTTGGAAGAATGTACTTTATAAATAATATTCCCCACATAAGGCGATGGTGTGATCAATGCAATCACATGAGTAATATACTCTAGAAGAGAAAAGTGTAAGCAATATAACACAAAGGGTAGTATTACCATATAAATATAAGATAAAATTAGTTTAATATCAATAAGAGATACTCCATGTTAGCATGATATATAAGTAATGTCATACTAAAATCATAATATATATAAATGTATAACATATGTATAGTATCTTTCCCCATATAGATGCATGATATGGATCATGGAAACATAGGAAACAACATGAAATTATTGGCATGAAATGGATCATGGAAAATAAATATATTTTGAGATACATGACCAAACAAATATAAAACCAAGAGAAATGTAAATTGAAAGGAATAAAAAAAATCAATCATGAAAGTACTAAGAAAAATTAGTAATAAACTCCAAAGAACATAGATTAAAAGAAGTGAAAACTGATTGAGAATTTAAAAGTAACAACAAAATCCAAAAGGAAAAGATACAATATGCAAAAAATTGAAGAAATGTAAAGCAAAGAAATGATTGGTCATAACATAAAATAGGATAATCATAGAGATAATAATGTATATAATAACATAGTAATATATAAGACTCAAATATTTAATTCTTACAAATACATAATATTAACTAGATTCTTCAAAGGTTTTATTTTTTATGTAGTAATAGAAATTGTCCTTATTCTATTTTTTTGTGAAAAAAAAGGAGCCAAGCCAATTAGGATTAAATTTCCATTAAATTTATTTGTCTACATTGGCTTTTTAAATTGTATTTCAATAAGTTAGCACCCAAATTGAATTCTCTTTGTCTAATATTTTTGTTATAAGCCTTATTAAGGTGTTTTCATTAACTCTCAAGTGCTCAATAGAATTAATTATCATAACATCTAATAATTATAGATGATGAAATCTCTTTTCTGTGTAGCCATCATCACTAGTAACTTATTTAGTGACACTCTCAAATATGGAATCTAAAGCTTATGGGGAAATACTTCTTTTACCTTGTTCAATAATGTTTTAACCTTTTAGGGTTTAACTTATGTAAATACTATGTTTCATTAAAGGTATGAGTAGACTAAATAAAGTAAAGAATATGAATAAAATAGACACTAATTTGTTACAAAATTAAATAGATTTGAATTCTAAAAATAGTAATAAATAGTGCAAATAAAGACTTATCTGGGATACACTTGATATAGATGATGTAAGTGATAAAAATTGAGATGGAATAAGGTTTTTTTGTCATCAATTGGATCCTTTTGTCATAACCCCTCCTAGATAGTAGCTCCATATTTGGATAGGAGTTCCATGTGGATCTATTGTCCTGATATTAGTGCCAATGTCCTCTGTGCATGACTATCTTGAACTCTTAAGCACACTTATGTCTGGGTTTTTGGGATCTATTCCAGCATGCACAAATTTTATAGCTATATATTGTGCCTATAATTATTATTTTATGATCCAAAACATAATCTTCCTTTAAATTAGGGTATGAGATAAAAAGTGTGTCCATTAGTAGGATAAGCTAGACATCCTCAACACCCCACTATGAAGAGAGTTGCCTATATACCAATACTTCGATGAGGGATTAAGCCCCATGTAGTTATACCCACCTAAGTGTTGGCGTAAGTGAAAGTGATGCTAGTATAGTAGTGGCCTTGAGTGCCTTGAGTGTGCTTGAGATTGAAAATCTATAAAATATATGTTTAGGGCTATTGTAGATGGTTGTATATAAAATTAGGGTTGAATAGGGATTAATAACCTTGATTTTACTCAACTTATTTCGTGCTTGAATTGGTATTTTAAAACTAATTTCCATATGGTAGATATAGGGATAAAAGTCATGTATTTATAGTGTTATGTTGCTTTTTTAGATTATAAATATGTATAGGCCAACCTTAGGATATTTTTACTTTTAAAAATATATTCATTTGAGAAAGCTAGGGTAAAGGACATAGACACTATTTTTGGAACTCGAGCACCATGTGGCTCTCGTGTCCTTAATATGGTGCTAATGACTAGCTAGAAAAACACTCAACACAAAGGTCTAAGATTAGGAAATGAGGGTTTGGGACTATGTTTGAGCTGACTAAGGATTCTTGTGGCCTACACAAAGGTTGGATAAGTGTGATAATAGATCTAAGATAAGTTTAGAACTAAGCTAGGGATAAGTAGTCTCAAGTATCACTCTTGGAACTCAAATAATAGTTATAGGTTATTATATTTGCACAAAATTTATGCTATAAATCCAACAAAGTGAAATGACTAGTATAAAATAAAAATAAGTGTACCTAGACGTACCTAGGAAGTTAAACCCATGAAGCTGAATCTGAGTATGTGAAGCTAGGTTTGCATATCTTGACCATGATCTAATTCATGAATTAAAAATGAAATTTACATAAATAGATATTTACTTAAGATATGTAAAAATAAAAATACTATGCTAAGTAAAAAATTAAAATTCAGTAAATTTGAGCAAAGAAATGGGCATGAAGAAAGGAATGAATATAACTCGTTGGGTAAATGAATTAATGCATGAACCTAGTGATAGCATGTGTGTGTGTGTGTGTGTGTGTGTGCGTGTGTGCGTGTGTGCGTGTGTGTGTGCGTGTGTGCGTGCGCGCGCGCGCGCGCGTGTGTGTGTGTGTGTGTGTGTGTGTGTGTGTGTGTGTGTGTGTGTGTGTGTGTGTGTGTGTGTGTGTGTGTGTGTGTGTTTGCATGTAGATAGTGATCAATTAGTTAATAGATTAGATTTATATTACAATTTACTCAGTCTTCATGTGTGGGTGGCTCAATAACTTAATCTAGTTTTGACTCCATCATTTCCCACCCCTACTTAGTGGATCATGACCTATGAATAGCTTGGATTGGATTGATAGTGTGTCCAACCCTATCATGTGGGTTGTTCAGGAACTCAATTAGGATATGACTCCATAATTCCCAACCCATGTGTATTAGATTCATATAAAACTAAATTATGCAAAGTTATGAAAATTTTCTAATTAATAATGTCATGTCTATGGCCACCAGGGTACATTAGGTAGTTTTGAGCCACTTAGGAATGCCAATCACTAAAGATGGAGTAAGGCATGTAACTAGTGATAACTTAGAATATGATTTCAAGTGTATACAATACATAGAATGACATTAAACTTGTCACTCCATCAAATCAATTGGGGTGTAATTGAGCATATGGAAATAATGTACCATGCACATGCCCTCAGTCTAGTATCTGATTGTATTTATTATGGATTGAGTTGTAATAAACTATATCTAAATATTTGAAATGAATATTGGGATTGTCATTATATGCATGATGTCCCCAATCTGATTAAATTGGAATGAATATAAGATAAGATAATGTGAATCTAAGTAAAAACTTAGTATAACTAATAAACCTATAACCATATCTGTGCAAGCCTATTTTCTACATGTATTATTTTGACCAATCTGAGTTATTATAAAACTTAGGCTACTAAACAGTAGTGCCACATCTTGGATAGTAACACCATGTGGTGTTATGTCCTGATTTGGGAACTAATGTCTTTCTAGTTTAAATTCTATTACATTTCACTACTTTCTAAGTCACTATTTTACCACTATGTTTACCTGTGTCTAATTTTATATAACTGAGCCTATGTGTTAAAAATGTACTATTTGATCTCTTGAAAAACCCCTATGAATTCCCCCTCTTTTGTGGGTATTTTGTAAACCTATGTAAGAACTATCCTCAAAATAAAAAGATCTACAAAATTTGTGTTAGCCAAAGCATATATGATAGCTGTGTGATAATCTAGTATAATGTGCATACGTAAAATCAAAATGTAAGATAATCTGAGCAAAAGTATGTGATGTAAGATGTATGTGATGTCTATCATTTCATAAGGGTATACATATATATGTAATCAATGTATATAATAGTAAATATGAGTATAACTAAGTATCTACCTAGGGGCATGGAGCATGATGTCCATTATGACACCTAAGTAGGAAGGGTAGATGTATGAGGTCCCTCATGACATTGAAAACTAGTGTGTTTAACAATCAAAGACAATTGTAATGCCATGATGCTTACAATAAATCATACATACAAAACACATAAGGCATGAAAAATAGGCCAAGGTGACATGATATAAGGAACATGAGCACATGTCATTAAATCTGAGAAAACAAGACATACATGTACATGTTTAAATCTTCACAATGCAAGTAACAAGAAAGTTGGATTAGAGCCACATATAAGTACATGTTCAAATGTATGCATAAAAAATTACAAAATCACACAGAAGGGACATGGTCACATATCCAAGGCATACATACTATTAATAGAAGTGACATAGAGATAAAGAGCAATGGCATATTCAAATGCCCTCAAATAGAAGAAGCATATGAATTCAATCAAATCTAAATTAGGAAAGTTATAAATGAAATAAGGTATGAATATGTAATACAAATATATGTAAACATGAGGATGTACATATGTTGAGTCTAAAGTAGTAATAACCAATAAAAAATTTGAGTATGAGTATCAATAATCAATATCAATATGTAATAATGCTAAAACTAGAATGTAATTATGTAAAGATAGAACTTGGTGATCGAAACTATTTATAAGATGACCCTAAGTGGGTGAATGTGTCAAATGAATAATCATGAATTGGTGTATATGACCTAGTGTGTAGACAATAACATGTCTAGATTAGCGCAGTGAACCTGAGTCCTATGATCAATCTACAACCACTTGACAAGAACAAGTGAAACATGTATTATGATATAATTGACTATACTATGATAGATAGCATATGTAGTGTTTGGAAAATATAAGAAATGTAAGAAAAGTAATGCATAAAATATGTAAATTTTGTGTTCTTTGAGTTATTATTTGAATGTTTTTGCTATATGTACAAGTAACGTGAAAATGAACTGTGTATAAGGAGAAAGGGATAAGGAAAGTATTTACAAGAAGAAATTAACCATACTAACCGATGAGTCTCAATAGAGACTCACTATCACTATGAACTATGTCAAATAAGGGAACTATGATCATGTGTCTTGTTTGAAGGGGTAACTATGAACCTATAATCTTTTGTAGTGATTGATTTTTATTTGTATCTATATCTACTCGTGTAGTGGTATTAGGAATCTGTGGCACTGACTGTGGTGTCCTTTGAACTATAGGGGTATTAGGAACCCATCTACTAGAATAATTTATAGGTGACATAGGTGACCTATGATGATAAATATAATAACCTAATAATAATAATCTTGGCAAAACATGAGTGGAGAAAGGCCTTCTACAATTTGTGACATATCTTTGATATAGGGGTCTCTCTAATATTGGTCTTTGTAGGAGAGTATGTGTACATGTTGATAATATAGGAGCAGACCTTCCTTACATTGGTGGCTCTACTAAAATCTATGATGTATCAATAAGAATTATGATCTAAGTTGTAACTAATAATTGTGTTATATCTGGTAACTATGATATAACTATAACTAGTGACTGTGAAGTAATTTCTTGTGGAATAGGTAGAAGATACTCATATGGAAGACCCTAAACTTTGACCACTTGATTTTAATGTATGTATTTCAAGCATTTATGCACTATGGATGTGATTTCTCATTGTTAATGTATCCATGGCCTGCCCAATAACATATCAAAAACACCTAAACTAGGTACTACTAAGTACCAAGTGGCTATATGTGTTGGTCTAACCAAAATGGAAGCATAATCTCCATGATGGAGCTCTGAACATGACCACTAAGACCACTAATAAGTGTGTCTATGTGTAATATATCCTACTCTCAATATCCCAAAGGCTATAAAAGTGTCATAATGCACATGTTAATGCTTTCCCTATTGTCAACCATAACACCTTGTATAGGATGATTATCTATGTATGCTCATATAAAGAGTCCAAGTAAATATGTATCATCATCAATAATATCTTGAAATATCAATGATATTGCATGATACTCACCATTACTTTTGAGTATCATTGAAATCCACATAATCAGGGTGTGAAGGATCAACAACAAGAGTTACAATAAGTCCCTTATCCATGTTATAACTTAAAATAGCATGAATCTGAATATGCTCTATAGGATTACCACCTAGCCTAGTACTTCTTAATGAAAGAGAGATAGATTTTTGATATGGAATATAGAAAACAAATTGGAATAGAGATGCTAAAATTGAATATATGAAATCTATAAAATTTAAAGCAGCTAATGAAAATAGAAAAAAAAAGAATACAAATCCTAGGAGAATATAGGGTTAGGGTTTGAGCAATGTTCAAAGTAAGTCAAATTCATCAAATGTTTTAACCTTTTAGAATTTACCTTATGTAATTACTATGTTTGATTAAAAGGTGAATTAGATAAAATTAGGGAAATAATGTGTATAAAATAGGCACTATTTGTTATATAATTGACTAGATTTTACTTTATAAAAATAGTAATAAATAGTACAAATAAATACTTATCTGGTAAACACCTAATACAAAAAAATTGAGTGCTACAAACTAAGATGGAACAAAGTCTAATTGTCATCAACTAGATTCCTATGTCATAACACCTCCTAAATAGTAGTGCCATATTTAGACAGTAATGTCTTGTGGATCTAGTGTCCTAATATTAGTGTTAATGTCTTATGTGTAGGAATGTCCTAAACTTTTGAGTGTATTGGTGTTTATATTTTTGGGTTCTATTCCTATGCACATGAATTATGGAACTCTATATTGCACTTATAATGGTTTATTTATGATGCAAACCCTAATCCTCTTTTCAATTAGGGTATGATCTAAAAATTATTCTCATTATTAAGATAGGCTAGACATCCTCAACACCCTGCTATGAACATATTTTCTTACATTCAAATATTCCAAGGAGGGATCAAGCCAAATGTAGTTCTCCCCACGTAAGTTTTAGTGCAAGTAAAAGTGATGCTAGTATGATAGTGACCTTAATTTCCTTAATTGGTCTTTACATTATAAATCTAAAAAATTTGAGCTTAGGGATGATGTAGATGGTAGTATATAGAACTAGGGAAGATTAGGGATTGATAACTTTGATTTTGCTCAAATTGTTTTGGGTTTGAATACGTATTTTGTATCTTATTTCCATATTATGGATATATGTATAAAAGTCCTATATTTATAGTATTTTTTTTTTGTGAAGATAAAAAAATATATCTAGGCCAACCTTAGGATGGTTTTAATTTTAAAAATATATTCATTCGAGAAAGCTAGGGCAAAAGAAATAGTCACTATTTTCGGGACACCATCATCACATGGCTCTAGTGTCCTTAATGTGGCACTAATGTCCAGTTGGAAGAACATTGGAAATGAAGGGATATGATCAAGAATGTGGGTTTGGTACTATGTTTGAGTTGACTAGGGATGCTTATGGCCTACATTAAGGTTGTTGTGAAAATAGGCTCCAGGATAGGTCTAGGGCTAAGATATGGATAAGTAGTCTCAAGTAACACTCTTAACATTCAAATACCACATTTAGGTGATTAAAAATAATGAATAAGGATTTTTCCCCATAAAATTTCTAAAACTTATTTTGTGTACCCATAGATATATATGTACTCAATTATACTAATCAATACCATGCTTATCCATATTTTTTGATAAAATTTTGACAATAGTAATTATTAGAAGATTTAAAGTGTGGTTGTTATTGTGTTGGATCTAATTTTTAAAACCATTTTTGAGGAAAATGCATTGGGCAAAAGAAGAGGTATGCAAATAACTAAGTTATAAGAACATGATCTTTAAATCAAACCAAAAACAATTTTTAAAGGTTAAGGCCTCAACTAGTTAATTACATAAGTAGATTGAAGTTTATTTTGATACACATTAAATAAGTAGATGTGGTAAAACATAAATGGCACAACCATGTCATTTATTATTTATGACATGGAATCTTCTCTAAAGAATTAAATCACATCAAAATGAGATATTTAAGACTTAAATCATCCCATTATATGATTAAAAATAAAATTTTATACTGAAAGATTTAATAATGAATCTACTTAAGATGCTTAACAAGAAAAGAATTGAATTTGGTGATAATTAATTTCCAAGAGAAGCTTGGAAAATGGCACCCTTCGAAAAAAACTACAATGCATAACATATTAAGATCTGGTTATTATTGGCCCTTCTTTTTTAAGTATGTTCATTACCATCTAATCGCTTTCCACAACTTCCAAATGTTAGTAGGAAGAGAGAAAAATGTTGCCATGGCATTTCAACTAGTTATTTAGGGTAGACCATTTTCCTAATTGGTTCTTGATTTTTTGGGAGATATCATTCCCAATTCCACTATAGGACACAATTGTTTTGTTGAGAACCATTGATTATTGTACTTGATGGGCTAATTTGGTTTTCACAAAGCATAATAAACCACAAAAAAATATTAAATTTGTTGAATAAAACATTATTATAATTTTTGGCACACCATTTTCATAGTTTATGATAATGGACCAACCTTTTATCAACTAGATCTACCAAATGGGAATATGGTAACACTATAATTTTAAAGTTTTCTTATAATTATTAACCTCAAGAGAACATAGTATATACACCTCATTTTTCACTTACCGATGATCTCTCTTGTGGGACTTATTGGTGCATCAATCTCCCCAAGTGCAAGTCCTAAAGATTAAATTAGGATTAGGGTGAGTCAATTGGTGATGATTAATGGGAGAATCATTGATGACCATTTATTGTGTCTTCCTTCATACATATCCTATTATTTGCTTACTTATTAACAAATGCTTCATATTCTCATTTTCTTTCCTCTTCTTGATGTTTGTGTTTTTCCACTCAACATATATGGCTTGCCCAAAGGAATTGTCTATTCCCTCCCCCTTCGTTAACATCATAAACTAGGTTGAATAAATATCATGTTTACCAAACATTATTTCTAATTATTAGGCTAGGATAAATATATTAGATAATTTTGATAGATAGTTTATAGGGTTTGACTTGTATTTTATTGGTTCATCATTATCATTTTTCATAGGCAAGACATCAATATTATCTACTCTCACACATAAATCCACATTAATAAGAATATGAATTAGGTTTTAAGATCTTATGCTTAGGTAAGGTTAGTTTATGTAGTACTCATTTTATTGGATTCTTCCCTATGAGTAAATTTTATTTCCCTATACCATCTACTTGATCTATCAATGAAAATTACATCTTAAAAGGACCATTTTGTTATCATAATTTCCTAGAAAGTCCATCAATACTTACTAATGGGAAGATGGCTTCTAGAATATAGATATCAGTTGATAGTACCTAAAAATACACAAACATATTTTATGATATTTAGGCATGTTTTTAATCAACCATTATAGGATATCACAACTATATATAATCAAGCAATAGTTATTATTTCATATTAGTAGATAAAATTATAAACATTGTATAAATTCAAAAAGGGGTCTAGTAAATAGAATGCAACACACAAGGAAATTAAGAATTGTGAGATAACCATATCATAATCTCTATTATTATAAAGAAATAACATTATTATTATTTCATACAAATGGAAAATGATTAAAAACATGAATTTATACAAATATTAATCCCAAAAATATTCCCTATATAATAGGGTAGGCATTATCATATCCCATTGTAAAAGCTATGCAACCTCAAAGATAAGCATATTACAAATGAACTATAAAAAGTTGATTAAAAAAATTATTTAATAATCCTAACTACCATGAGTAATAAAACATTACTCAATTACATTTATTTTAAATGATGAATTAATCACCCCTTGGGCTAAACCTGATATTTCACCCTTAATTCAACATTGTATCAAGTAAAAAAGAGAGATTCTCTAAATGCCTCAAATTTTTGATCCACAAGTGATTTAGTGAAAACATCTTCACATTGTTGATATGTCAAAAATAATAGATCTAGAAGTTTTTTTTTTAACATGTTCACAAATGAAATGAACTTACACCTCAATGTGTTTAGTGTGTTCATGAAGTACTAGATTGTGAACAAACTTCACTACTCCATTGTATACATAAATAATTGTTGGATGATTCTATGGTAATCAAAATCCTTCAAGTATACATCTAATCCAAATCACTTCACAAATAACTCACCCTATGGTGTGATATTATGATTTTATGTAGTATCTCAAAACATAAGTTTGCTTCTTTTCCCCCATGATATTGGTCTAGATCCAAAAAAGAATACAAATATTGATGTATATTTCATGTCATCAATGTTACCTACATAATCTAAATTCAAATATCATCTTAAGAATAAATTTTCATTCTTCTTGTATTCTAGGCGAACATCCATGGTTTCTCTGATGTATCTTAACACTCACTTTGATTCTTTCTAGTGAGAGACTTTGGTCTCTTGCATGAACTAAGATAGATAAATGACATCATAACTGATGTATATCCTAGTATAAATTAGGTAAATGAGACTCCATATCAACTCCTAATATAGAGTTATATTTACCTATGATGATGAATCTATTCAAGAAAACTAAAGTTTTGTCACCATAAGTGTGGAAATTGGTTTTCTATCCATAATGTGAAACTTTTTGAGCATTGTCTTGAAATATTTGAGTTGATATACAAATATGTGATTTTATCTCTACCAAACTTCTAAACCATGACACTAATGTAAAATCCCAAGATTGATTATGTCGAATTATGTATTTAGATGTTTTTATGTTGACTTAATCATCTTCACTAAACTGATAGTGATGAATAGATCATCAACATATAAAAAATAATTACCATCTCCCCCTATTGTTTAAGGTAGATATTTGGATCATATATACTAATTTTGAATCCATATTTGAAGATATGCTCATCAATTTTGATGTATTACGCCTTGGGAGCCTATTTAAGACCATATAATGATTTGAAAAGTCTAAAAACTTTATCTTCTTTTCTTGGAATGAAAAAACCTTCTAGTTAAGTCATGTATACTTCTTGTAAATATCCATTAAGGAAGGCACCTTTCAAGTCTATTTTATGGACTTTCTAGCCAAACTATGTAACTAGAGCAAAAATCATCCTGATAGTTTTGATCTTTGTTATTGGATAAAATGTATCCTCATAGTCAATGCCTTCTTTATGAGTATACCCTTTTACAACTAGCCTTGCCTTGTGCTTTTCAATACTACCATCTACTTTTTAATTTATCCTAAAAATCTATTTACATCTAATTGGCTTCTTCCCTAGTGGAAGGTCTAAAATCTACCATATTTTATTTTGCATTAGTGAATTATATTCTACATTCGTGGCATCTTTCCAATATTTTTATGGTGTGGCTTATTGAACTAAAGAATGATCAATAGATTAAATAATTATAATAATTAAATATAAATTAACTTCTCAATCCATACTATGGGTCCTTGGTCCATTGGTGGATGTTTCTAGAAAACTATTAAATTTAACATCTCTTAGTGTACTTTTATACCATATAGGTATACATTGAGTGGTTTTTGTGGGTGATGGACCTACACCATTATTTCCATCATAATCAACATTGTCATCTCCTGCATTATCTAGGGGAGTGGTTTTCTTATCAGGTGATCATATAGAAGGAGCTTCTACTTATTTATTCTCAAAGAACTCAACATTCTTTCTAGTGGAGACTTGTCTAGTTTTTGGATCCATGAGTCTATATAGAAGTGCTTCTTCACTATACCGTATTAAAAAAAATACTTTTTTGCTTTCATATCAAGTTTAGTTCATTCTGATTTGTGAATGTGAATACTTGTTTGGTATCCAAAACTCAAAAATGTGTTATATATGGATTTTTTCATGACTAAGCTTCATGTGGAATTATTCCATCAAGAGCTATAGTTGGAACCCTATTGAGTAGATATATGACAATTTTGACTACTTATGCCCAAAATGCCTTTGTCAAGCTTGTATCATGTAATATACATAGCACCATTTCCATGAAAGTATGATTCTTCCATTCAATAATTGCATTTTTTTTTGGTGTATGAGGTGGTTCAATTTGATGAGGAATGTCATTTTATTTTAAAAACTATTTAAGCTCAAAACTAGTGAATTCCCCCCACCCAAAATCTTAGCAAAGGGTTTTTATTTTTCAAATGGATTCTCTTCAATAGCTAATTTGAATTTCATGGAAATTTTAAAGGATTTACTCTTTTATTTCACATAATAAACCCATATTGTTTTTAATAATCATCAACAAAGAGTATGAAGTACTTAAACTGAGCATGACTAGGTGTCACCAGTTCGTAGATATCAGTATGTACTAGATCATGTTTTCTATGGGCTTGATATGTAATTTTATTAGATGGATCTGTATGTTATTTTCCTTCTAATAAATCTTGACATTTTTCTATACCCTTTTTTAAGAGGTTGTAATCCTCTTACCATGTTTTAATAGTGGAGTGTGTCGATATATCAAAAATTGATGTAGCCAAATCTTCTATGACATAATTATGGTGAGTCTATATCCTTTGCTATGAGTGCCTAATTATTTTTATGTATGAAATAAATTTGAAACATATGATTCACATTGGATGCTCATGTAACAATTTTTTTTTTTTTTGGTTTTATCTCTGATCAAACACATTTTATTTCCACTTTTAGAGTCAATGTTAATATTCAAAATGTGGTCTAAGAGTTGTCTAATTGATAAAAACTTTTTGGTTAAATTAGTTACATAGATAACATCTTTTATTTTAAAATTTTTTGCTCTTAGGGGTAAGGTAATTTTGTCAATACCTAGCACACTATATGAAGTATCATCACCCAAAGAAACGTGATTTTTGTTTAATGTGTTCTTCAAACTGAAAAACCAATATTTTCTACCTATCATGTGTTAGGTTAAACCTAAATGAATATAACATATGTCACTTTATGATGTGAATTCTTTATGTAAATTGGTAGTATACATGAATTCTTCATTTTCATCTTTGTCTTCATATTCAACAATGTTACTTTATTTCTTTGATTTATTTTGCAAAGTTACCTTCTTCTATCCCATTGGTTTACTTTGGATGATGGGGAGAATTTTTGCGTATTGGGATTTTGGACACTAGAAGATCCATTATAGAATGTATTATACAACAATTCTTGAGTTCATGTCCCTTATGACTATAAATGAGACATTATTTTTGGGATTTACCCTCTTATGGATTCTATTTAGGATTCTATTTTAATGATGGATTTGAAGACTTTATGGGTTTCTTGCCATTCTATGAAGTGAGAACATGTTGTTATCCTTATTTTTGAGTAATGAAAGACTCTTCTTATTCCAACATAATTACAAGTTTTTCAAAACATGGTTTTTATTATGTGATAGTGAAGGTAGTTATAAAAATCTTGTATGAGGGTGGTAAACCTCTCAAGACAATGGGTAGAAGAGATTCATTTGAATTTTTTTCATCCAAGGATTGTAATGATGCTCTTAGTGTTGCAAAAAATCTAAGAAATCACTCAACCTTTTCACCTAATCTCATTTTTAGATAGTGAATTTGAATTTGTAAGTGTAATTTATTGTTCTCATTTTTGGAATCAAATACTATTTTTATCTTATCCCAAGCTTCCTTGGTAGTTTTGGATTCATGACTATGTGGTTTCACTTCATTCAATACCCTAAACATTATGATCAATTTTCCCTTCTGATTAGCTTTGTCATATTTACATTGTTGGTCAACATTTATTACATGTTAGGTATATGTACCATATACAATGGGCCAAATTTCATAAAATTTGAGTTGAGTTATGATCTTTATCTTTTAAGAAAAATAATTATCACCTTTGAGTAACTAATAATCTAGTAGAAATATTTTTGGAGCCTGCGCAGCTATTATTAATAATTTGAGTGATGGATTGGTTCCGTATCACTCTAGGTATATATGTCTCCCTTTATATATACTATCATACCAATATGTAGGACCTTTGTATATATATTTTATTCCTATATACCTATCGATATATAGAAGAAGATCATCATTTATATATACCTATCAATATGTGAAAGAGGCATTAACATACATGAAAAAGCCCAGTACATGGTACCTAGATAGTACTGAAAAGGTTTAATCTAATGATTATCACCTACTTAGATGAAATTCTCCATATGCATGCATAAATTTTCTATATACTTGGAAATTATACCTTCAATATTTATTCCTTTAGATTGAAATGAATAGGTAAATAAAGGGAAGGCTATGAGTGCATGTGCCTTATTTCTCTCCAATGATTTTATAGGCTAATGCCCAGACGTATTTATTGTAGCTATGTTAGTATATGTATGTTATAACTCAAGCATGATATATTTACTTGTAAACATGTGTCAAAGTCATCATTTTCACCAAACACCATGAATGAATTTCAAAAAAAATTGTGATTTTGTGTAATTTTTATAATAAATAAAGTTATAATTTCTTGTAATATGTAATACATCATGGAAAAGATTTTTATAATACATGATTTTTATTTTTGGGCCTTTTCTTTTTAATTCCATTTTAATTTTTTTTTTCTTAATTTATCAGAATACATAAGTTTGGGGGTTCCTCTAAACTTTATAATTGGAGGAATTTAATGTTTACACCTTTTGTAAATGAAAGTTTTGATAAAAGGAAAAGTTTCCAATTGGTTTATAGGTGCTTTTAAGATATTTTCAAAATAATTTCACTTTAATTTTAAAAAAAAAAGGATAAATGGATTTTAAAAACATAACTTATGAATTGTAATTCACCTTAGATATCCTTGGTTGACAATTCATTCAACTTTCTTTACTCTACTTTAATCTCCCTTTGCTCCACATGTCAACTTCAATTATAAGCCAGCTTTACATAACCCAAAAATCTATATGAAAATTACTACAAATATACATAAATATTAGAATTGGAAGTACATGAAGTAAATAATATTATATATTCCTAAAATCTAAGAAATCACTTTTATATCACATGTAATGGAGAAAAACTGACTTGGTGGTTAATATACTATTGAAAACTAATCAGCCACTTTTGAGGATCCAAAAATGTTGTACGAACACATTAATAAGTGTACTTAAATGTTTGAGATGATGAAACATTTATAAATTATCACTCTCCAAATGTTATATTCTATAAAAATTGAATGTATGGATTGTACTAGTATAAAACTTGCCTACTACCATGATTAGTGAAGGATAGTTTACCGGCATACAAAATATGTTATAGACTTATGTAAAAATTAACATAATAATTTTATAAGGTCATCAAGGGAGTGACAGAGGTCTCTAAACTATTTTATTTCCAAATGATGCTTCTATCAAAAGATATGGAAAAACCTTGATTAGCTGTAGCTTGTAGATTTTCTGACAGCAAGGGACTAGGAAATGTTTTTTCCTATAAAATTTTATATGGCTTTGTCTAAATGAGAATATGTGATTATTTGAAATGAATGATAGATTAATTTACCACATCCAATTGGAATCACCTTCCTATTATTTGTGTACAGCTCATATTGAAGAAAAGCATATAGAAAAATATAGAAACAATTTTTTCAACAACTAAGGACTATTTTGAATAATTTGGACTTATACACACTAAAGTGGAGTGGAGAATATTTTCTCCAAAAATAATTTTCCTATATTCCAAATAAGTTGAACTATTTCAAACCATTTGGGCATAGATCATTTCAAATGAACTGGACTATTTCAAATAATTTTGAATTATACCCACTAAATTGGAGTGAACAAAATTTTATTTAAAAATATTTTTTATATATTCCAAATAGATTGGACTGTTTCAAACCATTTGTGTATAGATCATTTCAAAAAAATTAGGATATTTCAAATAATGTGGATTTATAGCCACTAAATTTGAGTGGAGAGAATTTTCTCCAAAAATATGTTTTTATATTCAAAACAAATTAGAATGTTTCAAAGTATTTGGGCATAGATCATTTTGAATAAATTAGGCTATTTCAAATAATTTAGACTTATACCCACTAAAGTGGAGTGGAGAATATTTTATCTAAAAATAAATTTTCTATATTCCAAATAAATTGGACCATTTGAAATCATTTAGGCAAGATCATTTTGATTAAATTATATTATTTTGAATAATTTGGACTTATACCCACTAAAGTTGATTGGATAATATTTTCTCCATAATTATTTTTTCTATATTCCAAATAAATTGGATTATTTCAAACCATTTAGGCATAGATCATTTTGAATAAATTAGACTATTTCAAACATGTGGCATCATTTTAGGCCTTCAGACTGATTGATCCTTTGATGTAACTTCAATTATTGGGACACATGGTACCATTTGACTGGACAAATTATAGATGAAAACATAATAAGCAATTAGTTCATCTACTAATATAATCTCATTTGATGTTTCCCAAGTTTTCTTAGTCATAAAAATGTATGAGGTTTGATGGATAACCATTCAATTTTGGAACCAAGGAAACATAGGAAATACAACTACATTCTCATCAAGATGTTAATGTTTTCATGAGTCAAGGTAACTTGGCATTGGCTAAAAAATTCAATGAGAGAGAGACTTGAGAATTGTTTCTTGTTCATTGGGAAGATCTTCATGAGCAAGTGTCAATATACTAATGGATCAACTTCATCAATTTTGAGATAAACTGATGGAATATCCACTTGCAAGGGGATTAGCTTTCAATATTGGACCTAATTCAATACTTTTGAGGTATCTCCAACTATAAATAAAATTGCATTTAACAAGATCAAAATATTAGTAAATTAAAATTGATAAATTTGAAATAAATTGGACTAAATTTTAAATAAATTAGAATTGATTTGTATGAAATTGATGATAATCTTTACTACTATAATTATATTTCATAATCAATAAATACACTTGAATTAATCATATGGAAAAGTTACATCCTTCTTAAAAATGGCTCACTGTTGTTGGCATGGATTTTTTGCTTTCTCCTAAGAATGTGATGATAGACGTAGTTTTGACTCTCTAATACTTTTCATCTTTATGACTTCCATTTCCAATATATCTACTTGACATAACATAGCTTATTTTGAATTTTTTATTTGTAAAACAATTTTGAGAATTACAATTAATGAACACCATGTTGCAATTAAAAAAACATCTCCAAATGTCCCTTTAAAAATAAATTCATCAAATATTTGTATGTTTATATTGAAGGGATTTTAATATATTTTCCCAAAAAAAATATGAAATTTGATTTTTTTTAACCCATGGCTTGAAGTATTAGTCTCAAATGATTATCCTCTATCATTGACCAAATGCCAACATGAGAAAAAGACTACAGTGCTAGCTTCAAAAAAAAAATTGAATGATCTTGAATGTTATTTTTTAGAATTTGATTTTAGTTCCTCCTTTGAAATGTCTAAATTTGTTAAAAAATAAAGTAATAATTTATTAACAATATTTGATGCAAATTTAAGGGTAAAAATTCTCCAAATCATCATTAATAGCTCTGGTATTATCACAAGATCTCATGTATATGCTATGCTTAGATTTATTTTGCTTATAATTCAAGTTTCTCTAGTCTTGATCACTATGCTTGATAGTCTACCTAATTACTTACTATTATTTTAATTTTTATAGGTATTTATTTATATCATGTACCTCTCTCATGACACTTACATTCATTTCCAAACTCACACCATTCATTCCATTGACCAAATTTCCTCTGTCAATTTCACTAGCTTCTTGTTAGGTTATCCTCCTTAGGTATCAAACACCAAATGATGATATAGGTCTCATGGGATAATTATTATATGGTATATGCTATTATAAAATCAATTAACATCTAATTCAACCCATTGTATGTGATCAAACATTATTCTCCCATTCATTCCACACACAAGGCTCACAATGGTCTCTTAAGGCTTGTAGCCTTTTTTCTTTGGTTTGAAAAATATAAAAATTCTCCTAAGGATATAAAATTAAATTATATCACCCTTTATCTTCCTTTAAATCTATATAAAATTTCATACCCTAACTCAACACCTAAGGTACACTTCCTTTATAACCCATCTCTCTATTAGGCCTAATTAGCCCTTAAGCACACCTACAGGTCTAGAACCCATATTGTATGGGCCCCTTTCAGTATATAACCTTTTTATTCAATTTCCTCTTATCTAATTAGGTATTACTATAAATTTTCATAATTTTCCCATTATTAAAACTTTCAAACCAAATTTATTTTACCTTTCACCACATAGTGCTCTGGCTACGTCAAATAAATCTCCTCCTCCAAATCAGCATGAAGAAAAGCAATATTTACATACATTTTCTCAATATCTAAATCATAAGCACTTACAATATAAATCAAAAATATAATGGATGTCATTTTAGCAATAGGAAAAAATATCTCACCATAGTCAACACCCTCAACCTGAGAGCAACCTTTTGCAACCAACTGGGCTTTATACTTTTCAACACTACCATCTAACCTTTTTTTTGTTGAACACCCATTACCATCCAACAAGCCTACATATTTTAGGTAATGTTATAAGGTAATATGTATCATTCTTTTTCAAATCTCCTAATTCTGCTTTCATATCAATCTTATAGGACTCTGCATCATTTATACCTAAAGCTTCTTCTACAGATCTTAGTTCATCAGTGTTAGTAGTTAAAGAAAATATGCATCACCAATCATCAATAGAATACCTTCCCCGTGGTTATCTATGCCTTGTATACCTTCAAATAAGCTAAGATGGAGGTTCTTCTTCATCTACCTCCTCTTTAAAATATTTAGATCTTGATGATCTTCCCTTAACTTCTTGTCTCTGTCATGGCCTCAACTCAACTTTATTAGGCATAAGAGGAAGTTGAATCCCTTATTTCTTTTCTATTTACTCTAGCTACTATATAATATAAGAAGGTTTAGTTTTTTTTTTAAAATAACACTTCTAGAATATAATACCTTTTGTGATACTATATCCCAAAGCTTATATCCTTTCACATGATATCTATAACTAATGAAGATATATTTCACATCCTTGTTCTCCAATTTTATCTACTTCTGCTTTGGCACATGTGCATATGCCTCACAATCAAAAAATCTAAGATGTCACAATGAAATCTTATATCTAGACCATGCATCCATAGGTATTTTATCAATAAGCGCTAATGTAGAAGACATGTTGATCAGGTAGTAATTAGTGGCTACAACTTTAGCCTAAAATCTTTGTTCTAGTCCAACACCACTAAGCATACTCCTAACCTTCATCAATATCTTTTTCATTCTTTATACAACTACATTATACTGAGGTGAGTATGGAGTTTAATTCTATCAATGTATACCATAATCTTAACAAAATATATTAAAATCATTAGAGCAAAATTCACTACCATTGTCAGTCCTCAAACACTTAATTTTATTTCTAGCCTGCAACTCAACCTTTGCTTTAAACTCTTTAAAATGATTGAAAACTTCATATTTACTCTTTATAAAATAAACCCATGTATGTATACTATAATCATCATTAAATGAAACATAATATGTTGATTTTGAAATCAAAGGAATATAAATAGGATCAAAAACATCAGAATGCATAAAATATAATACATCACAAAATTAATGAGAACTTGAGTGAACCTAAATGTGGTTTTGTTTACCATAAATACAATTCTCAGAAAAATAAAATTCAAGAGTGTAAGATCTATCAAACCTTAAATAATATTTTTATTCTTCAAGGCCTTAAGACCTTTTTCTCCATTGTGGCCAAGTCTCTAGTGCCATAACATAGTATTCTTTGCAGGGAATTTTAACTCCATAAAATATGCACCCTTAGGTACCTAGAAACCATGACCATCCACATAAATAGTAATTACCTCTTTATCCAATAGAGTAGTCTCATATGTAGTTTTTATAGAATTACTATTGCTGTCAATTGTGCATGTATCAAGCTTGTACAAAGTACCAATCTTGACACCTTTTGTTATCAACATAGCACTTCTAACCATCTTACAACCTACTTCAAAAAGGATAATCTGCACACCTACATCTATTAGTTTACTTAGATAAAATAAGTTATGAGATATACCAAGGATATAAAACACACCATCAAACCGTTTAATCATTCCATCTATAAATCTAATTTTAATTCTACCATAGCCAAAAATGGTTAGAAAAGAATCATCACCCAAGTACACCTTACCTCCATCAAATTCTTCATACTTATAAAACTAATTTTTATTAGAGTTCATATGGTAATATGCACCTAAATTAATTAATCATGCATCATTACCTACATAGGTTTCTAAGACTGAAATGAATACATCACTATCTTCCTTCTCAGATTCAAAATCAGAATCATGCTTCTTCATTTTCTTCTTTACAATCCATTCGGTAGTGACCACATTTTCCATAATTCTAGCATCTCAACTTGGGCTTTCTATGATATTTTAATCTCCCTTTGGACTTGGATCTAGTTAACATGCTTCTTGTTCTTCGTACCTCTTCTCAAGCATTCAAGGCCTCTTTAGCACTGATGGAAACTTTCTTCTCATTTCCTCAGAAATCAAAGAACTTATAACATTCTCAAATTTCAATGTTATATAAGTACTTCCTATATCCATAGAAATAAAATACCATGAGTCAAGTAAATAACAAATCAAAATTTAACATATATCTTCCTCATCCATTTTCACACCAACTGATACTAATTGAGATACCAACATATTAAATGATTCTAAGTCTTCTGCAATTTGTTCACCTTCTTTCATTCTAAAATATTATAAATTCTTTCTCAAGAAAATTTTATTAACTAAAGATTTAACTTGGCAAATCACACCTAGTTTCTTCCAAAACTTCTTTGTTGTGGTCTCTTCATGGATATTAATCAATACATAATCTACTAGGCACAATATGATGAGACCTTTGGGTTTTAATTCCATTACATCATACTTAGATGCTCTACTTGGATCTACAATTTTTTGAATATTTTCATCAATGGCATCTCATTGATCTCGATCAATTAGAAAATCTTCTATCTTTAGCTTCCACATCTCAAAATTGCACCCTAAAATTTTTTCAACCTATATTATCCCTAATGTGATTTCCTTCTTAAAATTCTTGCAATAAATAACACCAAATATCTCTTGCATAATCTCCCACTCAAAACTAGATTAGCTCAAAAAATCCAACAAGCCCACAACTAGATTCAAAACTGGCCAATCTATGATACAACTTGAAATGAATACAATATTGCATAAATAATTATTTACACTAAACCTTGAGAGGAAAATATGAAATTCCAATTTGAATTGTTAAAAAAACATAAGAAAACACATACAATAGAAAATAATAGCATACCATAAAATGTGATTACATGGGGAAAACCCTTGTGGGAGAAAAAACCCAAACTCCAAAGTAGTTAAATATATTACAGAAAATCAAAAATCAATTACAACATACTTGTAGATAAAGAATTCAAAGGAGCATCACCCTTATACAACCAAGAGAAGAACAAGTTCAGAGCTTTAGTTCACAAAGCTCATCTTAACTTATTATCTTCTATTTCAACCTTCTACAAAGAAGATAACTTTTACTTATATAATTTACAAATGAAAAGGAGAAGAGGAAGTAACTTTATGAGCAAGGAAAAAATGTGTCACCCTTAGTGGGATTGCTATTGATGAATAATGGCATGCTTTTTTTTCTGGTGCATAGGTCAAAAGTGGATCCTCCACTTGTGATCAATCATCCTAAACTTTCATATGCTTCAAAAATAATGTCCCACTCACACATGTTCCTCCAATCTAGAATATTAACTTATTCCCAACTATCTCATGTGCACACACATGATCCCAAAGGATTCTCCATCACCTTTTGACTTCTCCTCCACTCAAGATCATGAGGCCAACTAAAAGGTGCACCCCATCTCTACCTTGTCATTTTTCACCTAAATCAAAATCATTTGAATCACAAAAAAAAAAAAAAAAAAAAAAAACCTTTTCTCTTTATTGGATTGGTATTCCCCACTCCATTCACATTTACTTTATCTCATGTAGATTCTTTCATGGGACATGCCAACTCATCTAAAATCCACTTCATTACCTACATCATCACCTGCATAGTCATTACCAACTCACCACTGCCACCTCATCATGTGAATAATGACTATGAATAGTAGCTCATGAATAATGACTCATGAATAGTGATTTTTGAATAGTAACTTGTAAATAGTGTCCTAACTTATCAAGGTTGAGACACCTCAATTAACAACATTCCCTTTACTCACATCATATTACATTGGAGGAATCTAATTTATTTGATCATGATACATATAGGTTATGTCATTCTATAATCATTTCCCATTATCATGTTTGAGCTTATATAGTTACACATTCCTTTATCCATACTTATTTCTTTCATATTGTACTTGATATGCTATGTACTTAACATGTTTTTACACATATATCTAAGAACTAGTATGATATGTTTATTCTAGTTTATTATACTTTACTTTATTCACTTCCTTAAGTGTATTGTCTTACTTGATTTTGTCTTATTTATTTGAGGATTTAAATATGTTCCATTCTTTGTATCCTTTGTGCCTTTGATTTCCTAAATTGAAATTTTAATATGTCATTGTTTATAGTATGGACAACTGAATATGTCATTCTTTTCTTTGTGGACATTTGATCAAGTAATGCCCTTCGATTATGCGACATTTGAACATTCCCCTTTCTTAAAGTCTATTGTACTATTAACTTTTAAGTTAAATTTGAGTGCTCTTGTGTGTGTTTTATGGCTTGTTGAGCTTGTAATTTTACTCTCTATATATTTCCATCATATATATCATGCATCTTAGGACTTGATGTGATCATGTTCTATGTGATTCAATGATTTATTTATCTATACATGTTTTTCCTATATTTTACATATTGTATACACAATCTGTATGATTATCTTATCCTTTTGAGGTAAGATAACTACCAATTTCTACTTCCCCTCACCTCAAAATGGGGGGCATATCAATGGGATCATGTCAAAGAGGAATGGATTCTACATTTTTCATAGATCTAGACTACAATAGGGGCATGATATGGAAACATGTTATCCATACTTATATTAATTCTCATTTTCATATTTTATTGGGAGAAAGTTATGGAAACATGTTCTCCATGTTTGTCATAGTTTTAGATATAATTGGGCCATGGTATGGAAACATGTTCTCTACACTTATAAAAATTCTTAGATTTTTTAGATTTATTGGGGGCATGTTATGAAAACATGTTATCCACACTTGCATATTTTACAAATTGGCCAAGTTCATAGTTATATGATTTAGATACATATTTATGGTAGAATTATATACATTTGTATCATTGTTATTCCTAGGTTTCATCTTAAGACATGTACAATGTGCATATGTTATGCAAAGGGCACCTAGATTTCAAAATCAAACCAATTTTTAGATTTCAAATTCTTTTATGGACTTGAGCACATTGAGATGGACTTTTATAGACTATTAGTGAGCCAATCTACTATAGCAGTAGTTTGTTCACTTTTGGGAATGTTAAGGTGATTAAATCACTCAATATTGACAAGTTTATAATAAGAAGTGAATAAATCATCCACCCTCAGAGTCACAAAATATATAGTGTGAGTTGACTTGGATCACTCATGCTCACCAAGTTATAAGTATGATTAGGGCTACATAGCTGAGTTAACCTAAACTACTAGGTGGTAACTCATTTTTCTCCAAGGTTGTGGGAGAGATGTTATCCAATCTCTCTTTATATATGCACTTTTGGGTTCCTATAATATCATCTCCAATGCTTCAAAATGAAACATATTTTTGAATAAAATTACCATTATGCATGATGCATGCATCGATACATAGGTGTACTCCTAAACCTTATTTTTTATTTCAATCATTTCAAATGATTTTGATGTAAGATTATATGCATTGATTATATATTGCATGTTTTTTATGTAAGATTATATTCATTGATTATATATTGTATCATGTTTTTGGTTATAAGTCATTCACCAGTAAAACACTAAATTGGTTCTCACATAAAGGCAAGGTTTGTTTTACACACCTAATTACTCTTTTTTTTTTTTTTAAGTAGTAATTTCATTACTAGATTAAAGGGGGTGGAGGGTGTGAGGAGAATGTAGATACTAAATATGAATTATATAACACCTCAGACCTACATTCTTGGCAAGCACTTTTCATGGTTGTTCCCTTCATTTCCTAGACCTTCCTACTATCTCTTGTGTCTAAGTACTTATCTCTTAGTAATACCAATGTTATTCTAATGACCTATGCATTTTATGTGGCTCAAAATGCTATAAATTTTCTTATTAACATCATCTAGATGTTTGGGACCTATACCTATTTTACATCTTCCTAGATGTTTGTGTCCTAGTTAGACACTTATGTCGATCCTAGTGTTCTATCTCAAACTAAGTGTCTAATGCCCTAAATTTATCCAATTTGAAAATTAAGAATATTCATATGGTCATCCTAAGTGCACTTTAATTCAAGATAATTTTGGAAAATCTTGGTATATATACATGATCAATCCTCATTCATAACTCACTTAGAAAATTCCTACCTCTCACAAGAAAACATACCAAAATTACTCAATCAAACATTAAAGTTATTTTAACTTATATATTATTTCATATTAGTCATTAAGACAAAACATTTATAGGTGTGAACTACCGAAAGAGTAGCCCATGAATTTTATTTTTTAAGTAATAATCTAGGTCACTATACGTACTTAATTTTTCACATATTGTACCCTTATGCATAGAAAACATAACACATTAGGGGATAACTACATCAATCTGAAGCCCTCTTTAGAGTAGTAGCTATGTAGGCAATACCCATTGATAGAGGAGTCTTTGGGGTTAGGTTGAAACCATGATCCCACTGACTTTTTTTTCAAGGTCACTACAAAAATGGAGAGTAAGGTTTTTTATCATTTGATAAGAGCAATAATTTTTTGTGAATGATTAGAAGATATAAAAGTAAATTTAATGGAAAACTTACAATGTTCCAAGTGGTCACATCCATATCTAGTAAATATTTTGTACTGGATACATACGTCCATGTTAGATAGGTGTGTTGATGTAAAAATCTAAGGTTGATACAAGCATCTGAGGCCACATAGTACAAATTTATAGAAGTTGATGATTGATATAGAATACAGATCTAGTCCACTTCCATATTATTTTAACCGATCTCTACATGTGCACATTAAACAATCTAAGTACTCTTATTTTCTATTAATTTCAAATACAATAAATAGTTATACTTATTTTTTTAGTATATATCAACATTTAAATTCAGAACATTATTTATCTAAGTTTGTAATTTATTGACCTGCTATAGATCTATTTATCATCCTTGAGCTTAGTCATTTATATATTCTTAACCCTATACTATATTTATCCATCTTATTTAGTGTTAAACATGTAGGTATTTTATATAAATTTTCCTTCACTGATTGTTATCTAAATAAAATAAATTAAATTATGTTATCATTCATTATGACCTCTACTATATACAATATGATCAGTCAATAAAAAAATATATAAATGTAAAAAATAATATTCTATATAAGGGAAAAATAATTTCCCACCAAATTAAACCTACTAACTAAAACATTTTCTAATGAAACCAAAAACTACAAGACATAAAATTATCAATAGGCCAAGATTTTCAACCATAACTTGTATTGATTCAAACTGAATGAATTGAAATAATTATAAATCTAAACCATATTTAAATAATCCTCATCTCAAAATTTAGTGTTGACATGTAAAAAATCAAAAAATCTAAAATCTAAAAAACCCATTTATTTTTAGCAACTACTATTTATAATAAGTTTTGCATGCAAGCACATGCGACTCTAAAAATTTTCCAAAATAAAATAAATACTAAAATTATCCCATGGAATGAAATTAAACTAAATTTTACATTTGGTTCTAAAATTCTACAATTTCTAAAAATATAAATTTTTTGAATAAATCATTAAATATTAATTTGAGACCTTAAATGATCACGTTTAGCCTCTAAAAAATATTTAAATCAAATCTAAGTAATTAGAGTATCTTAGGATAGAATCAAACTTTTTTATATGTTCATTTTGGCATATGAAATAAATAAAATAGATTTATGGGTCAACATTTATGGCCTCTGAAAGGTTGGCCTATTTTTTTGCATCATTCCCCTTCGATTGAAAATAATTCAGCTCCTACAAGTGTCCCTAATTATATGGATACCATTTGTATTTATCAATCTTATTCAGCTCCCATTCTATAATCTAAGTGTTGTCTTCTTACTATATTCCTTTCCACTAAACCAAATCCCTGTTATAATTCCCTTATCTTGTGCTTATTGTCTTCATATCTAAAATTTGCACTATTTTTTATTTCTTTTTTGGAACTTGTTGCTACCAATTTATTTATTCATCTTCATCATCTTCACCATCTTATCGATGGAATTCATATAAATTTGAAATATTAAATACTGGAGATATATAAAAATTCTATGGTAAACTCACCTCATATGCATTATCATTGATTTTCTTCACAATTCTACATGGCCCAATTTTTTTGTCTTCAACTTATTATATGTATCTTTTAAAAATTTCTCTTTCCTCAAGTAAAACATTACCAACTCTCCTTCTTCAAATACCTTAGATATTCTTTTTACATTAGCTAATACTTTATATTTTTCATTACTTTCTTGCAATTTTCTTCTTCTTCCTTGTAACTATTGCATATGCTCTGCAAACACTTCTACATCATCGCTAATTTGATATATAATTAGCAATTATACTAAGTCTAAAATACCCATAAGATTTTTTTGATAAATTTTTTGAAAAGGTGACTTTTCTATTGATCTATTTATTGGATTATTATATGCAAACTCACCTTGTGGTAAAGCCAAGTCCCATTACTTTGGATTTTTTCCCATTATGCATCTCAATAAATTTTCCAAGCTCCTATTCATGACTTCTATTTGTGGATGATATTCACCACTGAATTGTAGCTTAGTATCCATATTATTCTACAAAGTCCCTCAAAAATGACTTAAAAATTTTGTGTCCCTATCTGAAGTAACAGTTTTTGGAAAACCATGCAATCTCATAACATCCATAAAAAATAATTCTGCAATTCTAGTGGCATCATTAGTTTTATAACATGTAATGAAATGAACCATTTTTAAAAATTTGTCTACAAAAAAAATAATTAATTCATTACCTCTCTCTATATTTGGCAATCCCAACACAAAATCTATACTCAAATCTATCCATAGTCTTCTTGGAACCGGTAATGGCATGTATAGTCTAGTATTTTGTGCATGTCCTTTATCCACCTGACATATTTTGCACCTTGAAACATACCTTGTCACATATCTCTTCATATTTGGTTAAAAATAATTTTCCTTCACCAAAGCTATTGTCTTCATCTTATCAAAATGTCTAGCCAAACCACCACTATGTAATTATCTTATTATATTATATCGTAGAGACCCAACTACTATGCATAATTTTTTCCCTTTGAAAAGATAACCTTCTTGTATAAAATACTCATCATGAATAGAATTTGTCCCACATGTTAATATATTCTTGCACTACTCAACTACCTTTCTAAAATATGGATTAGTATCATATAATTCTTTAATAGCTTCAAATCCAACTACTTCACTTACCATAGTAGTTAATAACACTACCCTCATACTCAATAGAGTAGCTCCCTGATTCTATTTTTTTAATTTATGTTTCAACACAAAAGTATAAACTTGTAAGTAAGAAACCCACTTTTCATGTCTACTATTCAACATCTTTTGTCTATTTACATACGTCAAAGCTTCATGATCTGTAAATAGTATAAACTCTTTAGGTACTAGATAATGCCTCCAATGTCTTAATGCATGTACAATTGCATAAAGTTC
Organism: Torreya grandis; assembly: GCA_037957365.1. Taxonomy (NCBI): domain Eukaryota; kingdom Viridiplantae; phylum Streptophyta; class Pinopsida; order Cupressales; family Taxaceae; genus Torreya; species Torreya grandis. The sequence continues at coordinate 1,687,204 of JARHVA010002633.1, read as the reverse complement.
AATATCATAATTAGAATACTTTATTCTTACCTCATTCAAATTCTCACTAAAATATACTATTGGCTTTCCTTCTTAACTCAACACAACACCAATTCTCACAAATGAAACGTCATAATCAACCTCAAATACTTTTTTAAAATTTGGTAATACTAAAATTGGTCTTTCTATAATATTTTTCTTCAAAAATTCAAAGATTTCTATGGCCACTCTAGTCCATGCAAATTCCTTCGCTCTCATGCAATTTTTTATTAGTGCCACAATACTACTAAAATTTATAATAATTTTTTTATAAAAAGTTGTTAAACCATGGAAACTTCTTACCTCTATAGCGTTTTTTAGAATAGGCCACTCAACAATCATCTTTATCTTTTCTTCATCTATTTTCACACCATCTACTGAAACTATAAATCCCAAAAATATCAAATTGTTCTGCATAAACCTACACTTCTTCAAATTTGCATACAACTTCTCCCTTATTAACAAATCCATTACCATTCTCAAAGGTTGTAAGTGTTCTTATTTAGTCTTACTTAATATTAAAATATCATCAAAATAAACAACCACAAACTTACCAATATATTCTCATAGTATGGTATTCATCACCCTCATAAATATGTTAGGTGCATTAGATAATCTGAATGGCATCACCATCTACTCATATAAGCCATCCCTAGTCTTGAATGCAACTTCTTACTCATATCATTCTCGAATTTGTATTTGATAGTAACCACTCCTTAAATCAACCTTGGTAAAATAATTTTCTCCTACAAGCACATCCATCATATCATCTAAACGAGGTATAAAAAACCTATATTTTATTATAATTTTATTAATTTCTCTACTATCCACACACATTCTCTATCCTCTATCTTTAATTGAAGTTAGTAACACTGGTGTTACACATGGACTCATATTGTTCCTTATCACCTTCTTTCTTAGTAATTCAGTACCTTGTTTATTTAATTTTACATGTTATGTTGCACTCATCTTATAAGTTTTTTAATTGGATAGAGATGATCCTAGAATCAAATCAATCTAATGTTGAATATCTCTCTTAGATGGTAAACCATCTGGTAACTCGTTAGGCATAACACTTGTATATTCTTTCAACACTCTTGCTACTTTTGTTGGTATTAGAACCATTTATGTTTTTTCATTCTTTGCTACAAATACATAATAATAACTTGCTACCTTCATATCTTGGATAAAGTTTTTAGTAGAGAGCATGTTTTCTATCTTCTCTTCCTCTTTAAGAGATAACAAAACTACCTTTGTACCACCTTTTCAAAAATTATATGTATTCTTTGTTCCATCATGAACTACTTTCCTGTCAAATTTCCACAGTCTCTCCAATAACACATGACATGCATCCATCAGAATAACATCACACCATATTTCATCATTATAAGTTTTTCCTATATAAAACTTGATTAAGCATATTTTATCTATTATAACCTTATTCTATTTCTTAAACTATGAAATTTGATAAGGGTTAGGATGATTTTAATATTTCAAATTTATTTTCTCAATCATTTCCTTAGAAACTATATTTTTACAACTACCACCATCTATAATCACTTTGCATACCTTTCCACCCAAAGTACATCTTGTTCAAAAAAAAATTGATCATAGCCATGCATCACCACCTTATTTATTTTGCAACTGATCCTTCCTTAGAGAGATTATGGTTCTTCTCATCATGATATTCTCTCCAATATCAATTTGTATAACTTCAGTATTCTACTCTTCTATTTCAGCCTCAACTAGATTTACTTTTGGGTGATCTTCTTGCCTCCTTTCTTGATATTGATAGTATGGGCACTCATGTTCTATTCCCTTATTCTCCATATCTATATTAGGCATAAGATCTATGTTGATTTGGAAACCATCATCTAACACCATCATAACCTTATTCTCTTTGAAATCTTCTTCCTCTTTGTTGGTATTGAAACCCTTGTTTATTATCATCTTGCCTTTCTACACCACATGATGATTCACTTTTATTGGCATTAAAACCACCTCTAGTGGTATTAAACACACCTCATCCCCTTATTGGAGGGGATCTGACTCTTTTTGAACCAGGATATGTCCTTTTGAAATTATGTCCATTATGTTTTTCTTTTGCTTTCAAAGCTAATTGATAAGTCTCCTCTATGTTAAGTGTTTTATACATGCTTAATTCATATTGAATAGAAAAGTTTAAACCATTTACATACCTTAAAACCATATACTCTTATGTTTCATCATGATTCACTCATATCGAGAGATTATTAAACTCGTCTATATATTCTTGTATACTGTGATCTTTTTGCCTCAAATTTTAAAAAAAATTATATAGAGTTTGTGCACAATCTACAGAAAGAAATTTCTCCCTCAATTTCTTCTTCAACTTTTCCAATGAATTAATCTTCTCTTTACCTTTTCTCTATCTCTTTTTCTATAGGTTATCCCACCAAATCATTGCATGACCTTTTAGTTTTGTGTATGCATACTTTATCTTCTTATCTTCTCTCATAGTCTTCCACTCAAAAAAAATCTCTATGTTATTCATCTAATCTATCAACTCCTCTGGGTTTTAATTGCCTTCATAATCTAGAACATCAAACTTTATTCCTTGATTTCTTATTTCTAAATCCTAAACCATCCTCTCTTAACATTGATGGTGGTTTTTTTTGTTTTTTTTCTTCTTGCTAAACTTCTTCATCATGATTTGTGTCTTCCTCTTCACCACCTTATTTTTTTAATTTATTGGTGATAACCTCTGTTAATTATTGAACTTGTATCTACATCTCTTGTATAATTTGATTCATCTGCACAATACGTCCTCATCCTCTCATCATTATTTATTCTTTCAAAATTTGAACTTGCTCTAATACCAGATAATGAAACCAAAAACTAATAAGACAAATAAAATTACCAATAGACTAAGATTTTAAACAATAACTTATGTTGATTTGTATTAAATGAATTAAAATAATTACAAATTCAAACTATGCTTAAATAATCCATAACTCAAAATTTAGAGTTGACATGCAAAAATTCAAAAAAAAAAAAATCTAAATAAAAAAATCTATTTTTAGTAGCTACTATGTATAATAAGTTTTGCATGCAAGCGCGCATGGCAGTAAATTTTTTTTGAAATAACCTAAATACTAAATCAGCCTATGGAATGAAATTCAACTAAATTTGATATCTGAATCTAAAAATATACAATTTCTAGAAGTAGAAAATTATTTTAAAAAATTATTAAACGTTAATTTTAGACCCTCAAATGATCATGTTTGGCCTCAAAAAAATATTAAAATCAAATCTAAGTAGATAGAGTGGCTTATGTCAGAATCAAAATTTTTGATACGATCATTTTGGTGCATGGAAGAGATCAAATGGAGTTATGGGTCAAAAGTTATGGCCTCCCAAAGGTTGGCCTATTTTTTTTGCATCATTTTCCCACCCAATGCATTCAAACTAGCATTAAACTTCTTCTCATTAGTCAAAATTACAAATCAAACCAACAAAATTATTTTCATACTCATAGATCATGGAAAACACTCATTATTCATAAACACAATTCAAAAAAATGAAACATGAAAGACAAGACAACTACCTCACAAAAATATTTTTTTGCTTCTTTCCTCAACTCCAACATTTTTTAGGTAGATTCAATGAAATAAAAGAAAAGCAATAGTTATATATATCAAGATCAAAGAAATAAAAGAAAATACTAAAAAATAAAAGCGATACACATTGTTTGTATCTCAAGAAATAATAAATAATTACCATGGAAAAGAGGTTTACATTTATAAGAAAGTTATTTTTACTCTATCTCAATGTGATACCAAATTTTCTCTCAAAAATTACGATCTCATATTTATACTAAAGTTTTTCATATGGCCTTGATAGTTTTTAATTTCATTTTATGTTGGTGTTGATAACACATCAAGGAAACCTCTACATCCTTATGTGTATATTAAAATCAAACAAAAAATTAATAAAATTTAATGCAACAATGTAAGTATATATCGATGCATGATCATCGATGGCATCTCTAGTAGAAACTGCATCAATAACAATCATACTCAAAATTATCACACAACCAAATCAATACCCGACGCACATCACAAGTAGGAGACATTGATCATATTCATCCTCCAAAAATGAATGTGGATTGTTGATTTAAGATAGAAAGCAAGGCTCAACCTATAAGTACACACCTATCAACATAAACATGCCTAAAATTACCAACTATATAACTCCATACATCATATGCCCTATTCTCAAACCCTCACACATCATATACCCTATTCTGAAACTCGCACACCATTCTAACATCATTGCCCACCTTCACAATATAAATAACTACCAAACATCCTAGATGTAATGTTACCAATATTATTGGCAATTTTTATTAATTTTTAATGGAACAAATAATAAATTTTAAAAATTGTTTTATGTATTGTGTAGGGTTTAAAGAAGAATTATTATTATTATTATTATTTTCTAATTTTTATTCATATATTTTAAGTATAATCATTAATATAGATTTATGATTAGTAATTTAAATTTATGAGGAAAAAAATTATTATATAAATAATTAATGATAAAGTTCACCTTAAAATGATTTAAAAATATACTAGTTTAGATCTTTTATGATAAAGTAACCGTAAATGAATACTCCTCTATCACTCTTATTCAATTTTTAGTCAGGAAAGGAAAAACGAATTTAATCAACCTCTTGAGCTTCTCCAAATCAAAATGTTTGGAAAAAACTATTAATTTATAAATTTGACATGTTTGGATTGATTATATATATATATATATATATATATATATATATATATATATATATATATATATATATATATATATATATATATATATATATATATATATATATATATATATATATATATATATATATATAATCTGGGCTGAAAACAATTATTCCTACACTTGCGGCGATTAGGCTCAGACTTCAAAATTAAATATGAGTGAATTTCAATTAAATCTCAGTTGAGGTTTTGGTTTTTGTTAAGATAATTTTATATTATAAATATGATAATAAGTAATAATGAAATAGTGAATGTGTAATTATTGATAACGAGATCTGGGCTAAAAACAATTATTCCTACACTTGCGGCGATTAGGCTCAAACTTCAAAATTAAATATGAGTGAATTTCAATTAAATCTCAGTTGAGGTTTTGGTTTTTGTTAAGATAATTTTATATTATAAATATGATAATAAGTAATAATGAAACAGTGAATGTGTAATTATTGATAACGAGCCTCACTAGGCTTGCAGTGGATTTATATTATTGCTTCAATGTGGAAGCTACAACGTTTGTTTTATGTGTTTTATTCATTTGGTGGTTAATGTCCCAAACTCTTGAGCATAGCCTCATTTTGAATTTTGATGAATTTCAATGGTTTTAACATAGTTGTTTCTATTATCTAATATAATGGTATAAAACCCTAGAATTTTCACTACGCCAGAAAAGAGATATGCCGAGGAATGCAAATGGTTTGCAATATTTTTAATTACATAACCAAAATGGAGGATCATTTCTGTATATATTTGTTTATTTCTTTACTAGTTATTTTATATATTCTAATATATAAAATTAGTTTGCCTATTTCAATTACAAGATACCTGAATACTCAGTAGGATAGAAGAAAATAGTGATGCTATTTGGAATTATTATTTTAATGGTTTTGAAGATTAAAAAATTTAAGTGCAAACCGCTAAAATTTTATGCCATGGCAATTATAACAAGAAAAAATGAATATTTTATATAATATATAGGCTCATGAACTCCAAACGCAATATAGAGTGGATCACCTACATTCTAATATTTTGTTTCAAAGAGAGATTATGAACCGAAAGAATTGTTAGAAACTACAGCACACTGAAGATAATTTCTCCACTCAGTGTTTAACTTATTGTTTCCCCCTTCATGCATGTAGTTTGCATGATCAATATTTTTGTCTTAGCGTAGTTTGCATGCTTAATTATTTTGGTCTTAGCTCATCTGCAATTAAATAGTAGTTTACCTTTCAGTCTTAGTCCTTACTCAATCTGCATGTAGTAGCAGTTTAATATTAGTTCCTTCAAACAGTTAAAGATGAGTTTAGTCAAGTTCTTTATCTGTTTTCATTCTATTTATGTATCCTTATCACAGTTTTTAATATACAAAATCAAGAAGATTAATGAAATCTTTTTTTCATGATTGTCGTAGCAATTTGAGTCCGTCTCATTTTATTTCTATTATTTTCTTTATTATCTAAAATTTTTGCTCTATTTTTTTAATACAAATTGGTATCAGAGCTAAGGGGTGAGGAGAAGTGCATAGAGCAGTCAGCATCCAGGTTAGAGGAGCAATGACCAAAAGTGTTGAAGGGAGAGAAGAGAAGCTGAAGCGCCTAGCCAGAGTGTAACAATTGAAAGTCTGACGTCCTGTGACCTGAGCGAACAAGGAGAAGGCTCGACGCCAGCTAGATAAGAGCTATTGGTAGTAGAGCAGTGGCGTAGAATAGTCTAACTCATTAAAGAAGGGACCGACGCTACCAGTCTATTGGAAGAAGACCAATGCATTAATGATTTGTCTAATGCTACCAATCCGTTGGTAGGAAGCACCCAAGTGGAGAAAGCACAGCCAGCTTGGAGGTGAACCAAAGGAATTGAGACGTAAACATAAGCATCAGAAGGTTAAAAAAAGGGTGGAAGCAGTAGTCTAGCAAATTAGAGCATGGCATCCTACAGAGGTTTTGATTCAAATTTTGTAGCTTCTTGGTTTCCCTGCAGATCCTCTCACCATCCATCCAAGGGTGGCTTGAGACATGGCAACAAATAATAGAATTTCTTAGCTCTAGATTCCCATTTTCAATGGTAAGAGTTATGATTTTTAGGCAAGTAAAATGAGAACATTGTTTTTCTCACAAGATGTTTGGGATTTGGTAGAGAATGGTTTTGTAGAACCACAGGATGAGGCTACCCATCAGGCATTAACTCAAGCACAAAAGGAAGAGCTTAAAGAGAACAAGAAAAAGGATGCAAAAGCTCTATTTCTAATCCAAAAGGAAATGGATGAATCTACTTTTTCTAGATTTGTAGCAGCAATGAGATCCAAATCGGCATGGAAAATCTTAAAGACCACCTATAAAGGTAATACAAAGGTAAAAATAGTTAAATTTCAATCTCTTAGGAGAAGTTTTGAAAATTTGCAAATGAATGATTCAGATTATATAGACCAGTTTATGGGTCAAGTATTGAATATAGTGAATCAAATTAGATCTAATGGAGAAACAATAATAGATCAGAAGATCATAGAAAAAATACTCAGGAGTTTACCCAGCAAATTTGATGCAATAGTTGTAGCTATTGAGGAAACCAAGGATTTGGAACAGTTATCAGTAGATGAATTAATGGGATCTTTGTTAACACATGAATCTAGAATGAATAGGAATAATAATACTTCTTTTGAGAATGCTTTCAAGTCTCAGGTATCATTCGGTAGAGGAAGAGGAAGAGGAAGGTCAAACTTCAGAGGAAGAGGCAGAGACAGAAATGGAAGGAACAATCCAGATCAAGGTGAAAACAATAATTAAAACTACAACAATAGAGGACGTGGCAAGAATCACTTCAGCAAAATTCATAGAGGTTTGATAAATCTAACATTCAATATTATTACTACAAAAAATATGAACATTATGCAAGTGAATGTAGAAAGAAACAAGGAGATGTGGACAAGAAGAATGCTAATTACACAAATGAATCTAGTTCTAATTTTGGAAGCTTATTTCTCACTTGTCATGTTGCTCAAGAAAATGCTAGAGATATTTGGTTTTTAGATAGTGGATGTAGTAACCATATGATAGGGAATAAAGAATTCTTTGCTAGTCTTGATGATTCTGTAAAATTTAGAGTGAAATTAGGAAATGATAACAAAGTGGATGTAATGGGTAAAGGATTAATAAATGTTTTGGCAAAAAATAATGAAAGAAGATTTATTCTTGATGTTTATTTTGTACATGGACTAAAGCATAATCTTATGAGTGTTGGACAGTTAGTACAGAAAGGTTACAAAGTATCTTTTATGCATAATGTTTGCACAACACTAGACAAATTTCTAAATGACAGGTTGATAGGAAAAGTGGAGATGACCAAGAATCAGATGTTCCCTCTTCGAATTCAGTGCATCCAAGGAGAAGAGGAAGCCCACTTCAAAACCATGCATCTAGACCAATCATGGCTATGGCACTTAAGGTATGTACATTTACATTTTGGAGGTTTGAATTTGTTACAAAAGAAAAATATGGTGAAGGGATTACCACCAATAGAATAGCCAGGAAGTGCATGTGAAAGTTACATTCTGGAAAAACAACATAGAGAGAGCTTTCCAATAGGAGCCTCATATAGAGCAAAGGTAATATTGGAGCTAGTCCATAGTGATTTATGTGGACCAATACAAATTCCATCATTTAGAGGTAGTTCTTATTTTCTAACATTCATTGATGATTTTAGCAGAAAGACTTGGATATATTTTCTCAAAAATAAGTCTGAAGCCTTTGGAAAATTTTAAGAATTCAAGGCTATGGTTGAAAAGTAGAGTGGCCTTTACATCAAGGTACTTAGATCAGATAGAGGAGGTGAATATATGTCTAATGAATTTCAATATTTTTGTAGATATCATGGCATTAAAAGGCAACTTACTACAAGGTACACACCGCAGTAGAATGGTGTAGTAAAAAGGAAGAATAGAACAATCATGGAGATGGCTAGAAGCATGTTGAGGGCCAAACATTTGACAAATGAATATTAGGTAGAAGTAGTAGCATGTGCAGTATATATTCTGAATAAAAGCCCAACAAAGACTGTCAGAGATCGAATTCCACAAGAAGCTTAGAGTGGTAAGAAGCATAGTGTACATCATTTCAAAATTTTTGGTTGTATTGCATATTCTCTTATACCATCTAAATTGCGAAGAAAACTTGATGATAGAGGTGAGAAATGCATTTTTATTGGCTATAGAAAAGAATTAAAGGCTTATAAGTTGTATAACCCCATTTCAAAGAAAGTAATTATTAGCAAAGATGTGGAATTTAAAGAAGAAGAAGCATGGGATGGTAGCATTGATAAAACCATCACAATTGGAGCACCAATTCCCCAAAATGAAGAAGAATATGAAGAACAAAATTTGCAAGGTGATCAATCCTCTCCACAAGCAAGAATAAGCACTCCAATAAGAACACCTAAGAGCTTAGCACAAGGTGAATCATTTGGTCATGCATGCCATCCTACTCAAAATTCACAAGTAAGTGATGAATCAGATCCAATACTTGCCACTTTAAGATCAAGATTTAAAGGTAAGAAAATGAGAAACTTGAATGAGATTTATAATCAAGAAGAAGAGAAGTTAGATTTGTGTTCAAATTTTGTTATTTTCTCTCATGATCATATGTATTATGAAGAAGCAGTTGCTGAGGAACATTGGATAAAAGCAATGGATGAAAAGATGAATGCCATTGAGAGAAACCAAACATGGGATCTAATTAATCTACCTAAAGGTAAGGATTGCATAGGAGTCAAATGGGTTTATAAGACCAAATTTGATGCAGAAGGAAATGTTCAAAAGCACAAGGCAAGTTTAGTAGCAAAAGGTTTTGCACAAGAACATGGAATTGATTATAATGAAACATTTGCTCCAGTTGCTAGACTTGATACTATTAGAATGGTTTTAGCAATAGTTACACAAAATAATTGGAATTTATATCAAATGGATGTCAAATCAGCTTTCTTGAATGGTTTCCTAGATGAAGAAGTGTATGTGAAATAGCCACCAGGTTATGAAGTGCATGGACATGATGAAAAAGTCTACGAATTGAAGAAGGCCCTCTATGGTCTCAAGCAAGCACCAAGAGCATGGTATAGCAGGATTGATTCATACATGACAAACAATGGATTCAGAAAAAGCAATAGTGAGCCTACATTGTACACAAAAATCAACAAAGAAGGTCAGATTTATGATTGTGTGTTTGTATGTTGATGATTTGATTTTCACTAGAAATTTGTCTATAGACACATTTAAATCAGCAATGAAGAAAGAATTTGAAATGACAGATTTGGGATTAATGAAGTATTTTTTGGGCATAGAAGTTGTACAATCAGAGAAGGGAATATTTATTTGTCAAATTAAATATGCAAAGGATGTGTTAAGGAGGTTTAATATGTTGAATTATAAATCAGCACCTACACCAATTGCTACAGAGACCAAAATTAGCAAAGAAGACAAAGGGTCTAATGTTGATTCTACAACATTCAAAAGACTAGTTGGTAGTTTGATGTATCTTACACTACAAGACCAGATATCATGTATGGGGTCAGTTTAATCTCTAGATTCATGGAGTCACCAAAAGACTCACATTGGCAAGTTGGAAAGAGGATATTGAGATATGTGGCAGGAACAACAGAATATGAAATTTTATATTCCACAACTAATAATTTTTGTTTGATTGGTTATACTGATAGTGATCTTGTAGGTAGCATTGATGATAGGAAGAGTACTTCTGGACATGCCTTTCTTTTTAGAACATGTGTGGTCACATGGGTATCTAAAAAGCAACCTATAGTGACACTTTCATCAGCTAAAGTAGATTATGTAGCAGCCACATCAGTAGCATGTCAGGCAACTTCGATGAGGAGAGTGTTGACATATTTATTACAAGCATAGAAGGAGTCAACACCAATCTTTTGTGACAACAAATCAGCAATTGCATTATCAAAAAATAATGTTTTTCACAAGAGGAGCAAGCACATTGATACATGATTTAATTTTATTAGAGAGTTAGTGAACAATGGAGAAATCCATTTGGAGTTTTGTAGATCTGAAGACCAATTGGTAGATATATTCACAAAGGCATTAGCAAAGGAGACCTTTGATTATCTAAGACAAAATTTAGGCATTGTAAATGTTGAAGTAGTTAGTGATAGAAATTAAGGGGGAGTGTTAGAAACTATAGCACACTGGAGATAATTTCTCCACTCAGTGTTTAACTTATTGTTTCCCCCTTCATGCATGTAGTTTGCATGATCGATATTTTTGTCTTAGCACAGTCTGCATGCTTAATTATTTTGGTCTTAGCTCATCTGCAATTAAATATAGTTTACCTTTTAGTCTTAGTCCTTGCTCAATCTACATGCAATAGCAATTTAAGATTAGTTCATTCAAATAGTTAAAGATGATTTTAGTCCAGTTCTTTGTCTATTTTCATTCTATTTATGTATCCTTATCATAGTTTTTAATATACAGAATCAAGAAGATTAATGATATCTTTTTTTTCATGATTGCCATAGCAATCTGGGTCCATCTCATTTTATTTTTGTTATTTTCTTTATTATCTAAAATTTTTGCTCTATTTTTTTGCCTACAAGAATCAAAAAAACCTTTTTTTATTGCAAGAACAAATTAAGAAAAAAAATACTAAAAGACAAAAGTAACACATATTCTTTTCATCTCAAGAAATAGCAAAGAATAGCCATGGAAAAGACGTTTATGTGTACAAAAATGTGGCTTTTATTTTCTCTCAACATGATCTCAAACTTGCTTTCATATCTTACCTCTTCATATATAGACTATTTTTTTTTGTATGGGCCTAATATGTTGTTAATGCAATCATTCATTTGGGTTAATAATATATGAAGTGAACCTCTACATCCTTATGCACACATTAAAATCTAACAAAAAAAAATCTAACGTATGAACGAAAATATCTTCAAATAGTCTTACCATAAAAAAAAAATGTACTAATGTCATTGAATCAATTTAATGACCCCTCATCCTTCTATATTTGTGATTGCATCACTAGCAAGCAACACATCCCTATTGACCATGCTCTGGCACTGTGGCATGGTAGCACCAATGTGTGATATGCAACAATTTTAGGGGATCTGATTGTATTCATCCTTCAAATATGAATATGTTCTGATGGAACAAGGCTCAATCCAATAGATACACACCTATCGACATAATTATATACTTCTAATTTCTTACAGCCATCAAAGAAAGGGTTGATATAATGATCCACCTCTCTCTCTCTCTCTCTCTCTCTCTCTCTCTCTCTATATATATATATATATATATATATATATATATATATATATATATATATATATATATATATATATAGCTTAATCAAAGGGAAATCAAGCATCTCTAGCTCAAGATATAGAATTGATAACTTTAACACATAGGGATCCCCGTATAATCTCTTGGTGGTGTGAACTAGGCCATCAATACATACCGCAAAGTAAGATGGGAGTCAAACCTATAACCAAGGCTACCATATTCTCTAATTTGAATCCAATACATTTCTCTTAGGAGGTCATAACATTGTTTAACTTAGTATCCTCTTCATAAAATCACTTCACCCTCACTTATAACCAATAAGAGATGTTGAGGAGAGGGACATTATTAGCTTAGTAAGGTTAACTTTCATTATGTTTTACTCTCTTGGTCGATAGGCCGTCGGATGATAAGAAAAGATTGCATAAAACATTATATAGTTTTGACAAGAAGTGCTCTTGCTTTCCAATCCCTTATGTTACAAGGAAACTTACATCTAAGAGTTAGTAACCATAATTACACTCTCCATAAGCTAGATATGTGCATGTAATTTATAGGTTGCACCATATACCATATATGTCTATACAAAATTGTTTGAGAAATTCTCTACTCCAAAAATGAACATGAGGGTAAGGTAAATTTTTGTAGTGAATATTCATTAATTTATGAATATTAGATTTTTAGAAGTAGTACATAAGGCCCATTCACCTAAAATTTTAAGATGTAATTTTTTTAGGGGTTGACTCACCAATATTTTACAATAATTATGGGGATATCCATATAATTTTACTTATATATATATATAGTACATATATTCATAGGGGTTACCATCCAAGTATCTTTCTTGATCACATTACCAAGATGTTGAGCCTTGAGGTCACTCAATAACATAATTTTAACTACCTAATTACATTCTTAACAATGCCTCTCTACCACCTTATTGTTAACACCAGACAACACATTATGTTGCTCAATTATTGTCTCTTGATAATACACTACCACTTGAAAGGATTTTGCCTCCCAACTACATTCTATCACTCGATATCACTATGTTTCCTGACTATATTTTATCGTTCGATAAAACTGTGCCACCCAAACATAGTTTATTGTATGGCATCATTATACCATATGACATAATTGTGGCACTTGGTAGCATTGTACTACCTGATAACACTTTACTACCTAGCAACATTATACTGCATGGTAGCATTGTACTTCTCGATAGCACTTTACCACCTAGCACCATTTTACTACCCACCAGCATCATTTTACCAATTGTTGTCACTCAACTACATTTTAGCTTTTCTTGATCATTTTTATTTGACAACACCTTCCCAATTGTTATTGCCCATCTACATCTTCAGTCTTGAAACATCCTCCTTTAGTTACAATGGAATCAGTGGTAATGGTAAGGGTAAAACATCACAATGAATATCCATTAAATAGAACATAATGTCTTATTCTAGAAACTTAGGAAAGAAGATTTCACAAACAACATGCATTGCAAATACATGTAGTTCTAAAACAAATTTAATTTTTTTTTAATTGTAGAATAATTTCAAAACCATTTCAATGTATAAATTGCCACTGATATATTATTTTATTAGAAAAAAATAATCTTGATAGCATCTCACCACATGAAGATTTTATTAATGACATGCCACCCCTAGAAGACATTCCTTTAGGAGCTTCAAAAGAGAATTGTAGTTCTCTTCAAACACCAAATTCAATTGAAAATTCTACTTAAAAAAATTTGATAAAGGAAGAGAAATACATGGATAATAGGAAGGTCTTTCAAGTTGACCAGGCTACAAAATATCCATGTATAGATCCTATTGAACCAAAAAATGGTAATGAGCCTTCAATAGAATGAAGATGTACAATATATACTTGAAAACTTGGAAAAAAATATAAAATTCAAATTAAATTAGACACAATTGAAAAATATTATGGGAAAAAATGTGTGTGTGTGTGTGTGTGTGTGTGTGTGTGTGTGTGTGTGTGAAGCACCCAAATGGAAAAATAGAGAAGAATGAATGCATATAAGATATGCATGTGAATATGAAAATGATTAGAAATGATAAAAATCTATTATCGAGAAAGGGCGAACAATCAAAGCTCAATTTAAAAAAGTTATGCAGTCCAATCTTAAGGTAAAATCTATACAGCTCTCTACTATTTTTCACATTTAAAAAAATGCAGACTCATTTCTAATTTTTTATATTTTAAGATTTTGTTTCAACATAATGGGTTTCTTGATATTCTACAATCACATTGGTCAGATAGCAGTGCTTGAGAAATCGTAAAATGTCTAGTAATGGTTGAGAAGGAGGATTTGAAAGAATGTGTTAAGAGATCACTATTCATCTCATTGTCCATCAATGAGCTCACTACAGTTGATAACACATCATGAGTTTTCATACATGTGTATACTTTTAAAAACTATTCAAAGCAATATCATATATTAGTTTTCTATAAAATGGTAGAAAATTGCAATGCAAAAAACTTTCATAAATTGGTTGTATCTGATTTAAGAGATAAATTTGAGATGGATGATTATGTCATAGCTATGAAACTGGTGTGTTTTGGCATTGATGGTGCATTGGTGATGTAGGGGCATATAAGTTATCTTTGTATTCATCTTTAAACAACAATTTTTCCATTTATGATTTCAATTCATTACATGGCTCATAAGATGACTCTTGTGTACAAAATTGTTAGCACATTTGGTAATGTCACAAAAGTGAAAGATCTCAATCATGACTTGCATGCTTATATGTCAAGCAGTTCAAAAAGATTTTTAGAGTTCCAAAAAATTTCAATTGACTTGGTTGATCATAAAAAACTATTGAAAGATGTTGAAACAAGATGGATTTCCATGTATGAACCTACATGAAACTTTTTTAAAGAATATTCATCTTTAACAGGTTTTATGTATAAATACCATAGTGAGGTTGACAAAAGAAAAGATTTTCTATCATTTAATAGATTTTATAATATTACTAAAATTATGTGGTATTCTACCAATGTTTAAGGAAATTAATTTTTTAATAAAACATGCTCGAGAGATATCTATCTATATTGTTGACTTCATACATTTGAGAAAATATGTATATCAATCTTTAGATATATTATACACATTGAATGAAAAATTTTATGGACCATTTTTTAGAATCTACAAAAATTTGATAGATTTTTAGAATCCTAAAAGTTATTTAAAATTCAATATCAATGATCATTTTTGTGTCATGGTATATGGCATTGAGATCTCAATGCGTATTTGCTATAGAAGACTTGAAGTTATGGGAGTTGAACCGGAAGATGTACTTGTAACATGTCTACTACATGATACTATTTTATCTAAAACACAAATTAAATTAATAAAAACTCACAAAGTTTATTTATTGAGATCAAAGAACGTTTTCAAAGGGATGAGTTGTTGGAGGGCATGGGAGTTATGAATCCCAGTTTTTGAAATAATGTTAACAGTCAAGAATAAATTATCAATTTATTTCATAAATACATGGGTTCAATTGTTAATCATTTATGTAAATCTTAGAGGTTAATGGAGTTGAGATTAATGGTATTTGAAATAAACAATTATTGAGGTCTCAGTCAACACATTTTAGAATTATAATGATGGATCAATTTCAATATTTAAGTGACCCAACTGAAAATGGTGCAATTACATGGCTATGTAAAAAATTTTATCCTAGTAGTGTATTAAAATAATGTATTAGTGAATATTTAAAATTATATGAACTTATTCAAATAATTATTTTGGGTTCTGTGAATGATCAAAGTATAATACTATGTCCCACTAGTCAGTCAGAAAAAAATTAAAAAATATATCCTAAAAAATACTTAATGATTTTTTTTTAAATATATATGCACTACATATTTGTATATATCATCTAAAATATATCTGTCGATTAATTTCAATGACCCAAATTCAATATATTTTGAGGAGAAGATGAAAATGTATGTGGCCTCTTTATGCCAAAAAGTGAGATAGAGTATTATGCTTTGACCCTGAAACATGAGCGAGTGTTTAGTGCATTATCTTTCATGAAATTAAATCTTAGAAATAGATTAGATAAAAATCTAAAAAATTATTTAAGATTGTATGTTTCATGTTATTTTGTGGACAAATTTCCTTATGACATATCACTTACAACATGGAGTTCTCTAGTTGAAATAAGAGGTGTTAGTAATACATCGACCAATATAGAGGATGTGAATACCAAGATTGAATATGACACTAACATGATAGATGAAAATCATGGTTACGATGAGCACGTTTCTCAAGGATTGTTTCAACTACTTAAGTTTTAGTTTGATAAGTATAACAATTACTATGTTTTGAAATATTTCATATTTTTTCATGTTCAAATAGTTTAAATTGTTTAATCTATTTCATGCATGTAAAATACTTTCAAGATTCTTAAACTCTATGGATTAATTGAGAGTAAATTAGAATTGATGCCTTCATTTTCACATGAATTTTTTTGAAACTTTGACAATAAAAAATGTAGCAATATTTCTTCAATAGATTGGAATTAAGCAATTTATTTGTCCTCTTACAATTCTATGTATTTAAAAAAATATAAATTTTATAACCATTAACTATTTAAGGCTAGCTAATATGCTTGATAGTGACCACAACATATTTATAATCATAAAATTATAAATCAAGATTATTTCAAACATAGTGTAAGTAATATTATATCTTTGCCCCTATAAATTAATAATTATTTAAACAATAAATTAAAAATCCAAAGTATTAATTAATTAAATACTACAAAACATTTATAATCTGAAGCATATTACATTTAAACATAAGTGTTTAATAGTTATTAGTCATTTTCAACTTTGCCTTCACAATAGTTAAGATTGAAGAATAATTAAACAATACATTTAACCAAAACTTTTTCAAACAGTGTAATTACTATAATAGTATAACCATTAAATATTTAAGGTTAACTACGCTAAACTACAACATATTTAAGATCATTAAATTATAAACCAAGAGTGTTTAAAAGTATTAATTAATTAAATATCAAAGTATTTTTATTTAGGTTAAAGGGGTTATTTTTTTTGAACTAAGGTCCCCAAACCCTAAGAAAAGATCTAGAATAAAATAAAAAATATGTTAACCAAGCCAAAAGATAAAAATTTGAGTTCATACTTATCTTGAAAATAGAAGACATCTAGAGAACAACTTTAAAACAACAAGAAAATTTGCCTAAACTGTCAAGATTTTCAAACAAAAGTTGTTGCCCAAATAAAAAAACTAAACAAAAAGAAACAAACTAGGAATCTCCCATAAGATTTTCTTTGTTAGATCTAAGAGACATTATCAAGAGTTTCAAACCCTATTTACCTTTGCCTTTCTTTCTATGGCTAACAATTTTCCATTCTCCTTCCTCCTTAGAATTCGCAATATGGTAATGGAGATGTCCTTTTCTTGATTCTATGTTTACACTGAGACAAACACCCCTTGTCTTTCTAACAAAGATTGGTTTGTTGAATATGATCTAATCTCTACATTTTCATTAATCCTCTCCTATAACACATCATTCCCCCCCCCTCCTTGATCATTTCTTCACAACTTGAGTTTCATTTTGATGGTATTCTTCCTCTTCTTTTAGGTAGATATCTGATTCCAATCCATCATTATCACTTTTACTATCCTCTACAATTGAAATTGTATTATGTTTAATTTCTACAATTTTCTACCACAATACCATCTTTTTGAATTTAAAACTTGGGTAATCATTCACAAGATGCCCTATTTTGAAACATCTTCTACACCTAAAAGGGATGCCTTCAAATTCAAGGGATTGCATCTATTTTTTCTCCCCCACCCACAGTTCTAATTAAGAAGGTAAGTCCTTCGTAAAATCTACATAAACCAAGATATGGGTATATGTGGAATGTCCCTTAATAGTAGTTACTTTGTCAATGGACCAATAATTTATTATTATATTTTCAATGGTTGAAAAAATCACATCATCCCAAAAATGGTAAGGAATATTTGGAAACCTAATCCAAATCGGTTCAAAATTAAAAAAATTAGTCTGAGCATTAAAATTTGGGTGTCAGGGTTTAACCAACAGAGTGTGTTAATCCCACTCCTAAACCATGTCATTAAAAACAACCTCTTTATATTCTATAGAATTAAAAATCAAAATAAACAAACTTTGAGAACAAGGGCAAATATAAATTTTACCTTCCACCCTTGATTTCCATCTAGTTGAGATCCACTCATGTAATGCTATCAAAATTGACCATAACCCTTCAAACTTACAAATCAGAACCTGTGTTGTTAACTATTCTTCCCATTTAGTAATAACTTTTATCTCTTATTTATCAAATAGAACCACATGGGTATCCTTGGATGGAATTATAAGAGAGTTTTTGCATCCTCCCATACTCTCTATAAAGGATCTTCCTCCAAATACTTGCCCTAATTTTTGACCTCTAGATTTAGACTGTGTATATACCTCTAAAATAATTGGATCTACCCTCCCCTATTTCCATCTTCCTATTATCTCAATCATATTCACAAAACCTTGATTATACCATGGATTTAAAATTCTTATGCACCTTGAGGTTTGATTAGCTACCCCAAATCTAAGCTTATCATATATTAGCATCTAATTAGTGTTAAATTTGTTTCTAGTTTGCAGAAAGGGTTTGGAGACCTCCTTTCCTTCAAGGCTAGCAACTCTCTTCTCCTCTTAAAAATCTAACAAAACCCTCCATTTCTATAGGTTAGAGAAAAATAACTTTTGGATGCTCAATCTCTATCTCCTTAGGTAATGATGTCATCATTGAGCCATCCATCATTGTGGGTAAAGATGCCAATGTCGAGCTACTTGCCTCTAAACCATTGATGAAGTTTGCCATTAATCCTTCACTATCAAGGTTTGGTATTTTTATCATGATTTCCATCATGATAACATAAAATGAAAAAAATATTAAATACCAAAATATTAATTAAATACTACAAGACATTTACAATCCAAAGCACAATACATTTAAACATAAGTTATTTTTATTCATAATATCAATAATCACTAAAGTATTAATTAAATACTACACTGCTATATCTCCATATAATATTTAAGCTTAACCACAATACATTTAAAAAATTAAAATTATAAACCTAGAATATCTGAAACAAGTGTAAACTATCATTGACATGATAAAATATATTGAATAAAACAAGTGTATTTTCAAAATTAATAAAGTTTTTTTGAAACAAACATATTGTAAATAATTGTCATTTTGAACATTATAAACTTTTTAAAACAAACATAATATACATTATAAACTTTTTGAAACAAACTAACATTTTTCTATAACAGACTCTCCACCCACTTGTTGTTTTCCATTGCGCTCCATTGAAACCCCACTCTCTTGACCTACCTATGTGCTCTCCATGATAACTATTTTAAGAAGATCCTCTATAGTATAATTGAAATTTATAAGATTTTCTCTATCCTCATTCATTGCATCGCTAATTGAAAGAATACTTGGATCTGTATCTATTTTTTATTTTAATAAAAAGTCTAGATCCATCCCATGTTCTTTAATAATTTTATTCAAAGTGTTTTTCTATTTATTTAACAGAATAAGCTTTTTCTTAAATGCAGTTGGTGAGGTTGTAATTTTGTAGGTGTTTTTCAGATGCACATTAAGAATCTATCTTCTTTCTTCAAATTTTCATATTTTGTCTACAACTAACAAATAATATATCATAATCAAGTACATAAAAAGTATAATAACTAAAATACATGTTAAAAATAATGAAAAAATACCAAAGTTTTTTCATTTTCTACTTTCACATTGGTAACAAGGTTTATATCTCTAGCCCATTTATTAAAATATGCATGTGCCTCTCCATTTGATTTTGACAACCTGTTTATCATAATTCCTAAAACATTATCATTTTAAATATTGTTAACAGAAATTAACTTAGATTGAGATTGATTGAATAAAGTGTCAATCTTTGAGGGTTCATTTTGAACAAGTGAAAACAAATTAACTCTTTGGGAGCGATTGTGATAACGAGCATTGATTTATATGATCAATGTTTTAACCCTTATCTCCCATTTTTTTAAATTATTAAACTCATTAATAACACCGTCTTTTGGATTAGTAAATAGATTTTATAAAATTAACTTATCTACTAAAAAATTAGTTATAGAATCATTAGACACGTTCAAATTATCAGTGGTCGGTGGGGTAGAGGGGAAGAGGTAAAAGCCATTTCTACTACAGGTACATTATTATCTTGAATAAAATCATGTGGATTGAATCCACCACTAGCTGGGGGCCCACTTTTGATCCCAAGATATTCTTCATCTAAATCAATATGTTGTAAACATGTAAGACTATGTGCACTAGAAATACTAGTAAGAGAGAAATTTGGGAAATCATAAATTTGTAGGGTTCCTCTAATCTATACAAGAAGGGAGATATTATTCTCTCTTCTTTGAGTTTGAATGGGTGGTGGGGGTGGTGGCATACTTTTTTGTCTCCTCACAGATGTAGGGTGACCTAAAAAACAAAAAAAAGTTCATAATAGTAAATTAAAAAACATAAATTAATGTAAATTTAAAATGAAACAGTTATTGCATGTACTCAAGAAGATTGCCTATTCCATTTTGATTATCCAAGTAGAATTGATGGTGGTGGTTTCACTTGCAGAAAGAGTAATTTATTTAGTTCATAAACTACTCAATTGTAAGAAACTTCAATTCATTACAAAATATGTAAGGTGGCAAACATTGAATGCATTATTGGGAAGAATCCTTAACAGCAAGATTCAAGAGTCAACTACAAAAAAAATTAATAAACTAATATGAAAAATAATTTTTTCATTAAATAATATAAGATATAAACAATCAAGGAAATTTGGGAGATCCTACAAGTGGAGACACTATAGAATCAGTTCATAGGCATTTAGAATTAATTAAATGAAGACTTTGTGGACTCAGTATTGCCATATCCCTCAAGAACATGTTGACCTTTGGATGCCACCTATTTTCTTGTGCCATATACACACATTCTTACCTATAACAATTAACAATCCAAGAAATGTTAAAATTTTAAATAAGTATAAAGTAATAGAGGTGATTATTTTTAAAACTAAACTCGCCTCATGTTCATCGACAAACAAAGAATTAGTTGTCATTTTTATATAGAGGGCAGTGGGAATTGATGTATTATGTATATAATATAAGGCCTCATAATACAAGGCTAAAATATAATTGGAGGAAGAAATGGTGGAAGTGTCCTTGGAAAAATCATGATTCAAATCAGCCCTAATCTTATTAGATACAATCGTACACCAGTCATATTTCACCCATAATAAAGAATGAAAATTGTAGTAAATAGCCCAGAAGAGAATGTATAATGGTCTTCCCGATAAAATAATTTTGGCTTTAAAAAAATGCATAATAGCTTTCAAAAATGAATTAGATATTTTTTTAACTTGGATTCCCCTTCTGATTTGACTACGTACAATGAAATAAAAAAACATGCAATTAAGACATCAAACTAATAATAATAATTTAAGAATAATAAAAAAATGTTAATATCATTAATAAAATTAGCAATTACTAGTTGGGTCTATGGCCAAGTTGTAGATAGACTCCAAATAATTTTTGTCTTCATCAAATAATAGAACCTTGTTAACACGGTTTGCATTACAATGTGGAAGGCATGTTAAATTGTGGATATCTAATAAAAAAGTGCCAAAGGATATAGATTTAGTGTTAAACTACACATGTATATCATTAATAAAATTAACACATACCAGTTGGGTCTATGACCAAGTTATAAACAGACTCCAAATACTTTTTGTCTTCATCAAATAGCAAAACCTTATTGTTAATAGGGTTTGCATTGCAATGTGGAAGGCTTTTTAAATTTTAGATATCTAACAAAGAGGTGCCAAAGGATATGGATTTAGTGTTAAAATATGCATGGAATTAGGTCTTAGTATAGTTATAACAAGAAACCAGAGATCACAACAGGGTATTATTGATGGTGGTGTAATATTGAGGCATTTCTACTAGGTTTCAGAGTGTGCATGCATCTATCCAATCCACATATGATTCCAGTTGCTTCACCAACCTGAGAAAGTTCAGATATAATATATTTTTAAAAATGATGTCTTGAATGACATCCATTTTTATGAATTCATAATCCATTAGTATTTCTCTTAAGAGTTGTAGGTTAAGTCTAAAGAAAAGAGAGGGATGAGAAAAATATGAGAATAAAGTGTTAAAATGAGGGTCATGGCAGTATTGATGAGCCATAAGGGGTAACAGAATTAATCAGTTTGTATGACCGATGAGATTTGGTCATGTTTTGATATGCTACTACCTTGAAGTGGAGACATGGTGAAGGGTGATAGTACATTGCTACCTAAAAGTATATAACTAGATGATAGTAACATGTCACTTAGTGGCACATGCATGTTATCACCTAGCTACATATTATTGATTGGTAGTGGTAGCATAGTGTTGATCAGCAGTGGCTACATAATATTGCTCAGCACTATGTATTGACCAACACTATGTTGTCTCTTGGTAACATACTATTGAGTGGCAGAAGAGTGTCAAGTGATAGCATAGTGTTTTCACCTGACAACATGTTGCTAACTAACAACATAATGTTGAGTGGCAGCACAGTGTTGAGTAGTAGCATAGTGCTAAGTGGCAGCATAGTGTTGTCACCTAGCAACATGATGCCACCTGATAACATGGTATTATACAACAGGATGATGCTGAGTAACATCATATCATTGTCACTTGATGGCATGCTATCGCTTGGGAGTATAGTGTTGTCAGTAACACAACATTGTAGCCGATCGCTTGGTAGAATGTTAACGGTGTGTATGAAAAATAAACAAAGTGATTTTTACTCTTAGATACACTTGGATTCACCAAGGCTACAAATCCAATTTGCCTAAAAAAGCCTAAGGGGGTTTCTAACATAGGCTCTTAAAATGAACCCTACTTGAGGGTAGGGGAACCTTACTAATTTTTTTCACTTCACATACATTCATCATCCATAAGTTCCTCCTAGAGATATTGTTGGAAAAAAATTTGCCTTCATTTATACTCATTGGGCTCCATTTTTTTTTTAGATGAACTCTTAGAATTCAATTCAAACCAATCTAAGGAATAAGAAACCCATTCCTTATAAATAATATTTCTAAATAAATGCAGTTATAAAAATATGAGATTTACAAGAGTTAAACTTATTTTAAGTAATTATGGAGCTTTTAGTGTACCAATGGATCAATCTTGGGTGGTTTACATAAATACATCCTATCTTAATTGTTATACCCAATGATCTGAATCTTAAGTGGTATTTGGGGAGAACACTATAAATTAATATTTATAAGTTATACACATGCAAAAACAATATAAACAATATTCATGATTAAAAGAAAATAGAATTAAAACAAAAAAAATTATCCATCTGTATGTTTTGTACATAAGATACTCTTGAGGGAGATGTATGATTACTTATATTCTATTTGATTGCTCTTTGATGCTACGAATATGTATACATATAATATAAGTCATGGTGGTTAAAGAACTATTACAAGGGTTGGAATAGTTGCACCTCTATGTATCACTCTTCAGCTTCCAATGGTTGCATTGAATGATTGATCAAAATCCAACATTTAGGTTGGTACCCACACCCTATAGGGGAACTACCACTTGACCTTGCAAGGAGAACCCCTTATGTTATAGTGAGGTTTCGTTCCATTATGAGGGAAGAGAGCATTGCTATTTGTCTATCAATACAAAACAATAAGATTCACATGAAGAGATTATTGTGGAGCAAAGTATGAGGTTCACAAAATAGAGGAGCTTCGTAAACAAGAGATGAGCTTCACAAAGGAGGACTCGCTTCGCAACGAACAAATGACATTCACAAAGAAGAAGTATATTAATTTATATTAAATATATAAATATACAAATATATTATTAATTTTTTTTAAAAAGAATTATAATGTATATGTAATAAATAATATTTGTTATAACTTAAATTTAAATCACTTTAATTATAATCCTAACCTTAACCTTAAATATAATCTTAAATCTAATCCTAACCCTAACTTGTATGATAAGAATTTTTTTTTTTTTAAAATTAATTTTTGGTAATTTTTTTTAAACCAATAAACTTTACCCATAAACTAACAGCATGCCAAAAAAAAAAAAATCGTACAACTACCTAAAGGCTCATAGCCCTTAAGATAAGAAACAAATATTCTAAACTTGTACCATAACACAAATATTCTAAACTTGTACCACGCCTATAGGTATATAACGTATAGAGAAGTTGGAAAAGAGTATGCTTTCTTGAGGCGCTGTACCGTTCAAGTTTCCCAAATCAAGCAAAGAACAAAATTGGAATTTTCATAGCCATATGTTGGGAATAATTTGAGGCAAACAAAACCGATATTCCGTACATCTATAAAAGAGGGTGTTAAATTTTATTGGCGGTATTACAAATACGGACATTACGTGCAATATACACAGAGACAGAGAGCAAGAATTTTAGCTCTTTTACAGCTGAATTTGAGAATAAATGCACAGAGAAAAAGAGACTCGTTGAAAAAATACATTGAGTTGAAGCTTTTGCTGGTAGTTTCTGATTTGATTTGAAAAAGTTAAATATTATAGTAGAAGGAAATCCAAAACAGGTAAAGTCAGGTATATGTCACTTTATTTAGAATAAGATTTGTAATTTTTTCTAATAATATATACTTTGATTGTTAACAATAATCACCAGACAAGGAAACCTACAAAACATTGAAGCACCTCTATGCAATGTTAGAACCGGAAATAATAATAATAATGAAACATCATGAAGATGAATGGATGTTAGCAGCCAAGTAAAGAAGTTCCGAATCTCATTGTTTAAATTGGATTTAACGAGTATTAAAAGAGACCCAATTGGTTTTATGGGAATTTCTGAAGATGGGAGCTCTATCAAGCATTCATAAAAGCATTGGCCATGGTAAGCATTTGTTTCTTACCATCGTCTCCCTGCCACCACCCATAAAATCTGATTTAAGGAAAACTATTAAATAAACGGCTATATTTGATGGTATTAAATACATCCAAAAAAAAAAGCGTTTTTCAATACACCAGGGTATTTACAAATCAGAATGTGTTTTCCGTTAGTTACAACCATGCTAGCAAAAAGCTTCAAATGCATTAAAAAACCTGGTTTTCCTTTATTGTTTTGAGATGTACTAAAATTATTTTTTCATATTTTTCTTTTTTGGGGGGAAGTGGATGAATGTTTTGTCTGGATTAAGGTTAATGGGTACCAGATTTATTGGGGACCTGTGACCTTGAGGAAGCAGCTCGTTCTCACTTTTGCCTGTCGGTTGGTGAACCACAGCCCTCAGGCGAGGAGTGGGTCAATGTTGATGTTGTCTCTCAAATTTTAGTTGACTCCAAAATTTAAATTGAAAATTTTATATTAAAGTTGTTCTATATGCTTCGAGATATTTGTTTGGAAAGAAATATATATCCTGTACTTCTTACTCAAACCTAATTCCTATGTTTTTGGACCTCCTATACTTCATTATTTTCTGAACAGAGCTAATGTGGTTACAGCCAAATAAGATTTTAACAGATCTTCTTTGGCAAACAAATGACAGCATAAAAACCTTGAATTTTCATCTCCCTCCTGCATATCATTGTTGCCCTGACAAATCCATGCTTTCATCATTATGATTTGCATTTTTCTTTTTTCGTAATACTTCTTAAGATTTCTGTAATGCAGGTGAAATTGACTTGAAATTAGATTGGTTGCATCCTTTGAGACGAGGATTATCATCAGCAGATTGCTTGGCCAACGGGTGTGTTCTATATTAGTCTATTATTCCTAATCTTCTGAAGTTTTCAGATTCTAGGTTTTGGTCATTATTAAAAGCTTATGTTTCTTTCAGGGCTTCAGGAAGTCCTCTATCAGCCCTTGTTGGAAGGTAAGTATTCATTTCTGAATTTCCAATGTTCATTATTTGGGTCCTAAGGTGAAGTTGCCTAACTAGTCGATTTCTTGTTATTGACCAAACTGTTGAAATTCCAAAGCTGCAAACTCATTATGAAAATTTAAGGAACCTGGTAATCCACAAAATCTCTAACATGCAGCATGCACTTGCAGCCTCTCTTTTACACGGCGAGATATTTTCCGAGGAGCTGAACGATTAGACATCTTGCTGGAAAAGGGTGTGAATGACTCTAACTATGTAGTGAATTTTAGACGACCAAGCTTCGATGAAGACGGACAACAGCAATCCATTACCTTTCAGGTTTAAAAAAAAATTCGTGTTGTTACATTTTTATGCAGGGATTCAATTTAGGAAAACATGATTTTTGTTCAGCATCTTTTGAACAGGACATACTTCGCACTCATCACTGGTTTAAATCCAAGCAATCTTG
Organism: Torreya grandis; assembly: GCA_037957365.1. NCBI lineage: Eukaryota > Viridiplantae > Streptophyta > Pinopsida > Cupressales > Taxaceae > Torreya > Torreya grandis. The sequence goes on along the minus strand of JARHVA010002633.1, from coordinate 1,660,595 downwards.
ACCCCCTGACACCTAATTCAATTCACGTATTGATGTAACATTTAATTAATAATTTTGAAGATCGTCTGGCCCCATAGGACTGACTCAATATGATGTTGTAGGCTAAAATATGGTCTGATGTAACTTATGGATCAAGCATTTATTGCAACATCTTATCATTTGCAAATGACTTCAAGCCGCCACTAACATTGGGATGGCATGTGCAGAGTACACTAATACCAGCAACTTCTGTCCATGGTATTGCTACTGATTCATTCGGCTCTATACATGGAGGTGTTATATTGCATAGGCGTGCTATAGAAATGGACCATAAATGGGTTTCAGACTCAGACTGCAGCAACATAGCAGGCGTAAGGATTGAGGTTAGCATGGACACTAAATTTGTTATGATATATCAAGATACTTAAATGTAATTAAGAAAGCAGTGTTGTTGCCAATGAAGAAGAACTGTGCGTGAAGGTTCACGTGTGGATCTATGTACCCAATACCACAAACTTGTATGTCGGACAAACAATATGCTAAAAAGAAAATAGTGAACATCTATGGGATTTTTTTGTGTTTGAATTCCGTTAAAGGTTCAAGGAGGATGCACTGCATTTATGCCAATGGCAAATTTGAAGCCCTGCATGTATATCTCTCCTTTCTGATGCAGTCAAGTATGGGGGTCAAGTGAAAGACAACCTTGTCCTTGCAGCCAACGACCTTCCACACCCAAAAGAAACATTCACACAGACCAGGTTGAGACTAAAGAAAAAGACAATCACTTTATCTACTTTTCATAGGAATTATAAAGATCAGACTACACATTCACTCACTCGTCTCTCTGATTACAACACACCCAACAATCCCTCAGTGGACTGGGTTCGACTCTTTGAACCTTTGTGTTCTCTGAACTAACACTTGCACTCTCCTGAGTCCTAGCAAGTCTTCTCTCACTCCAGACTGCCTCCTCTGAATCTTTCCTTGTCTTTTATACCTTGTGAGATGACTCTTTATATTCCCTTTCGATTTTAGAAATGCTCAAAATGAACACTTAAAAGTTTATAGGCCGTTACCTGACCTGTGGAACTGCTGCGGACTAACCGCCGCTTAATGAAGAGTGGTGGTTTCTTAACCGCCGCTGCTGTTAACGCTGACATGCGTTTAACCAGCAGGTTTCTCACGAGACAGAGGAGAACTCTCTGTCTCAGTAACTAAAACCGACCACATTCTGTCCTAGGAGCCTGTTAAAGTGTCATGAACCTTCATGGGTCCTTGTAGGTTGTCTTCACCCTACCAACTGGGCCAATTGCATGCGAACACACTAATATATCGCTTTGGTTGATGCAAGATTGGTCACCGGGATGCTACTGCATCACTTTCATGTTAAAGTCTACTCCTGACTTGTGTTGGTTACATGGTCTGTTAATTTAGCCCATGCAAAGACTACTAGTTACTTCAGAACCTCATGTATTTCTTCAATTTTGATGCGCTCATTTACTTTGCGTGTTTGCATTGCTTCAGCAAGTTGGCCCCATTGGTGAAGATGGCCAATCTATACGCGCAGACTCATATGAATGTCCAATCACATTCAGGTATAAGATATTGGTTTACATCTACCACATTCTCATTTGAAAAAATGCAAGAGAAATGTAATCTATAGATAGAAAAGAAAGCTTCGTGGATTTACAGTACCACAGCATGATCGAAATTTAGTTAATTTTTTAAATCAATCATATGTTGAAACTGTTTTTGCATTGAGCAATAACTACACTGACTCGCCTCTGGATATGCAGTGGCAGTTCATATGATCGAATGCTCGTTGTCAAACTGGAGACAGAATACACAGATTCTAATGATGAGAACTTTTTACAAGTTAGTAACATAGTGCTTAAGTAGCCTATATTTTGAAAATACACTCTCAATACTCAAAAACACTTTTCTATAACTCATCTTTTAGACTTTTTGCATACCTCGAAGGCTGTATGCAATTCATTTTGGCTGAATACACAAATTTGTGTTTGCAGTACAATGTCCGGGTGGAGCTGGGTTTACCTGTTTCACCCAGTTGGCTACATTTTCAACGATTGAAAGCTCGCAGAAGGTATGGAATTAAGCTAGGTCCAGCTTTTGGCTTGTCAAGGTAGGTCATATTTCCATATCTGCTATTCAGTCTCTATAATAAAAAGTATCTGATTTATGTTGAAAATAACCTTTGTTTTTGCTCTGCTCACCTGTTTTTTTGATGCAGCATCTCATTTGGCACTGTAATAGGAGATTTAGCTCCGCATAGTGCATTCCCCATTGGAGGCTTTAACAGTGTTCGAGGATATGGTGAGGGAGCTGTTGGTACTGGACGATCATATTTCATGACTGCCAATGAACTATCCTTCCCTCTGGTATGTTTTATGTCAATCATTTTGTTCACTGACCTTAAAAAAGATTTCTATTTTTTCTGTCTTTGTACCAAAGAAAAACAGAACACATTTTGTGTGACACTGTTCAGAGGATATCCATTAGGATGTGGCCAAGTGATTGGCCATAAGTAATGTTCCACTGAAGGCATAGATCCTGATTGAGTTCAGTTAGTGCAGAAACCACACTTGGTTCTTATTGTTATGTTGAATGCTAGTGATGCCTGCGAATTAATACCATGGATTTTAAGAATGATCTGAATTAATCTAAAAGTCTCAGAACATTTTAAATTTTGGTAGGATGCTCATGGGATGTAATGGCAAAGGAACATGGAAAGCATTTGACTTCCAATAGGTACTTTTTGCCTGAATTAATATTTACTCTGGTGAAAGCACTTAATGACTTGGGAACTTAGATGATTCATGGATGAAGCTTATGATTGCAGTTGAGAGGGGATTGTGTGACATTTGAAAAGCAAACATGGGTACGCATCTTTGAGAAGACTAATGGTTTCAAATTACCTAAAGAGTTGCTGAATGAACTGTGGAAGATTAGTTATGTTCAAACAAGCTCTTTGAAAATTAATAAGGTTTATCCAAAGGATTGTAGTTGAACTGGTGAGGATGATGGTTTTTTATACCATCCATCAAATACAGATACGTGGAGATGGTTTGGTGCCTGGGTGACTTTGACATAATAGATCCCCCTAATCCCGGCAGTTTAAGCAAAAAAGACTCTGTTTTAGATCTATGCTTCCTCAACATCATGTAATCTGCTACTTGAAAATATCTACGTAACTCAGCTATTCCCCCCCCCCAAAAAAAAATCATAATAAGAGCTCATCTGATATTCAATACATCTGAAAAATCAGGAAGCATTTGAAGCTGCTTGATTGGCTTCTGCTCAATCAAGCAGAAACTTGGCTATTGCTCAAACAATAGTAGCAAAGCAAATGGAACATTACAACATTCAATACTGCCACTGTTAAGTGTATGGGCATCCAAAAGTATGATTCTTAATGATGGAATTTTCGTTGGTTCTTATGAGACTTGTGATTGATAAGTGTCTAAGTATGGGCTACTATTCTCTATTTAGAAATAGTTTCTAAATTTTTGATGATTTTATTATTCTTAAAAAAATTAATACTATATACATGCTGAAATGGTGTTCTTTCTCTTTACTTAAATTGTAATTTCTTTGAAATTTTGATCACGTTGGAGACTTTTAGGAGCATGATTAGTCGACCCTGATTCTGAAATTTTAAGGCAAGGCAGATTTTCTACCTCGGAGTTTTTGCAGTTTACTTAAAAGGGTAGTCTTAAGGATATAGACTTTGGAAAATTGAAATATTACATTCTTACAGTTCATTATGGGTGTCTACAAAGTTCAACTTCTTTTTTTCTTTTTGTAGATTGGATCAGTACAAGGTGTTGTTTTTGCAGATTATGGAACAGACATGGGTTCTGGAAGAAGAGTCCCTGGTAAGTTGGCTTTAAAATCTACTTTCAAAATTCAATTTTGAATTGTTCAATATGAACTTGGAAATAGTCAGTTATCTTTATGAAATTATCTTTTGATATCCAGCAGATCCTGCTGGTGCACGTAGAAAACCAGGATCTGCTTTTGGGTGTGGTGTAGGGATTCGAATAGACTCTTCATTTGGACCCTTCCGAATTGATTATGCTGTAAATGAGTTGCATGGAAAGTGTATTTATTTTGGTCTTGGATATCATGAATAAAACTAAGCACATTCGATCCAGAGAAATGGTTTTGATCTTAGCATGCAATTCATCAAATCATTCACGAAAGAGAAATTTCAAATTGTCTGAATTCTGCAATCATGCTGTTCCATATAATTGTTTAAATGACATAATGGTTAGATTTCCGAGAATGTGATCTAGATTTGAGGCTTTGTTTTTTTGATATAAATTATTAGTACACTAATACAATCTTGAGGGATTATCATTAAACAGTATCAAATATAGCATATATACATGTCTTTCTGCCAGTGGATCTTTGACAACCAGTTACAGTTCTAGAGTGAACTAGATCTAGCAAGGCCCTATTTTTATAACTTCTACCAAATATTTTTTTCCTTGAAAAAATATATAACCAGAATGAGTTTACAAAGTGAAGGATTCAAGTGAAAGAGCTGGGGAGCTCCACAATTAAGGTTACATAAGGCCCAATACTTGCTGAAGGTTTTGCGAATGGATAGCAAGTTAAGTGGGTTTGACTGTGGGGGAAGCACCATCGTTACGTGTAATCAAGCTTGAATGGTTCTAGGATGAGTGACTTTCTTGAAATTCTGGTTGTTGGATGCAAGTCTTGGTAGTGTTGATTGTCTCCATAATAGTTCAAAATAGAAACACTATATGCATAAAAAGATAAATAATTATCCGTAACATCAAAATCACTGAGAAAAAGTATCAAATCCCACTTTATTCTTTGACTACGTCTACAATACTTTCATAAAGTTATGATAGAACACAGATTGTAAAAGTAAATAATAGATAAAAATGTCATAGTTGTTTCAAAATAATAATATAAAGCGATTGTTATAGTTGTTACATATTAATAAGATAATGATATTAGTATACATTTACAAACCAAAAAATCCAAAGGCTGAATGTACTCTTCTTATTCAATTTTTCATGGAAGCATTCATTTACATAATTTTTATTCATTGTTAAATATTTTATAATAACACTTTCATATTTTTAGATTCCTCATTGTATAACAAAACCAACCACAAAATATTTATTTTCTTTAACTATTAGGTCTATGCATAGCATCTGAACCCATTGTTAAATATACACACCAATATGTCTCATACAAATGTGAAGAAATAATTCAAAGTCATCCATCATTAACCATGGGAGACTAATATGAATATTTTTCTTATTTAGCCTCAGTTTATTTCACCAGACCTAAGTTTTGTTATGCTTCAAAGAGGAAACCTAACCCATGTTTCCAAGAGATAATTCTAACCATGCCATTAGATCTAGATTACCTTGCACTTTTCAAAAGCTTCAATAGTCCCTTCTATAATGAAATATTAAGATAAATTCCATAACCTAAATGTATTTCCCCACATCAATATCATTGCATTGTTGATTCAATCCACACATTGGACATCAGGTCTTCTTGCAATAAATAGAGATAGTTTATATAATATGCCACCACACTATAAGCTACTAACCCCTTTGTAGTGTGTGTAATGTATGTAAATCCAACAACTACCCTAACTTTTATGGCATGTGAATGGTCTGGGCCCATCTAGTGTACAATATCACACAAAACACCCTAGCATCACCCCTCATGATCACCACCCAGTTCATTTTGAAATATTTCACCACTTGCAAGTTATGTATGGCCTTTCTATAATTTATATACATCGTAGTATAATTGGCAGAAAATATGAACATAAATATAAATATAGGTTTGTGAACCTTAATGGGTTGTCTCCATATCATTGGCATTGTTGTGTTGATTTGAGTTGCACATCAAACATGGATCCTTTTTACAATCAAATCAACATCATGTTGTTCTCTACGGAGAGCTCTAATGGCCTCCAATGCTATCATGTAGCATCATGATAGGCACCAGGGAGCTTGGGATGGGTTTGCCTATGAGGAGACCTATGGGGGCCACATCTAAAAAGGGTACACAGCCTGCTAAGTAGCATGATTTTTTATTGGACATTTACTATTGTGAAGGGTAGGTTTCGGCATCTATATTATGACCTATATTCATCTATGTTTCCCATTTATTGATACCTACTAAGTTCCCATATCATACACATGCCCTAACTTCTAAGCAGTTATTGGATTTACATATTGTGCACATGCTACAATAGGGTTTGTAGCTTGTAGGGTGGGGGCATGTTTTATTAACTATTTTTTATTTGATTATGGAAAGAATCAGCATCCAATTTGTGGATCGAATTAAAAAAGCAATGACATTGATACGAAGGAAATACATTGAGGTTATGGAGTTGATCTTGTTGTTTTCATTGTAGTTGAAGGGAGTATCAACTCTTTTGCAAGGTGCATTTCACATGGATACATAAGAGGACATATTTCATCGATAAACTCTCCCTAATAGGTTTTACTGATGGTAATTGACCACTTTTTCTCAGAAACAGTCAGATGAACAAACATATGGATTTCCTTGTGGGCTTCCATAGTGTATGTTTTGTGTGGGGCATTGAAAGGAATTAATAATTTATTTTGTTTCATTCTAGAGTATATTTCCAATTTAAGTGTTCCCTTTTTATGTGTATGATGTGGACATCCCATAAAATAATCACCAATCATTCACCTATTATCCAACATTATAAATTAAATAGATTATCATACACTCACTGTGTATACATGTATGTCACTTTGCCCTTATTTTTTCAAAAAACTAACGGAAGCCACACACTTATCACCCCTATCCTATGTATATTGCAAGTGTATAACTATGTGATGGGTTGTTAGGAGGAGTATGAAAAAATCTATGAATATGGATTTTTTTAAAGTGAGTTAGGCAAAGATGGTGAGGGATAATGTTAGGGAATTTTAAGTGATAGTGTCCTTGATTCAGAACATCGCTAGGAAGATGAACTGTTAGCATATTTGAATACGTCATGATAGGTATTTTTGGCTTGTTTTATATTTTAATGGTCTTATAGGTTCCCTTGGAATTATTTAGAGTCATTAAGAGTTTTAGATCTATGTGTTAGAATTCATTCTAGGTTTTCCCACCAAAATCCCAAATTTGAAAATTTTGAATTGTTAAACTAAGCTTTGAAAGGCGTTTGGAGTATTATGGGAAATCTAAAGGTTGATTAATGTTTATAATAGTTCATATATGGTCATAATAAGGTGGATGAATGTAATTCAATGTACAAGTCATAAATAAGGTAATGTAAATCAATAAAATAATAAAAGGTGAGTGCCATTCAATGTGGGTAAGCAAGATGAATAGGAATTTATTTACATGATTGGTATAATAGAATAATAGAATACATGAATTAGTTAGTGTTTGTGTATATTATGGTGGTATAGGAGTAAATAGTGTAAGGATACATGGTTATATTGAATGAAAGAATAAGAATGATGAAATGTTGAGGAACTCTCTACTTTCCTTTTGTAGAATTTTGTACGTGACTATTTTGTATGCATTGAGATCAATATAGAAAGAATTATTTGAAGAATTATTTTTGGATTTATGGTATGTGAACATGTTTATATTTTTTTTCTTACTTTTAATGTAATGGATATTGGTTACTAGTTGTATTGCACATGTTTTAGAACTATGTTAACACAGTCAAGAAGTGAGAAAAGAAGAGAGCCTTGGAGGTTCAATCAAATGTTGGAGGAGTGTTTTTGATTTATTTGGTAAGAAATCAATATTATTTTATTTTATTTTCTTATTAAATGTTCTTGTGAAATTCTATATATCATTGGGATCACTCTAAAATAGATGGGAGAACTATGTCAGTTGACATAGTCAAGATAAAAGAACCTAGAATTATGTTTAAGTGCATGTGGGAGGCTTCTATGGGTTGAACAAGGATAAATAACACTTGGAAAGATTAATATTTGGTTTTAAATACCTTATATAGGTATCAAGATCATCTAGATAACTATAATTTTATTTGGAGGTACAAAATTCCATTCAAACTATCACAGAGTCTATTCAAGTGTACTTAAAATTTTGTGTTTTTGTTTATTAGAGATATATGAGGATTGATATTAAACTTAAAGTAATTGGATAAGGTGGAGAGAGGTGAAATAGACCCTATATAAATTTTTAATGTCTTTGAAACTCACTAGAACTCAAAATAACTAATTTTTTTCCCTCTCGGCCACCTACAGGATTGTCTAAGTCTAACTAGGGTTTTGAAAATTGAAACTTGTATAACTTTTGTTTAAACCTAGAAAAATAATAAAAATTTGTAATATATATATTATTAATGTTATATATAGGATGGAGGAGGTTTTTTGTTGATTACATACCGTACAATACATATTATTGAATTGTGTGCTTGCATGAGGACTAAAGAGACTTAATTGTGAAGGAGGGTGTTGATTTAGTAGGTTTGCATTGAGAGTTGTGTCATGAAATTTTGTGGAGATAAATGAGGATAAAGGGTATCATGAATTAGTCTTAGTTTTCTAATAAAATCTATATATTGGTCAAACCATCAATATTTATTCTTAAAGAAGGCTACAAGTTAGGAGACATTAAAGAGAGAAAAGATGATTGGGTAAAGATTACTAATATAGATATTTTATGATTTTATGAGAGGTGTATATAATTTTTAATAGGAAATTGGGTAGTCCTTAGAGTCCTTGAAATAAGGTAAGAAGCATGAAACTATGAATGAGGCCTTTAGGCCTTTAAAGCTATATGAATTTAGCAAGCTAGAACAAAAGATGGAGAGTGAAGTAGGGATGAAAGATGTATGAAATGATGGTGCTGGTAAAGAATAAGACAATAATGCATAGGGGAAAAAATATGATATAACTTGTAGATATGTAAAGGAACATATGCATGTATAAAGAGGCTTAGTAGCCTAATAAGAGTAAGGGTGATCAAAAAACTTTAAGAAGATTGAAATAAAGTACATACATGACAAGTAAACAAGTGGTAATAATAAGGATGAGATTCAAATATCAGAGTCATGAAATGGGCAAGGAGCTTGTAAGCATGAGGCTCCTACATCAAGGGGTATCAGAGCAGGTAAGCTCTTGGATTGGTTTATGTATTTGAATGTTCTAGGTTGATATTATTAAAGGTTATAAATGGAGAATGCATGAATCTAAGTTGTAATAGTACAGTAAGAGAAAGTTAAAGATTTTTGGTAAGCAACCTTAAGAAGAGAGCTACCAAAAATATTAAGAGAGAGAAGAGAGACTCTAAGTGAGAGTCATAGTTCCAAGGTGAAAAAGACTTGGACAAGAGTATAAATAGACTAGATAGGGGTTGAGACACCAAAGAAAGGTTAAAAAACTTGCTTGCAAGAGATGAAGATATCAAAGATAAAGGAGAAGAAGGGCATGGCTAAGTTAGACTACCATAAGGAGAAAAAGAGGAATGAATACCCAAAAGGAAGAGGGTTAGATGTTGGAGAAGAGAGGATTGAGATAGATAAAAAGTTAGAGAGGATAAATCTTTTGGTGGAGCTCATATCCAATGGTATGGTTGGGTTATGAATAAAAAGAGGGTTAAGATGCATGTAAGGATACCATTGTCACTCAATCTTACACCATAGAGATTTTGTTGAAGCCTTCTCTAGATTGAGCAAAACATTGGATTACTTATAGGCTTGTGGGTTGCCTATAGTAGAGGTAAACCTCTAGGTTTAAGGGCTAGCCCCCTAGATTAGTCTTTGATATCTTATCACCTACACTACTTACTTGCTTGGATGAAAAGGGATAGAATAAACATAAAAGTAACCTATGATAATGAGGCGATACACCATATTGATCTCCACTATACTAATATACACTTTCACTATGAAACATGACTCTGAATAATAGTCTCAACATCCTAGATTGATCTAGAATAAGTGTTTCAACCATGGAGGTGATATGCATTACACTTCTCAAGTTGAGTAAACAAAAGGTTGGATTGAAAACACTAAAGTTATTCCTTACACTTAGATATAGAAAAATACACTAGCTACACTTCATGTGATATTTTAGATGGAGAACTACTTGCACCAAACATGAAAGAGTAAAGAGAACACAAGGATAGATAGTTATAATTTGTCATTCCACTATTCACTACTTCATACACTTATAAAAGAAGCTATGAACTCAAAAATAGATTGGAAATATTTATTTCAACGGTAAATATAGTATTCAAACTAGTAGGGCTTCACCATACTATGTGTGGATCCATTACAAATCCAAAAAGGTTTGAATATATAGAGCATATGAGAAGAGAGAAAAGAAGATAACTGGAAAGGTCACAAGGTCAAGTTTCAAGACTTGGAAAATAGTTACAATTCAAGATAATAGAGTGGGAAATAGGACATGAAGGTATTCTTGTAAAAATGTTCATCACAAACATGACATATCCTTTAGGTTGGTGTAGAAACACTCCATGGTTCTTCTTTTAAACTGCCCTCATGATGATGAGTATTCTATCTATCTTGAAATACCTTATGACTTCCATATATTTCATTGCCACCTAGGTCCTAACATTGGAAGTTGAAAAAAAGATAATGATAGTCATCTTCACCTCTCCAACTGATGAACTACTCATGGAAACTTGTTCACTATTTGTAGTCACTATTCACTAGCCCTTTAGGCCTAATTCACACATTTATCATTTACGTGGCCTATAGTTACTCACGTAATATCATTTTAGGGATTTTAGACACCTTTTGAATACCTTATTTTCCTCTAGTCTATTAAATAGAACTCTAGAGACTCAAAGTCACTCTCCTCACCATCACCCTTTAGCAGTCAATTTGCCTTTTCATTATCTATCCAAAACTTCCTATATTGAATGGATTAGCAAAGAGGTATCCATGATTGTCTAATATGATGGGTGAGTATAGGGAGTTAGTAAAAGTCCCTAAACACCTTCCATAGTGATCTTAATTTATCAATCCCCTTTTGCACCTGTGAAACACATCAAATCATGCAATAAAGACATAGATTAGACCTTTATGTACAAGTGATAGTACAGATAAATTAGGTTTCAATGCACCTAGGAGAGTTCTAAACATTTTCAAAACACTTTTATGGAAAAACTACCCCTTCTAGATGTATAACTCTCCATATCTTCTCCATCAAGCTCAAACAAGGATTTGAGAAGGGTTTTGAGTCATCTAGCTTCTTAACAATGATTCATAAAATATAGAAACTCAACCTCAAAAATAAATCCACTAAGATAAATTATATGATCCCTTTCAACTATTATTATCTCCCTAAAGCACCATACATATTATCTATATAGATATGAGCAATATAAGATGGCTTTCGAGCTCCTTCTAAGCATTATGAGTAGGCTTGAGACCAAATTAAGCCAAAGTGACCAATTTAAGCTATTTATCTAAAACATTATTATTCTTATAGACTCTCTAATCTCCCCTAAATTTCATCAAATTGCTTGGAAGGATCATGTGGTCATGTGAAACAAGTAAGGCACCCTGAGGGTTTAAGCCTAGTTCTAGGTCTAATAGACATGGATTATGTGATTGTGTGTATGACCACCTGTAGGTGCTTCTCATGACCATAGGTTACCTTCAACACTTATTCACATTACAACCAACCTCACACATCATTATACAATGCCTATTTATTTTCCTTTTCATCCTATCACCATTCACATACTATGCCTATAGGGTGGTCTTGATTGTGGAATGCCTTTTGTCTAAGATAAAAAAAGGGTACTTCCCCTATTTTTTTATCAAATTGAGACCAAGGATGTATTTATTAGGTAATTATTACTATATATACAAAATTCCAAGGTTGAATCACTTCTGTAGAGCTATCTATACTTCAAATTATCTTGACTAGATCTAGGTCTGTGAGGACTGTATGCAGTGTTATTATTGACAGAGAATGAGGTCTAAAAACCTAGTTTGCTTAGTATATGCTCTTTTTATTTCATCTCATAAGATCACATAGATTGTGATAACCATTGTGATATTGGTCTCAAAATTTTCATCCATCTTACATCTCATTATGTTAGCCAAGACCTTCACTATCATGAGCTAATATATGATTGTAGCAGAGTGTAGATACTCATCTTAGGAAAATAGGATTCCTATAGGTGTTTATTTATGCTTGAACATTTTTTCTTCATCTAAGTTCCTCTTGAGGTCACTAAGACTATTCCATAGTTGGTTGAACTCACTCCTGCCTTAGGTCTATACTAACATTCTCTATCACCAATGTATTTTGAGTCTTGCTTATAAGCTACAAGTTCATTTTGGTCTTAAAGGAATTGTATCTCTCTAAGCATTTTAAATAAGATTGGTCTAGGTTGAAAACCACTCAACCATAATCTTCTACGGATTATCAACTTCCCCTTATCCTCAAGATACTACTTCTATAATTAGGTTGTAAAGATGAAACCATTAGGCCTATCTAGATCCCATATGCCCTCACTAACAGATGACATTTTGTATGAGCAAATACCTCATTTGAATAAGTTAATTTAACATATCCCTATTATAACTTTTCAAGATTTTCAAACATTGAACTCAAGTATTTTGTCCCAAGATGAGGTTTGAAGATGCTTCCTAGTTTCAAAAATTTGATATGAACTGTTGGAAATATTGTCATTGATGTCAAAGGTTTAGGATTATTGGTGATAAAGTCCCCATTGCATTCAATGTTGTTTGTAATAAATATATCTTGGATGATATGAGTTAATATTTATTTAATATTAATGAATATATTTTTAGTTGCATATGAGACAAAAGAAGGGCCCATGGAGAAGTCGAAGAGCCACCGGATAAAGACAAAAGAAGGATGGGACACATTTTCCCATGAAGAGTCATCTTGGGGAATACCAAGAGTCACCAAGTGAAGACAAAAGAGTAAAGGTGCAATTTCTCATGAAGGGACACTCTGAGGAATACGAAGAGTTACCAAAGATAAGGACAAAAGTGGGAAGGACGTTTTTGGTCATGAAGGGTCACCACATGACTTTTCAAATGCTTGGATATGAAGGGTCATCCAAGATTGGCACCATTTTCCATGAGGATTGATGGGTCACAAAGGGGGAAGGCCAAAGTTCATTTGGAAAGCTATAAATAAAGGCTTGAGAAGCCATTTGTAAATATGGAAGTGAGAGGTTGATTTGATATTGTAATATCTAGCTTAGAAGAGTAATTGTGAGAGATGATTTGTATTTGTTATATCTAGCTTAGAAGAGCAAAAGTGAGAGAGAGGAAGGAGATGTTGTATTGATCTATCATTTGTTGAGATAGCAACATTGAGAGATAGGTGTGTGGTATACACAAAGGGGTTGGTGCTCCTGTGGGTTGGTGCTCACGAATTGTTGCTGGGTTGGTGCTCAGCAAAGGGGTTGGTGCTTCTGTGGGTTGGTGCTCATGAATTGTTGTTGGGTTGGTGCTCAATAAAGGGTTTGGTGCTCCTGTGGGTTGGTGCTCATGAATAGGTGTTGGGTTGGTGCTTAGCAAAGGGGTTTGAAGCTCCTGTGGGTTGGTGATCACAAATTGTAGCTGAGGTTTGTACTTGGCAAAGGGGTATGGTGCTCCTGTGGGTTTGTTCTCATGAATATATTTGAGATTGATTCTCTATGGTTTTTCCCACATTGGGTTTCCACGTTATATCTGGTGTGTCTCTCTATCTTGTGTGATGTTTATTGTTTGAGTTTTATTGCATATCTTGAATGTTTGATTAAGTGGAATTTAGTTAAAGGAAATATTTATCAGATATATAATATAATGATTCACCCCCCCCCTCTCAGTATATTTTGTGATTAATAATTGGTATCAAAGCAGGTTCCTTTTTAAAGTTTTATAGCTTGAAGGCAGATCAGAAAAGTATGATGGCTGGGTCACAGGAAGGATTTTCTACAAATAAGGCACCTTTGTTTGACGGGACGAATTATGCTTTTTAGAGCATGAGAATGAAGGTTTATTTGATGGCCCTTGGATTCAACATATGGAAATTAGTGGTGGAGGAATATGAAGAGCCACAGACATCTACAATTACTCCAGTAGAAAAGAAGGCAAGTGAATGTAATGTTAAAGCTCTAAATGTTATTTTATGTGGTTTATGTGAATCTAAATTTGTTAAAGTTATGCAATGTAAATCTGCTCATGAAACTTGGGTAAAACTTGAAAATATTTACAAAGGTGATGGAAAGGTTCAGCAAGCTAAGTTGCAAACTTTTAGAAGGCAATTTGAAAGTTTGAAGATGGAAGAAGAAGAAGATATAACAAGTTATCTCTTGCGAGTTAATCAGATAGTAAATCAGATTCAAGGCCTAGAAAATCCATCTTGGTCATGACCCTCATTATCGATGGTTGTAAGAGGAAGGGTTGAATCTGGATTTAGGAGTAAGGTCCCCCTTTGGAAGGCTACAACAACAATCCAACCCATCTAGCTACTGAAGAATGTTATTTGATTTCTTTAAGCATTATGTGTTTCATTTTTGAATTGTATGATTTACATTCTTGTTTAAGATTTGTTTTAGGAAGATTCTTATACATAGGAATTTATTTTACTATACATTTTTTATATTTCATTTCAAGCATTTCATTTACTGTACTTCAGCATCTTAGATACAATTAGCAGAATGTTAAATCAGAGATTGTGTGTATATACAATGACATCATCCTATCAAGCATATGTCCATAGGTTGACATTTAAATGAGGTAGAAGGTGCATATCCATGGTTACTCTCCTTTTTAATTTTAATCAAGAGAATTATATTTGATTTTGAATTAGATACTAGTCATTTTTGGTGTCATTGTTAGGGAAGGGTGTCACACACTTGTAATCTTCAATCTTGATAGCAATTATTTTTGGATGTTTATTGTTTTTCCAAAGCTTGATATTTTTTATAGATTAAGTATTTCTTACTTTCATAGTTTAAAATTTTCCTTTTTGCAATTTAGATAGTGGAAACTTTCAAAAAACCCCATATTACTAACCATGCGTAGGTAGGGTGGGCAAAGAGTTATAAAAAAGGGTTGATGTATATAAAGCAAAGGGGACTATATAGGAAGATGTTTTCTGAAATCATCAAACATTGTTGAAAGATATGAAATACATCTTATAGAAACTAAGGAACACAAAGGAATTCCTGAATATCACTCATAATTATCAATAGAAGAGGTTGAGAAAGAAGAATTTTTGGTTGGATTGGTGGCACAAGCTGGATTTTTTTTAAGAGGTTGATACCCATAAAAGAGACCCATATACACCACCTCTAAGAATTTCCACTTTATAGCTTCATACTTAGGAATCTAAATTTTTCTTCCCTCCACCACCAAAATTTCTTGCTGAGGCATTCAATGTTATTCTTGCCCCTAAAAGAAACACCAGGCCAATAGAGTCTTCCAATTTAGAAAGACTCTTTGTTGAGACACTAGAATAATATTCTAAAACATCCACACCATCCCCATTATATAAGATGGCATACATTCCTAAATAAAAATATAAATTCTCCATCATCTACACCCTAGGAAATCAAATAATTGATAGGAAATTTGAGTGTTAGGTAGTAGAAACCTCCTATCTACCAACATAAATATTATTCATAAGGGATCACCAAGAAGAAAACACTACCAATAAGTCTACTAATTTAAAATTGCCTATCCTTACTCTTGATGAAAATGTACCCATGAATAATATCCCTCACTTTACCTTCCCTACCTTTAGAGGAAAAGCATCTGAGGATCCAAATACATTTCTTTTTGAGTTCAATATCTTATGCCACAACTATGATTATAATCAAGATGCTTAGAAACTCATATTTTTTCTAGAAACACTCAAAGATGCAACACTTAGATGGTTCATGGGACTTGAAAAGGATGACATTTCTACTTGGGAAGAAATGTAGGATAAGTTTCTAATAAAATATCAAGATTATTGTAGGGGTAAAAACTACAAGAGAGATGACATTTTTTGAATGATGCAAGCTGATGATGAGTCACTAAAGGAGAATATGGAAATATTTTTATTTAGATTACAAAAATCTAAATAGCCCACAATGGACAATGAATTTATCAAGGTGATATTCTTGAAAGGAATTAGAGATGATTTTTTAGAGGCACTAGATTTAATGTGTGGTGGTGATGTTTCTACATTGTCATTTGATGAATTAATAGTTCTATCTACAAACTATTCCAGATCAACCATGAACAAAAGTAGGGGCAGAACCCTTCCTGTAGCATCTACTTTAGGATTGTCTAAAGTTGAAGTTAGCAACCCTCTCTAGGACATGAAGCAGGACATCATCAGTCAACTAGATACTCAACTTAATACATTACATACATGAAGAAAGCAAGAAGAAAGTGAGAAATACTTACCCACCTATTACCCTAAATTTAGAAAGAAGAAGGTGGATTTCACATGCCATTCCATGAAGGATCAGGTAGCCAGTATCACCACAAAAAATCTTGAGATAGTATAGTTGCATGTCATAAGATAATATGAGAACCAAGTGTTTGTCATGGCTCAATAGAAATTGTGGGTACAAAGACCATTTATGCCATCAAAATCTATGTTTGAAAATTCTAAATTCTCAAATAATCCTCAATATTGTTATTGGATGAATATACCCAATCTAAATTGATCCTAGATAAAGTGGAAACTATCCTAGAATGAGTTATGAATACAACAAAATAGACAATAACCTCAACAGGGACAATTGTAAAATCAGCAATGGTTCTATCCCTCTAATCCATGGTAATAACAATGGAGAGGAAATCAAGGCTTGCCCTAGCAAATGCAATGACCAAAATAATAGGACATAATTCCAAACACTCAATAGCCTATTCAAACCACTCAATTACCCACCCACCCCATCCCAATCATGCCAATAAGTTGGTTTAATTGACATAACCCATTGAAATAATACAATATCCAACACACACTTTGGATATTAATCAAGTTCAACTTCACTTAGGTCATGTTTTTCCACAACCCACCTCACCCATAATCATAGAATACTTTGAAATATTTCCACTCCATACTAATCCACAACCACCCATGACCAAGCCTGAGCCAAGTCCATCAAAAAATTAAAAATAAACTAACAATCCTACTTTTTTGGAGAACTAGAGCATACCACATCTTAAACAAGATCTTAAATTTGATATCTTAGGACAACTCAAGAATGTGTTCATCAAAATCCCACTCTTTCAAGTAATAAAGGATGTTCATATCTAAAATAAAGTTGTTTAAGAGTTATGTTTGAAAAAATTAGGAAGATAGAAGAAGGATCATAAAATAGTCTAGGTCATTGGCTAATTAGTAGATATTATATTGGGAAACATAGTTCTTCCAAAATAATCTAATCTGGGAAGTCCTATAGTTAATGTTAGCATCCATGACCAACATATTTAAAGTACTTTAATTGACTTAGGTGCATCTATTAATGTGATGACCATGGAGACCATGCAACAACTGAAGCTTACCACTCTCTGTCTAACACCTACCATCTTCAAATGGCTGACAGATCAACTGTTAAACTTTAAAAAATTATTGAGGACCTTGTTATCACTATGGATTCTTAGCAATATCCAACAAAATTTATTTTCCTATAATTGAAGAATAATTTTGGGGGTTATCCTCTCATCCTTTGTCACCCATGGTTGGCTACTATCGATGCTTTTATTGGAAATAGGTTAAGAAAAATGCTAATTTCCAATAAAAATGATACCAAGAAATTGGTGTTATATCCACCAGCTTAGCCTTCCCCAAATGATAAACCAATCACTTAGATTGATGACCTTAAAGAATTTGTCTCTTTGTAGACTCTTTATATAATTGACTAGAGTCTAGCTTTGGAAGCCCAAGAAAAAACACTATCCTTACTGGTATCTTGAAAAACACCTATCAACAAGATCCTATAGCAACCAACCTGTTGGAATGTACACCATGACCTCTTCAGAATATCTTTCTTGAGAATGATTTTTCTCAAACTACAAGAGACATTTGGGAATTCCATAAATTACTTCCCCATCAATGTAGTTATGCTCCATTAATAGCCAACATAAATATCATGTTTTCTTTAACAAAGTAATAAAACATCTTGCCAAACAAGCCTCTCAACATCATCACTTACTTAACATGCCAACAAGAAAATTAGTTACTTACAATGCTGAGAAGGCACACAATAACATTTTCCTAGGATTATCATGGCATGAGAGGAATACCCCCAGTTTTATGCATGTATCATATTTACATTAAAAAAGAATGTAAAATTATTTGCCAACCCCAAAGATGAATGAATCCTACAGTCAAAGACATTATCAAAACTAAGTTGCAAAAACTCTTGGATATAGGATTTGTTTATCCTATCTCAAACAACCAATGTGTCTCTCCCTTGGTCATTATCCCCAAGAAAATAGTCAAATGGCATTTTTTTTTTACTATAGAGAGTTGAATGTTGTTACCAAGAAGGATCACTTTACCCTTCCATTTATTGATCAAGTATTGGATATGTTAGCAAAAAAGTATGTTTATTTTCTAGATGGCTACAGTGGTTATAGTCAATTATGAATTTCTCCATACGATCAATAGAAAACCACTTTGACTTGCCTTTAGGGAACCTATGCCTATGTTGTCTTTCCATTTGGTTTTTGTAATGCCCCAGCTACATTGAAATGGGTTGTGTTAGCATATTTTATGATCTCTCCCATGATTGTGTTAAAATCTACATGGATGATTTCACTATCTATAGGTAGACATTTGAAGAAACAATGACCAACCTAGAGAAAATTATTCAACATTATTAGGACCATCAATTATCTCTGAGCAATGAAAAGTGGTACATTCTTATGACTAAAGAGATTATGTTAGGACATCACATATCCCTTACTATAATTCAAATTGACCCAACAAAGATAAGTATAATCAAGGATCTACCTATACCAAAGAATTAAAAAAATGTTAGAATTTTTCTAGGACATTTTGGTTATTATAGATGATTCATCAAAGATTTTAGTAAGATTATCACCCCATTATTTTGATTGTTTACTAAAGACGTTAAATTTACATTGACTAATGATTGTCAAATTATCTTTCAATAACTCAAAGACCTATTTGTAAAAACACCTATCCTAAGGGGGCCTGACTAGAAGAAGCCTTTTTACATTCATAAAAATGTATCTAACACCACTCTAGGAGCTATCCTTGGCTAACAAGATAAATCTCTGAGTTATGTAATTTATTTTATTAGCGAGAATCTTCAAAGGGCTGAATTGAACTACACTATAACAAAGAAGGAATTTCTCATTGTCATATATGCCATTAATAAATTTTGACACTACATAATAGGTTACCAATTATTCATCCACATTGATCATGCAATAATAAGGTATTTAATGAACAAACCTGTTGTAACAGGTAGGATAATTCATTGGTTGTTTTCGTTGTAGGAATTTGATATTACCATTGTGGATAGACCTGGTAAAGATAATGTAGTAGAAAATTTTCTATCTCAATTGTATAATTATGAATGCAATCCTATTATTGATGATTCTTTTCCTAATGAACATTTATTTGATGTAATAATTCAATCTCCTTGGTTCATAGATATTACTAACTATCTTGCTACAGGATCACTACCACAACATTTCTCACCTATGGATAAACAACACCTAATCCAAAAGAGATGACATTATTCTTGGATTAAGGATATCTCTTTATCATTATATTAGATCCATTAATGAGAAGATGTATCTAAGAATATGAATCTTATGACATTCTTAGAGCCTTCCATGATGAGCCCTATAGGGGTTATTTTGCTACCAAATAGACTACCATGAAAGTACACACTACTAGATGTTATTAGCCTTATTTTCATAAGGACGTCATGATGTACACCTATAGATTGAAAAATTCTATCATATGGGAAATCCCACTCACTATGATGAAATTCCATTATATCCATAACTATTTTTAGAACCCTTTGACAAATGGGGCCTGAATTTTGTAGGTCCCATTGATCATAAGTCCA
The DNA here is from genome assembly GCA_037957365.1 of Torreya grandis. Classification (NCBI taxonomy): domain Eukaryota; kingdom Viridiplantae; phylum Streptophyta; class Pinopsida; order Cupressales; family Taxaceae; genus Torreya; species Torreya grandis. The sequence goes on along the minus strand of JARHVA010002633.1, from coordinate 1,640,522 downwards.
ACAACAAGGAATACATACTAGTGTGTATTGATTATGTCACAAAATAAGTAGAGTTTAAATCCTTAACCCATGCCCAAGATGAGAAGGTAGTTGAGTTCCTCTATGAATAAATATTCACCCATTATGGAGTACTAATAGAAACAGTCACAGATCAAGGCCCACAATTCACATCAGACCTCACAGTTGCCTTGGTAAAAGAATATGAAAAAAGACACAAGAAGTCTACCCCTTACCATCCTTAGTCAAATGGTCATGTGGAAGTGACAAATCATGAATTAGAAATATCCTCATTAAGACTATCAGCTTAAATATAAAATTTTGGTCAACTCATCTTCTAAAAGTCGTTTGGGCTTATAGAATCACCTAAAAAACTATAACTAGTTTCACTCGATATGAACTAGTTTATATTAAAAAGCCTATTATGCCCATTGAGTTTGAACATAAGATATTAAGGACAACACATGATTTCATCTAAGATCTTTCTCAAGCTCAACAAGATAGGATCATGCAGCTGAATTTACTTGATGAATTAATAAAGGAAGTACTTCATTATACTAAATTAGTACAAATACAACATGTAGGATGGAATTATAGGAACATCAAGACTAATAATTTCCAACTAAGAGATTGGGTACTCTTTTTTGACTCTAAATACAAGGATCATAAATTAAATCTATAATCTAGATGGCTTGGGCCCTATGAGATTGAATGAGTTTTTGACAATGGAGTTGTAAAGCTCACAACCATTGACTTTGTTTAGTTCTAACTACTTGTTAATTGCCACAAGATTAAGATGTACAAGAAACCATTTTCCAAAGAAATTCTCACTTGCCAATTTCTCTAAGAACAACATCCATCTCTTCTTTATGAATCAAATCAACCTATTCCTACAGCTGAAGGGTATTTCTATCGATCATTCTCTAATATTTTTTAAGAGTAATAAAGATTCTTATAGCCAATAACAAGTCATTACCAATGGCTTGGTTTAGGCTGAATAAAATCCTACCCTTTGGATTATTATGATTTAAATTGATTTTGGACCAAAAAATCTATTAAAAAAATCAAAAAATTCAGCAATGGAAACCTTTGAGTGTTACTAATGGATGTTGTCTCAGAAAACTAAGTCATTGGCTGATCAATATTGATTGAGAGAGAGAGAGAGAGAAGGCACTACTATAATAAAAATGTTTTTTTATCTTGTTTTTACTTGCAGATTCATTCACTTGGAGTAGAAATACATTTTTATTCTTGTGACAAGATGGAAAACTTATTGTTATAAGTGAAAAACTTACTGTTAAAGGATAAAACTTGTAGCTACAAGATAAAAATTATTGCTACAGGATACATATTTTTATATAGAATTTTTTCCTACATTACATCTTACATCAATAATTTTATCCTACTCAAATGATAGTGTATGCCATGATCGCCACTTCACATCATCATTTGCATATTTATGAAAGTTATTTCTATAGGTAATATAGTAATTATCTATATTTATTTTATATCATACATGTTAATTATTTATAAAGATGATGAAAATTAGTGTTGTTAATGTGCCATCATATCCTCTCCTTATCACATCTACTTACCATATCCATCATTTTTGATGTGACCATTGACACAACTACTACTACCACCCCTTACCCTTCCCATGAGTGTTTTATGCACATCGACCTTCACCCTCAAGGATAAGTGGTATATTAAGTTGGCTGGAGATTTATCATTAATCTAAAAGGATTATTTCACCTCACAATGCATAAGTCAAAAATCATTTTTCCATTACCCAAAACCCTCCCTAAATAACCACAAGAACCTATAGTAGAAAACCTTTATGCATCCACATAAGAACTTGTTGAAGAAGGCATCCCTATAGCAACACAAGAACCTATAGAAAGGTCTAAGAGAAAGAAAAAGAAGAAACTCATTCTTCAGCGTAATTCAAATGAGTCTAAGGAGGAATCCCATTTTCCAAGAAGATCAAAGTAACCCCCACTCCTCATAGATCTCATAGATTAAAGAGAAAAATAAGAACTAAGCCTTCTTCCATTATTCAAATAAATGAAGAATATGGGGAAGAAAGGACTACTAGTAAATTGAATCTATTGAGACTAAAATAGGCAAGAAATAATGTTTTCTAGTATTCCATCAGGAACAAGCAAAACAAATTGAGTGGAGTCTTAAAGAAATGCAAGAAGGAGAATAATAAGTTGAGCACAATCTTTAAGAAATACATGAGAAAGAAGAACAAGTGGAACACTATTCTGAATAATTATATAAGGAACTAGTATAGGAAGAATTAGAACAAGAGTTACATGAGTAAACCAGGTAGGAAGAAGCTAAAAAATTAGAGCAACCTATTGCACTATAAGTGGAATTTTTCCCTCTTGAGCAAGCCTTACAAGAAATTAAAAAACTAAGGAAGTAGTTGTAAGATAAATCTAGTGGAGGTATGGATGCACTTGCTACAATAGTTTGTCAATTATAGCCCTCAACTATGGATCATCTTACAACCAGCATTCCATAACCTTTTATGGAGGTTAATCAGCAAGAGGAACTTGAAGCTTCTCTTAAGGTCAGGTATCACTCCTATTTTTCAATATCTTCTAAACTGTTGAATTGGATGGATAATCAATTTGAATCTCTGAAGGAACCAAGGAAATAAAATAATAAATTGAAATAGGATAACAAGTTAAATGAAGATAGCATCACCAAGCTAAAATAGAAATTTGAGAACATGGCTAGTATAAAATAAGAACTCCTTGATTGCAAGCCTCCTACAAAAGTTTATTCAGTTTATCTTTAAAAACAATGGCACAAGTTTAGGTTTATGATAATTTATTGTGATATGTCTGATGAAGTTATTGATCCCCTTTCCTTCTTTTCCATTTATAAAGTAAGTTCACATGAAGAACAAGCACAATTATGTGAGTTCTACTTACACAATTATGTTGTTCTGTATGATAGAGAATGAAATCCCAATCTATATGTTGGAGATGTCCAATTACAAGCATTTTCATAATATTTGTTAAATTAATAGAAAAGAGGAGGAGAAATAGCAAAATATAAGACAAAGGAAGATGAAGTCCAATTAATTATCAGGGGTGAATCAATGACACATAATGTTGTATTAGCTAAATGGGATAATATCATGTTAAAGAGAGAAGTTTGGATAGAAATATGATGAGCTTCAAGATTTTTATTTGGGGTTGAGAACTTCTACTAGTCCTTAAACCATAGAGTCATGTATCAAACATTGGAATGATCTCACTACTACAAAGAAGAAGAGGGATCCGTATTCCCCTTTTAATTTAAATGTAGCATTTAACAAGACCATAAAATGCATTCTTCTTGTAGGTGACATGGGATCAAAATTACTGAACCTAAATTTCCAGCCACCCCTATTCTAGTAAACTTTTCTATACTGGTAGGATAAAATCCTGATGGATGAAGCCTGAGAAGCCAAAAGTTGACAAATATTTGAGTAGAGGCAGGGTTTTTATGCTCATCTTGCCAAGGGTGCTATAGAACCCATGGATTTTAGAATTATTTGTGCACAAGGAATGAACAAGTATGGTGCTCGAGATTGAGTGAGATCTTAAGTTGGGCCTATGATGAGCTCAAAAAATGTCATGTTATTTTTTCCATCTATTGTGTTCATCCTGCTTGTTTATCATGCTTTTGAACGCTTTTCTATATAATTCCCTACTTTCATAATCCATATAGCATTATGTTTTAAAACTCTTTTGGATAGTTAAAATTATGTATTGAAATTAAATATATGATGGTTATTTATTACTTTAGGATAATTTTTCTATGAATGTGTTTTGAATTTGTTTTGAAGAAATAAGTATATATCATGGAGCATCCTACAACAAAAAATATATAATTACATAGACCATCCTATAGCCACTGCATGACCAAAGCCATGGATGAATAGATTTTGATTCTCTTCTAACTGACTCATAGAAATGACTTTAACCTCCATGGATCTCAATAAAGAAGTATTTGAAGAATGAAACATACTTATTTGTCTTATAGAAAAGCCGTAAAATTCACATGAAAGATGTCTTTATAAGAAAAAACCAATTTCAATAATTTCATTTTGAATGTATCTTAAAATAAAATGTATATATTATTTTTCATAAAAAATCTCCTATGTGTTATATAAATATGTAGTACTAGATTTGAGATATATAGAAAATAATATATGTTGAATAGAGATTATCATAAGTATATTGTGTTAAGCAATTATGATTGTAACTTCATGCAATAATTTGTTGTTGCACTTTTGATTAATATGAGTAAGCAATTATGATTTCAATATATTTTTGTAAGAGGAAGGGTTGAAGCTAGAGTTGGAAGGAGGAAGGGCCCCCTTTGTAAGGATACAATAATAATTGAACCCATCTAGTTAGTTAAGCATGTTATTTGATTTCCTTAAGTATTGTGTATTTCATTTCTAAATTGTGTGATTTACATTCTTGTTTAATATTTGTTTTAGGAAGCTTCCCATACACAAGCATTTATTTTACTGTACTTTTTTTATGTTTCATTTCAAGCATTTCATTTACTTCACTTTAGCATCTTAGATACAATTAACAAAATGTGAAATTAGAGATTGAGTGTGCACATACAGTGACATTATCCTATCAAGTCTACATCCCTATGTTGACATTTAAATGAGGTAGATATCAGAGTTGTTGCCAGAATCTGGATAATGTGAGTGCAATGAAGACGTGATCATGTGAGATGAAGCAAGTGCACCCCACTTAGATGCTAAAGCAATTTGAAAATAACACAAGAAGATAAATTTCACAAGACAAAATGGAGAAAACCAAATCTGAATTAGCATGAGATGGCTAAAGTAAGGACTACAAATAAGAGACTATGAAAGTAACTCCTCCACAAGAAGTGGACAAGGCACACCAAGAATAGTCAATAACTCCTCCATGAAAGGTGGTGACAAGGTGTTAAGAATAGAGAAGTAACTCCCATCAAGGGAGTTACTTATGACATTCTTATGACACCTATGACACATCTATGACACACACCTCCACATAAGCTAGCCTATCCCAAAAATGTAGGAAAAATCCATGTATGCACAAGAAATACAATTTTCCTAATAAATAAATAGGGAAAAATAAAAACCTACACTAATACCCCCCATAAGTGCAGCTTAGGTGGAAAGTGTGGAAATATAAAATGGGTCTCGGCAACTATGCCTGATGAGGTACTCATGTACAAATGCAATCTCCCATAAGATAGAGAAAAGGAGAAAACTCATAGGAAAAAACTCCCCCCCAAAAGAGAGACATAAAAGAAAGAAGAGGCTAGAAGGCCCCCCTTGAAGATGATGTTGCTGCAGATGTGAACTGCACCCCAAGAAGAGCTCATAGATGAATGAACTTGCTCTCAGTGAAAGGTTTGGTGAAGATGTCTACAACCTACTCCAAAGACTAGCAAAATATCAAGTCAATGACCTGACTATGAATAAGCTCTCAAATGAAATGCATGTGAATCTCTATGTGCTTGGTCTGCTGGTGCTGAACTAGATTCCTATAAATCTGAGTGGTACTTTGGTTGTCAAAATAAATGATGGTGGGCTACCTGATAGGAATGCCAAACTCAAAAAGAATCCCTTGAAGCCAAATAGCCTCAGTAGCTACATTAATAGCTCCCTATACTCTACCTATATGGATGATATAGCAATAGCATTTTGCTTCTTGCTAGACCAACTGATAGGACCTGAACCTAGAGAGAAACTATAACTAAAAGTGGTCTTGTGAGTTTGTGAATCACCAACCCAGTCTAAATCTATATATCCAACCAAGTCAACCTATATGCCAAATCTGTAATGAATCCCATATCTATGTGAACCCTATATGTAATGCAAGATCCTCTTAGCTACTTTCTAATGTAGCTCATGGGGTTCTTGCATGAATCTGGAGATAAGTCCCACTATATATGAAATGTCAGGCCTATTGTGAGTCAAGTAGATGAGACTACCAACAAGTTGTCAATATTGAGTGGCATCAACCAATGGTGAAGAACAATCATCCTCAAGCTTGACTCTTGATAGAAAGGGAGTCAGAAATGGCTTGCAATTAGCCATGTGAAACCGAGCCAATAAGTTGAGAGCATACTTAGGTTGTGCAAGAGAAATCCCTAAATCTGACTGTGAGATCTCGATGCCAAAGAAGTAATGTAATAAAACTAAGTCTATCATGTCAAATCTATCCTAAAGAGATGCCTTCACTGCTGCAATAGCCGATGAAGAACTCCCGATGATCAAAAGGTCATCAACATATAAAACCAAAATCAAGAGCAAATCATCCTGCCATAAGAAGTAGACATTGGGATCAGAATGGCACCTAGTGAAACCCACTGTGAGAAGGAAGGAATCCATCTTAGCATACCAAGCTTGAGGGGCCTATTTGAGGCCATAGATAGATTTTCTAAGTTTGCATACTAAGGAAGAATCCTGAATAAATCTTGGTGGCTGATCCATGTAGATCTCCTCCTCTATGTCTTTGTGAAGAAAGGCACTCTTCACATCCATCTGATGCACATCCCAACCATGTGATGAAGCAATAGCCAAGGTGAGTTGGATAGAAGTCATCTTTACAATGGGTGCAAAGGTCTTTGAGTAGTCAATGGCTGCCACCTATGAGAAATCCTTGGTGACCAATTGCACCTTGTACTTATCAACTGACCCATCTGCTACAAACTTGGTCTGATATATCCACCTACATCGAACCATCTTTCTTCCCTTAGGAAGTAAAGTCAAATTCCAAGTGTGATTTTTGATTAAGGAAGAATATTCTTCCTCAATAGCATTATCCCACTCAGGTACCCCCGATGCCTCTCAAAAAGTCTATGGATCTGAAACTATAGCAAAGAAGGCATGTGGATCTCTCTAAAAATCCCCCCTAGTATGTCTGTCATCCACAAGATCTTCTACCCAAGTGCCATCACTCAACAGTGTCTGTCTGGCCCAAAGTGTCTTGGAAGTGGACGAGTCAGGTACTAACTCCTCATCCTCTGACTGACTAGATGTGGATGACTCTACATCACTATCCTCACTGTCTAAACTCAAAGAAGAAGAAGATGACTCTGGCTCAAGAACCTGCTATGACTGATCTAAATCTGATGAGGAATCATCATGAAGAAGTAGATCCAATGAGGGAGAAGAAGTGTCAAGTGTTGAGTCTCTAAGACTCTCCTATAAGTGGACACTTCTCTCAATGAACAACTCATAAGTGACTGGATATAGAAGGTGATATCCCTTAATACCATCCAGATATCCTACAAAGATGCAAGGCTTGGACTGACATTCCATAGCTTTGTGTTTCTTCTTTGGAATGTGGGCCATGACTGGGGATCACAAAACTCTAAGGTGCTCAACATCAGGTTTCCTTTTATGCCAAGCTTCAAAGGGTGTTATCCCTTTCAAATGTTTATGAGGAACCATGTTCTGAATTTAGCAAGCATAATTGATGGCTTCAACCCAGTACTATGGTGCTAAGGATTTGGAGTGAATCATATAGCTAGCCATCTCTTTCAAGAACCTATTCTTGTATTCTACAACCCCATTCTGTGAAGGACTGTAAGTGAGTGTGTGCTGCAAAACAATCTCCTCTGTGGTGCAAAATTGCTCAAACCTGATGCTGACATACTCCCCTCCATTATCAATTTGAATAACCTTGATGTATTTCTTACTCTATTTCTCAACAAGAGCCTTGAAGTCTAGAAAATTTTCAAACACTTCAGACTTTTGTTTGAGAAAATATATCCAAATGTACCTAGAGAAATCATCAATGAAAGTGAGGATGTACTTGGCCCTTGTGAAAGATGGTTTGGGAAAGGGTCCTGATACATCACTGTGGACTAACTCCAAAGGTTGTGAAGCCCTCCAAGCTTTGCCTTTGTCAAATTTTTCTTTGGGATGCTTTCCAAGGGAGCACCCCTCGCAAAGTCCTTTTGAGAATTGGACACGAGGCAAGACAATGACCATGTCATTTTTGTAAAGTTGCTCAAGATAGTGGTAGTTAAGATGGCCAAACTGCTCATGCCATAATTTGCTAACTCCATCTAAATGAGTCAGCAATGTTATTGGAGAAGAATCTGATGGAAAATGTGAGAAGGTGTATAACCTTGCTTGGTGATCTGCCCTACCCACTGCCACTGTAGTATCACTATGCAACTCCCTGATAGACACTAAATCTGGCAAAAACTCAACTCTCATGCCCTAACCAATGTGAGTGATTTGGTACACTGATAAGAGATTAGTTGAAAGAGAAGGAACACTTAGAACATTGTTGAATGTTCCTCCTTCCATTTCAACTGACCCTCTCACTACAATAGAAACTAAAGTGTCATCACCCAAACTAATTGAAGTCATGCTACAAGGCTCTAAAGATGAAAACTCAACTAGTGAAGAGCCCATGTGGTGAGAAGCACCTGAGTTGATGACCCATGAATATGTGGAATCTGTTGTAGCTACAAGGGCCTTACCCTTTTCTTTCTCCTTACCCTTTCCTTTTGCCTTAATAGAATCTTTGGTAGATGAATTCTACTTGATGGACTCATGAACACCTATGTTGTTCTTCTCTAGAAGATGAGTTAGGTGATATATTTGTTTCTTCATGCACTTGTGTTCATCATGCCCTGTCCTTTTACAATAGGCACACTTAACCTTCTCCTTTTTAGGTTTAACATTGGAAGATGAAGTCTCAGTGTTATTTTTGGCAGGATTGGTGTTTTCTTTCTTCTCCTGGTCCTTGTTCTTTTTCTTTTTCTCCTTTATTGAAGTCTTATCCTTACCATTTCCAGCTATCAAGGCTTGGCTTGAGTAGACTTCATTGTGACCATCTAAATTAGCTTATCTTGCTCCCTAGTCAAGTTGGCAATGAATGAATCCAAAGAAGGCATTTTCCATGTAGTGCCAAGGGCACTTTTTGTGGCATGAAAAGTGGAGACAAAGATGGAATAGCTTGGACCTAGCTTTGTGAGAATAGAAAGAATGAGTTGATCATCTTTCTTCTCTATCTTGCACTCTTTCAATTCCAATCTAAGGGCCTGAAACTTAGTGAAGAAGTCCTATAGGGTGTCAAAGTTGCTAGGACTTAGACTTATGAGTTTGTTTTCGAGCTCATGACCTCTCATCTCATCAAGCTTCTCAAACAACTTTTATAAGGTGTCCCATATGTCATTAGGATTTTAGGAGGATTCTAAGTGGAAGAGAAGTTTTGGAGACATAGACAAGCTCAGTAATCCAAAGGCTTCATCACTACAGTTGTACCACTTGACCTTTTTAGCATTTGTGTTGGGTTCTACTTTTGTACCCATGGTGATCCTATACAACCCTTTACTTATAAGAATGATAGACATTTTAACTTTCCATTAATATTTGAAAGGTGTTATGGGTTTAAGTTGAAAATAATCCATTTTTAGCTGAAATTAGGTGAAGTTGTGTTGATTGCAAGTTGTGAATGTATGCAGAAAGGAGAATGAAAGCAAGTTGTGAAAAGCAATCACACCCCCCCCCCCAAAATATTGAGCCCCCCCCCCCCAAAATATGCAATTGCATGCTCAAAATATGTCAGACTTAGTCAAAAATGTGTCTTAGAGCAATCAGTGCAAGACTAAAGCAAACAAGACGTCGGACTCAGCCGAAAATGCGTCCCGAGAGACCCAAATTTTTGGCACTTTATAAACTAGTGTGTTTTTGAAACATAAAAAATCTACGCTATAGAGAATTTAATTACAAGCACTTTTGCAAAAAATTTCACCCAAAACTGAGCTATCGTTTGCAAGATATTAAACTTATAATTTTCTCGTAAACTAGTGTTTTTGCAAAAAAAAGCACTAAAACATAAAAAAATGCCTGTTATGGGAAGAGAAAGTGGTCTTCCAACCACTCATTGGATTTGGCATAGAATGAGGAATCCAAAGGAGGTTTTTATGAGGGGGAATTGGCCTCCTGCCAACCCGGGCCTCACCCTTCGTCTTCGACAGAGGAAGATACAAGTTTTAATTGAAAATCCCCAAAATACAAAACTGTCTAAAAACTTTAATACTCAGTCAAATTGGTTGATTTTTGTGTTAACAAGCCAATTTTTCACTAAAAAAATAAATCAAAGATAGTTTGGACAGAATGGCAAGTGTCCTAGGGTGCCACATGGGAAGGAGGCGCCTTTTTCAAGAGAAAACAGCAGGCAGAATTTATCTTGCAAAAAAGACAAAATAAATGCAGACCTGTTGAAACCGTACACCCTAATGTGGCACTGCAAACAAGAAAGGACTGAAGGCATTACAGAAGGCGCCTTGCTGGAGAAGACTGCTGAAACTTGGCGTGGCTATGCAGACTGCTACGCTTGGACTAGGCAGCACCTAAAACATCATGGCAGCCTTACCTCTTTTCATAGGTAGAAGAGCATGCCATACGGCTTGCAAAACTGAAAGAATGCAACTATTGAAGCTTGGTGTGGCAGAAATGAAGGCCAAAGGCTAGGCGCTACAAAAAAAGAACTTGCAAAACAAAAACCAGTCAAAAAAGGACGTCGTACGGCCTAATGAAGTGGCAGAAGGACAGAAGCTAGGTGCTTTACTGGAAGCATATAAATAGAAAATATGCTCTACCAGATGAGTTTCCAGTGCCCTCACCAAAAAAAGAACTTAGCAGGTAGCTCCACACAACAAAGGACACCCAAAGGCCAAAGATTTTCAAGGAAATATACCATAAATGATATAGACAGAATTTTTTTTATTTTAGACCAAATCTAGAATAAAAAAAAGAACTACACTCCTCTTGATTTTAAAATAAGCTAAAAGCATAATCACACACAAGATTACTGTGAAAGCTCTGATACCATATTATAATTATTGCCAGAATCTGGATAATGCGAGTGCAATGAAGACGTGATCACACGAGATGAAGCAAGTGCACACCACTTAGATGCTAAAGCTATTTGAAAATAACACAAGAAGATAAATTGCACAAGACAAAATGGAGATAACCAAATCTGAATTAGCATGAGATGGCCAAAGTGAGGACTACAAATAGGAGAGTACGAAAGTAAATCCTCCACAAAAGGTGGACAAGGCACACCAAGAATAGTCAGTAACTCCTCCATGAAAGGTGGTGACAAGGTGCTAAGAATAGAGAAGTAACTCCCATTAAGGGAGTTACTTATGACATTCTTATGACACATCTATGACACACACCTCCACATAAGCTAGCCTATCCCACAAATGTAGGAAAACTCCATGTATGCATAAGAAATACAATTTCCCTAATTAATAAATAGGGTAAAATAAAAACCTACACTAATAGTAGAAGGTAAATATCTATGGTTACTCTTCTTGTTTATTTTGATCAAGAGAATTATATATGATAGTGAATCAGTTGCTAGTTAAATACCTTCAAGGTTGATATGTTTGATCATCTTCAATTACTGTGCAACAAGTGTTATGGGTCCTAGAAATAGAACCAAAATGTTGGTTTTTTATTCTTTAATAATGTTTCAAGTGCTGAAGTGTATCTCCAATGACAAAACGCATTGGTCATTCATGCAAGACTATGGTCTTGTGCACTCACCCAAAGCATGCAGATAGAGATTGGTTCCTGTGGGTTATGTTATGCAGTAACATATTAGTCATATAATTTGAGTTTAAACTTAAATATAATTAAAATTTACATAGAAAAATAAACAAACTACTTTGATCCTTATCTCATTAAGCTCAACAACCATAAGTATGCATATAAATGACATGGAGTTCAAAGATTGTTACTCAAATTCTAAAAGTAAATGTTGCATAGATCTCATAATAAGTTACAACTATAAGTACTCAATGTAAACCTACCAACAGATTCATAATTATCAATTAATTTAAACATGAACATTAGAATTGATTATAATATCCATAACTCTATATTATATTTTAGCAAAATGATTTCCAATAGCCATCACTTTACAATGATTTCATTCATAGGTATTTATACTTGTTTCTCCCTGACCAAGTAGTTACATAATAAATGACATGAGTGAATGGACAATGAACTCTTTATGAAATTAAAGTCATGAAAGTATAACTATTTTATCCTAAGGACCCAGGCCTTTACACCCCCTATAAACTTTTTTTATGTTAGATCCTTGTTGCCATGTGTCTACCTCTTTATAGACCAGTGCAAAATTGGTGATGGATAAGGTCTGTATGGCCCTTGAGAATCACTCCTTAATTGTCTTCTACTTCTCATGCACTCCCCAAGTCCTTTATTATTTTTTCAAGTCCTATGCTCTTAGGTTACTCATATTTATATGTCCTCTTTGATTGGTCTTCTTACACTAGTGCTTTTGCACCCTTGTCCTTTCATGCCTCATTGGTTCTATGCCACGGTCCTTTTGTGTTGGTCTAGTTCCATGCCTTTGTATCATTGTGCTTATGTTCTAGCATCGTGATGATTCCATGCCAAAATACCATAATACTTAACCATGTTTTGGGGTCTAATAAAAGTCAACATATATGACTTTCTATCCCTTTTTTAAGTTAGGTTATAGTACTAAGTTGACCTGGTAGACCTTGTATCCTTATCAAGCTCAATTTCATACCCTATTTTCAGTACTAAGATGACCAATTTGACCCTATATCCTTATTTACTTTCTATCTAATAGTACTAGGTCAACCTGGTAGACCGTGTATCTTTATTTGCCTTATATCTAATAGTACACAGTTAACCTTGTATTTGATTATTGATTTTACTCTTCTATCTAACCAACTTATTTATTTGCCTCTCATTTTTATTGCTTACAATCCTTTTTATTTTATTCAACATCATGAAATCACCTATCATAATCTTCTTGGATAACTTGAATCCATTTAGACACAATATGGGGTGCTCTTTTCTTCCTATTTATAACATTTATAGCATCTGGTAATGCCCATCCACATATACTTTAGCCTTTGGGGAATCTTATGATGCCCACCCTCATATCCTTTCAAAATCTAGGGCATCTTATGATGCCCATCCCTACATCCACTTACTCTTTAGGGCATCTTGTGATGCCCACTCTTATTCTACATGGCATGATACCAAACACATTCAACTTCAAGAAACCTTATGAAACACAAGCTTTTCTCTCATATGATCATCCTTGATGTAGACATTATCATAGAATCTTTCCTTTCTTTTTCATACTTTATAAATGTTATCTATCTAACACTTTTTGTAGGATACTCACAAGGGTCTCACCTTCTATAATAGTTCTCTATTTTCAAAAATCTTAGACCTTCCTTTTGGTCTTTTAGTTTCCCTTTTTCTCATGAGTTCCATTATAAAACCATGGATATGACTCATTATTCCTCATAATCTACTTCTCTTTATTTTCATACATTATACATACTTTTTAGCACCCCTTGGGTTTCTATTTGTGAGTTGTAGTGTAAGACCATGTATAAGACCTGGCATTCCTCATACATACCATATTTACCTTATTTTTTACACACCCTCATAGCTTTATATTTTATGAGTTGTAGTGTAAGACCATGGATAAGACTTTGACTTCCTCATATAATCACCATATTTTCACTCCTTGTCTAAAATGTGTTTTATAATTGTTAAAAGTTTTTGATCCTTGTTCATAGCTTTAGCTTTTGCTTCTTTTGATAGATGAAATTTGCACAACAATCTATGCTAGCATGTTTTCTTACATTTACCTCAATCTTATGATAAGGAATCACATCTTATTGTCATTGTATCCCTTTTCACCCTTTGTCCCATTTTTATGATTTGAAGTAATTCAAATGTAATCTTGTTTGATTCCTCTTGATTTCCTTTCCTTTCACTCCATATTAGATAAAACAAGGTCGAAGTCAATATAACACTTTTATTTCACCTAAATTTATGAGATTCTTAGACACCATGCTCTCTAAGTTCTCTCTCTCTTAGAAACCAAGTCCCAAGTATTCAACTAAAAGTCATCTTTAGCACTCATGTTTGGTTTTTTAAATCCATATAGAGGAGGAATACAAAAATACATCAAGAAAATTCAAATTAAAATCATTTGAAATAAAATTCAATGATATATAAAGGCCACATACAAATTTCAAAAATCAAAATCACATCAAAAGATATGATTACAAGCACATATCCTATTTCTAATTGAAGCTCAAAATCCACATTTTGCCTCACAATAGAGTCAAGGTCCATTTAGGTGTGGTAGGCTAGTATATTGGAATAGGAGAATTTAACAAACTTTATGGTGCTACCTACTTTCTCATATAAGTACACAATATTCATAGTAGACCGACAACTCTATAAGGGGTTAAGAGGAATGAGAAAAACATTGTGGGAAGGTAGGTCCATTTTAATTTTCATGTATATATCCTTCATGAGATGATATACATACTTCATTTGTTGACCTAAGACTTGTGTGGCTAAGATAATTTCTTTAAAATCCTTAAAGTCAAAAGTTTTCTTGTTTTGACAAACCTAATTTGAGTGTCTTGAATTTGATAAAGAGTTCCTTTACCTTGATTTTTTCTTCATTCTCCCCTCTACCCATTTCACTTTTACCCATGATAGACACCATGTGATTCTAAATCTATTTTCCCTTCTTCTTCACATATTAGAAACATGTTAGTACTAATTTGATTTATTTTTATCTATCTTTCGAATAAAACAATATGCTTGAGCAATAATGGATTACTTTCTTTACACCATGGTTCTATTTTATAGATGTGCCTTTATTTATTTTACCATTTGGAACAATTGTACCAACCTTTTTTAAAAAACTTGAGTCTATTTTTACTTTCATGTAATTTTTCCATTATTGAGCGAGGTTGGTCTATTAATTCTCACTCACCAATGTTTTTTTCCCTTTTATGAACCTTTTTTCATTGATGATTGAGTAAGGATTGTTACTTCTCATTCATCAATGTTGTTTTACTATTTTTCTTGCCCATCTGTATTCAAGTAAGGATTGTTACTATTTTCACATTCATTTTTGATTACCATCATTTTTGACATGTATCCTTGGTTTGAATTGATGAGTTTACCTTCCTTACTTAAGGTTTACTTATTTGAGTTTTTAGTCTTTAGTAGCCTTGGATTTTTAGTTACCCAATTTACTATAAATTTTGACTTGGTCATTTGGTCTAATATAACACTTATCACCCAAGTTTACCAAATTTCCAAGTAGTCCCACCCATATAGCACTAGTTTTCTTGGATTTCCTATGTTTTTTTGGTTTTTATCTTTAGTTTTGTATCCTTGGGTTTATCGAAATTAGTCTCTACACCCTCAATGATCAAATATACAAACAAAATAGACAATCGTCAAGAAATAAAGGTAAGTCAAGGTATCCATTACATTTACCTTTTCAATTACTTCCCTTTCTATCATTTACTTTTAGTTATTTTATGCTTTAAAATACTATAATTTTTTTTGGCCTCAATGTTGTGTATTACTATATTATTTCTTGAAGCATTATCCCCTATTACACCTGCATGACATGTGAT
>JARHVA010002633.1:1610000-1620000 GCA_037957365.1 Torreya grandis | reverse complement strand
AGGGTAGGTTGATGAAGCATGTATAATTAGAGGAGGACAATATCAATCCTAAGGATATTAAAATAAGGAGTGAGAACAAGTTAACATGGAGAAAGAAAATAAATGGCAGCCTTATCCCAATAACCAATGTAATAAGTAAGCATAGAAGTAAATAAAAAAGACTCATGGAAGGAGAGCCAAAAACAAGCAAGCTATAGAGTAAGAAAAAGAAGCAAGCACAAGGTAAGAAAATGATATATCTAATGGGAAATTTTGTACCTGAGTTAGTTGAAGGTATGAATGATATTATTAAGGTGAGAATTTTCCAAGTAGTGGTGTGGTATGATGAACCTAAATTTGACAATGAGATGTCATTACAAGATGAGCTAAGCAATGAGAATACTTACCATGAGAAGGTGAAGTGTCAATAAGAGGAAAATAAAGTAGATATCAAGGATATTTTGATAAGGTGGAAGAAATAATAGAGTTATTAATATCCATTATATCATGAAAAAGCATTATTGAGAAGCAAGACTAGTTAAGATTTCAAGAACTTGGCATGAAAAATGAAGAAGAAAGTTATAGGTTAAGATAAAGATATAATAATCAGAATCAGTCATTGGAGGTAGATAATGAGGAATATAAATATAAGATGGAGATGATATAAGATTAAGTGAACAAGGATTTTCAGTAAGTCTCATACCTCATGGAGGTATGGAATGAATTGATGAAGAAGTAAAAAAGGGTAAGAAGACAAAGATGCAAGAACCAATTTTGAAAAAAAAGAGAAAGATAAGAGGAGAAACAACATGAGGATCTCAAGAGATTGTAATAAAATAAATTTAAAAGTAATAAATAATGTGGACAAGGTATATTTGAGTAGGATTTCAAATTTTCCCCACTTGGGGAGTATGATATAGACATCACTAAGTAGATGAAGTGTTAGCATGTTTGAATATGTCATGATAGGTATTTTTGGTTATTAAGGGTATTTTAGGGTCCCTTAGAGTCATTAGGAGTTTTATAAGTGTGTTTTAGATATCATTCTAGGTTTTCCCACCAAAATCCAAAATTTGAAAAATTTGAATTGTAAAACTAAGCTTTGAGAGGTGTTTGGAGTATTGGGGAAAATCTAAATCTTGATTAATGTTTATAATAGTTTATAGAGGGTAATAATAAGGTGAATGAAGGTAATTAAATGTAAAAATAATATATAATTTAACTCAAATCAATAAAACAAGAAAAGGTAGCTTCCATTCAACATGGGTTGGCAAGATGAATAGGAGTTTCTTTGCATGATTGGTATTTTAGAAGAATAGAATGAATGAAGTAGTTAGTGTGTGTGTGTATTATGGTGTTATAGGATTAAATATTAGAAGGATATAGGTTTAGAGTGAACTAAATATCAATAATTATGAAATGTTGAGGAACTCTCTGCCTTCCTTTTGTAAAATTTTATACATGATTATTTTGTATGCATTGAAATCAATATAGAAAGAATGATTTAAAGAAGTATTTATGGATTTTTGGTATATTAACATGTTTTTATTTTATTTTATTCCTTTTAATTGAATGTATATTTTTTACTTATCTATAGGTTACTATTTGTATTGCATAAGTTTGAGAATTCCATTAACACAATCAAGAAGTGAGAGAACAAGAGAGTCTTGGAGATTCAGTCAAGCATTAGAGGAGGGATTGTAAGTTATTTGGTAAGAGATAAATTTTATTTTATTATTTTCATGATTATTTAATTTTATTTTTAGTACTATATTTCTTTAGGACCACTCTTAAAAAATGCGAGAATTTTATTAGTTGACACAGTCAAGATAAAATAACCTAGAATTTTGTTTAAGTGCATGTCGAAGGATTCTAGGGATTAAAAAAGGATAAATAAATATTTTAAATAATGATATTTAGTTTTATAGACCTTAAATATAGGTATAAAAACCATTTGGATAACTCAAATCTTATTTGGATACATAAGTCCATTCAAATTGTTGCACAGTTTACTCAAGTGTAATCAAAATTGTGTTTTTACTTATTGGAGATATATGAGAATTGATCTTGAACTTAAAACAATTTAAAAAGGTTGATTTAGGTAATATATACCATATAAAACATTTATAAGTGTTTGAAACTCATTATAACTCAAAATTACTAATTATTTCCCTCTTGGCCACCCACAAGACTATCTAAGCCTTAGATAGGGTTTTGAAAATAGAAAATTGTATAGTTTTTTCTTGAACCTGCTAAAAAGAATAAAAATTTGTAATACATGGTTTTTTAATGTTATATAGAGTATGGAGGAGGTTTGAGATTGATTAAAAACTGTAAAGTATAAATTACTGAACTATGTGCTTGCATGAGGGTGAGTAGGTTTGCATTAAGAGTTGTATCATGAAATTTTGTGTGGAGATAAATGATGATAAAGGGTATCATAAATTATTCTTAGTTTTCAAAAAAAAAAAATTATATTGGTCAAACCATTAAAATTTGTGCTTAAAGAGGGTTGCAAGTTAGGATACCTTGAAGAGAGAAAAGGTGATTGGGTAAAGATTACTAATCTAGGGGTTTTATGATTTGATGAGAGGTGTATATAATTTGTAATAGGAAATTGGATGATCCTTAGAGTCCTTGAAATAATGTAAGAAGCATGAAACTATGAATGAATCCTTTTGGCCTATAAATCTATATGAATTGATCAAGCTAGAACAAAGGATATGGAGTGAAGTAGAGATGAAAGATGTATGAAATGATGGTGTTGGTGTAGAATAGGATAAGAATGGATAGGGTAAAAAATATAATAGACATTTTAGAGAGATAAAGGAACATATTATGTATAAAGAGCCTTAAGATCCTAGTGAGAGTTAGGGTGATCAAGAAACTTCAAGAAGATTGCAAGCAAGTACCTACATGAAAAACAAAGCATAGGTAAGAATAAGGATGAGAGTCAAATATCAGAGTTAGGAAATGGGCAAGGAGGTTGTAGGCATGAGGATCCTACATCAGTATGCCAATTTTTTGAATTAGATTCTTGATTAATACCTTTTGTCTTTGACCTATCTTGAGGATAATTTGTAGCTCCAAGAATTTGAATGAAACTACTAGTGTTTGGCAAGGGGTACATAGGGTACTTAATACAATGCCTAGAAGGATAAAAAGCTCAAGGATGCTATGATATACTATAGATCTATATAAGCTATCTAGTTTTCTATCTTGCACCAAGTTATAGAAAGACCTATAAACTAGGTTAGGGATAACATGATCAAACACACAAAATATGTAGGTATCTCTAATGGGTATAACCATAGTAAAGTGAGCAATAAGGAGGTAACATTCAATGCATAAAGAATGAAAATTAAATCTATTTAAATAAGATAACACTACCTAGCATGAAATGTATTTCAAAAACATGCAATCCTATGAATTGAAGTATGATTTTAGAAAGAAAATGATGTTTTCAATAAAGAGAGAGTAGGGAGAGAATAAAATTTCATAAACCTAAGCTAATACCTTAGTCTAAATAAGACTATCTATAACATGTGAATGAATGAGGGAATGCCATTTTAATCAAACTAATTAATCTAAATAAACACAAGAGCATATACCAATCAAGGTAATGATTCAAAATCAATAAATATTACATAATGAAGGACATTTTTGAAGGAGAAAGATATTTTTAGGGTTGAGAGAATGCACACAATTCAAAATCTACTCTAAGCATGTACAAAACAAGCTAAACTAGCATACAAATACAAAAACCTAGCATATATACTACACTAAAATAATGGAGTTTCACTTTGCATAATAAAGTGCCCTTAGATCAAGACCAAAAATATTATGCAGATGTTTTAATAACCAAAAATCCAAGCTAGGAAGTAATGAAGGAGGAAGATCAAGTTGTGTGTAAGTTGAGTCCAAAATAGAAGCCAAAATCAATGGAGGAGGTGAAGTGAGAACTTGAAATGGTGTAAGAGATCCAAAAATGTGCACAAATCATGTGAAATTCCAAATGTGGAAGCTGGGAACAAGCCGTAAGGAAGCAAAAATAATTAGAAGCAATAATGGAGTCTCCAAGTCAATGTGTAGCAGTATATGGGATCCTCTATCACCAATCAAGCTCAAAAGTGCCAAGAATGAATTAAGAGATATTGAAGAAGGAATGAGATTCAATGAAGGGAAGAATAATGAAAAAAATCCAAGAAAAATAGATGAAAATGAGTGATATAGGGCACCTAAATGCCAAAAACCCCTAAAAGTAGTCATTTCTGGCCATTATAGGCCCAAAAATGACCACTCTAATTTGGTCTTGGTCTAGGTCATGGATTTTATGAAGGAAACATGTGGTCTAGGCCACAATTTCCCCCATAATCCATGGATTGGGTCAACATCTCATCTCAGGTGATCAATTGGACCCTATAAGGGCTCTAAGAATTATCTAGAGGGTATATGGACGTGTAGAGAGGCCAGGTAAGTGTAAGAGATCTATGTGTGGTGTAAGAGAGTATCTATGTAAGTAGGAAATGTCTTAAATATTATGACCTAGTTTAGTAATCTACACATGAGTTGATGTGTAATCATAGTGAGGAGTAGGGTCATGGTAAGTATGATTACATATGCCTTCAAGGTACAAGCAATTGGTGTTTGAATGAATAAGAAGTGT
This sequence comes from Torreya grandis, assembly GCA_037957365.1. Lineage (NCBI taxonomy): Eukaryota > Viridiplantae > Streptophyta > Pinopsida > Cupressales > Taxaceae > Torreya > Torreya grandis. Next base: position 1,615,355 of record JARHVA010002633.1, on the reverse strand, counting down.
TATGTAGTACCTGAAAGCCATAAAAAAGCAAAGAAAAGTAAGAATGGAAATGATTAAAGAGAACATTACCTTTACTTACCAAATAAGGATGGTAGCAAAAGAAGTTACTGACATAATCCATGGGAGAGATTATAAATGTTAAATAAACCAAATCCAAATCTAGCTTCATTTCCATCTCCTACATAGAAGGGACACAAATGATATTAAATCATACATTACAATCTAAAATGACATTCACCAGAGCATTAGCTCTAGTGTTATCCCCATGAGGGATATGGGTGACTTAGATGTCCTTAAAGGAGAGAAAATTGTGGGCCACCTTGAAGAAGGGGAGAAACTCAAAGCTAAGGACAGACCAAACACTGGTGAGTTGAGACATAACTAAGAGTGAGTCAAAGAATAACTACACATAACATGTTACTAACACATAAGCATTGGTCAAAGCACCAATGATTACATGATACTCAATTTCTTTATCCATCTCACTAGTAAAGAGGTAACTAGTTATAATAAGCTCGTAGTCCCATGAGTCATTGATAATCCAAGTGATAGTGGTGGATCCTGGGTTGCCTCGAATGCCACCATCAATGTGAATCACCATTGAGAGGTGTACCATAATGGGCATTAGGGATCCAAGAGGACATTTTAGAAGGATCATCTCAACAAGGATTAGGACAAGTGAGTTTCATAAGGGAGACAAACAACACAATCAAGTCATGCAATCAAGGGATGAGGACCAAAATTGACTATGAGATGAAATGACGAAGGGTGGTAGGATGTCCTTTAAGGGATGAAGACTATTAGGTGAAGAATATATAAATTACTAGAGTAAACACAACCATGAACCCACACATACAAGAACTATATTGAAAAATGGAGAGGGAGTCAGTGGGGATCAACTACGAATGAGATGAAAAACTATTGACTAAAAGAAGAAGAGAGATTAACTTCTATCCCAAGGTGTACTAGGTAAGGAGTACATGGGCCTAATAGGATAGAGGAATTAGGGGTTTAATATATTTTAATGGTCCCAAAACACACCAAGAATACCTCAAAGAGAGAAATGGACTCCATACTTATGTCTAGAATGGGCTAAAAGACTTAAGATGAAGGTTTGGCAATTCTAGGAGCACTAATGGGATGAAACAAAGGTTAGGAGAGGGAAAAAAGAAAGCCTTGGGCCCAAGTTGTGGCTTATATAGGTAAACCTCTAGACTAAACCACTATGGACCATGGGTTCCATGGCCTAAACCACTACCAAGCCATGGCTTAGCCCAAAAACCCATGGTTTGGGCCAAAAAAGGCCAAATCCAGGTCCAGAGAATCCAAAACTTACCTAAAAGGCTAGAAAAGGGGGAAATAAGAAAAAACCATGTTGGTCAAACATGTTTGTCTCGTTATAATGCATGCATGACTGATCTAGGGTCATGTTTCTCTCTTGTGCACACATGAAGAGGATTTAGAGTGTCAAAGGCAGGAAAGGCATCTCAGCCATTAGAGTCACTGCCACTATGTGGGGGCCAACAAAGAGAGAGTGTCTCAATTCCAACCACAATGAGAGGTAAGGAAGGGTGGTAAGAGGCCCATTATAGATGAATACTAGGTAAGGAAGTGTAGAGTAAGTCATAAGCAACCATAACCACTAACCCATATCACCTATAAGAACTACAAAGAAGGAGATAGTGAGTCGGTAGAGGGTTAGCTACTAGAAAGTAGTATCCCAACCAACTAAAAAAAATCAAAAGACTCTACTTCTAACCCAAAATGAATTCAAAGAGGAGTTCACAAGCCATAATGTCTATAAATACCTAAAGGTTCTGATGATGGATGCCATTAGAAGGGAAATCCATAGAATGGGGGCCTAAAGAGGGTGTTCTAATAAGCTTTGAGGCTCACCAAAGTAATATAGGCCTAGGCCTAGGCCTATGCCCAAGGGTAGTCCAAAACTTCACCCTAACTAGAGGCCTACCCCTAAGGCAAGCCATTATTTATCATATAAAGAGGCTAAATAATAGGGAAAATATAAAAAGGAGATGGAGAATCCATATCCTTAGGTTCACCAGTCATGACTCAAGACATATGAGTGATAAAGGTGGGGTCATTTTTGGTTAATAAGACCTATAAACCCAAAAAATTAGTAGGATGGTGATGCATATGATGTGTGTGCATGATCATATTATAAGTTATCTTTTCATTGATCAGGTTACGTGATATACCATAGATGGAATAACATTTAAGATTAGACTTAATGACTCTAGAAATCTCCATGTGAGATGTGTTGAGAGATCTAATACTTTGATGAGAGAAGCATGATGATATTAAAATATTGATGTTTGGGGAAACATATTGAAAGAGGTATCTAAGAAATGAAGATCCAACCTAACATCATGGGGTAGGAGAGGGAATTGGAAAATTCATGCCAAACTCTAAAGGAGTGAACACTGATCAGTACTCAGCTGCATCAAAACACTCATCCCTGAAAAAATAAGATTTATAGATGGGAGCCTTAGGTGAACCCACAAGGCCCCACAAAGACACATCCAAATCCTTGTTACAGGGCTTTGTCTTAGCATATAAAAATTCCTATGGATCTAAGTCTAGCTCCATGGTATGAACATCACCTTCGTGCACAAACTGGACCATACAAAATGTTACTGATATGATGGCTTACATGATAGTGGTCAAAATATGACCAAGAATCATATTATATGAGAGATCCAAGTCTCACACACAAAACTCAATCTTGACTATCTTGGGCCAAACTTGACCTGGATCTTCATGTTTCCCACTAATGTAATTGTGTCATTATTGAATCGAACATAGTTGTGGTAAGAATCAGATAACTTATTTTGACTAATCTTAAGCTCATTAAACACATGTAGGGACATGATATTCAATGCAAATCCTTCATCAATGATGAATATGTTGACATTACAATCATCAATAGATGTCTCAATGTAGAGAGGGAATCAAGCCATCTTTTTAAGAACCAAAGCATATAGAAAAGAGGTAGGGTCAAAATAGAACATGGGAGGAGGAGGGTGATTGGAAATGTTATAGTTGAACATAACTTTGACATCATCCTATAATGGGCCATCATGAGAGAGACCAAGCTCATCAAAGATAAGGCCCCTTCATTTAAGATAAAGGTGAAAAATATCCCAAATGGAGATCCTAATTAAGAGGCCTTGTAACCCATCTATGATGGAGCAAGTACGCTATCTAGCTTGGGGAGGGATGTTATATCAAAACTCAAATTTGACTTTGGGTTTCCCTACCCTAGTGGGCTACATAAGATGCCTAAAACTAATAGTATCTCCAATGGGGTTGGTGACCTGACCCAAGTACATGTTGAAAAAGTTATCATACCTAGTAGAGGCTATGTTAATAATAGAAATGAACTTGATACTCTTGTGCTTGGCCTTCCCTCTCAGGTCATCTTAGGAATAGGAATTAGAAGAGGTGGAAGAGTAAGAAGGATAATGATGGGCCATAGCCTTAGACTACTTCTTTTTCTTCTTCTTCTCCTTATCTTGGTCAGGTAGAGGCTCATTGAACACATTCAATTTATTGATGGGTTCTTCAAGTGGATAAATTTGAGGTGGAGGTGAGGCTTGTGTAACAAAATTTTATCCAATGTAATTTGAATCATTATGGCCCTTCATCTGATGGAAATTGTAAAACTTTTTAGGGTCATAAGTAAGAACCATCTTGGTTTTGTTGTGCTCAATTTAGAGGCCTTCTCTTGAGCTAGTTTCTTACTCAGAGAATTTACCTCATGACTATCATTCTTGTCTTTCTTCTTGGGAGGAGAATCAATAACACCATCATCAATCACATTATAGTTATGATCATGAAAAGAGAATGACTTTTGGGTTGGCACAAGGTACATGTCCACATATACCTCAAAGACTTCAATATTAATACACTCATTAACAACTTCATCATACAAGGAGGGCCCACATTAGAGTACCTCAAGGTGAACCTCATGCCTCAATACTCATGTGAACACATCATAAAGTTGATCATTCAAGAACCTTATTTTATATATATGGATGGCTAAATGCCACATATGCATAAAATCAAAGTTTGATTCATCTTTGGCATGCACCATAGAGGTAAGTGATTAGATGTTGAGGTTAAATGGTCTGGAGATATCAAAGTATTGGGGGAAGTCATCCAAATGGAGCTATAAAGTAGAGAGGGAATTTTGAGGTATATTCTAAAACCAAATGAGCACTTTGACTCATAGGGAATGAGTGAAGAGCTTCAACATCATGCCTTCATCTTATTCCCAATCCATACATTCCATCATAAATTCCATGATATGATCCATGGGACTAGCATATTGAGTCCCATTGAATTTAGGCAGTTCAAGGATAGGATTCAAAAGGGAAATAACATGCACACAAAGGGATACAAGATTCCTATAGAGATCCTCATAGGCACAGTTGATATCAAGTTGGTAATGAGTTTTAGGAGGAGTCTCATGGAGATAATGATGTTGCATATGCCAATAGGCTTCATCATGACCTTGGTAATGAAAAGGATGATGTCAAAGTAGCTCTTGGTATGGGAGATGCTCATTATGTAAATCATTCCTATCACGGGGTGGGGAATGACTATGGGCAAGGTATTATTCCCTATGGGGATGATGAGAGGATATGGCATGCTCATGGAAATGGTCACGATGACCCAAGTCTGAATGATTTTGACCTATTTCATTAGTTGAGGGTCAACATAAAGGTGTTTGTGTTCAATATAAGCATCCCACATATCTCTAATTCATAACTGGATATCCAAATCAACATGCTCATCTGAGACCCTAAAGGAAGGGCTAAGAGGATGAGAGGAATCCATTGATGTGGATGCCCTATCAAGTTAGAATGCTTATGTCCAATAACATGGACACAAGAGGGTTCTTACTATAGATTCTCTTATCAATAAAGAGGCAAGGAAATCACATGATAAATAGTCAAGGCACTTAAAATGGAGCAATTGTGATCTATGTCTCTAGAGGAAGTTCACTGCCTACTCCTAGGGGGATAATGATACACTTCATTCACTTGAATTCATCTACATCAATAATCAATGATCACACATAACTCATTTGGACTCATTCATGAAGGAGGGTCCTCATCACCCTAAATAGGTGAATGAATAATGACATGAGGTTGAGGGAAAATATACTCAAATGAATGAAGCTCAAACTAGTGAAAAGGAGACCAAATCCATTTGTTATAGATCTATAAATATTATTACCTATAGAACATGAGAAGTTCTAGGTCACCATGTTGGGTTGAGGTAATCTCCTGGGTCCCACAGTATCTATGGCATTCCATTACAGCAATAGCT
>JARHVA010002633.1:1552500-1605000 GCA_037957365.1 Torreya grandis | reverse complement strand
TCAAAATAAATCTATGTGAGACACTATGATCTAAATAATGCCATAAACTAATCCCAATTGGTTATGGCCAAATTAAGATTCATTACCAACCTTTTGTTGGCCCACCATGTAACTACCTCAACCATCAACTGGTATGCTCCACATACTACCTTGGTGATTTTAGATTAGTTTTCAATTTTAAAATACTTATCCATTTCCATCAGTCATGCCTTAGTTCCATCACCCAAAATAGTCCCATCAAACTTAGATGGGTTCACCTTCTTCATGTCTCTATCCAACTCCACAACTACCTGAGCTCTAGCATTCTAAGAATGTTTTTGCTTAGCAGGATGCTCTTCAAGTTCATCTTGTTGTTCCTCTTCTTAATGGCCATGAACCATCTAATATAGATATGTAATATGATATTTTATCTCATTCATAACTACAAGAATCTGGTCCATCTTCATTGATTGCTCAATGGAATGTTGATTAGGATCAAACAGAGGGTTATTATCATTAGCATTCAAAGGACCCTCTCTAGAAACTCCCACTTTCACCATCCTTATTTTTGTCAATAGAAGGATATCATAATGTTAGTGGAATCATTAGGTCCTATATTTTGATATGTGTCTTTGATACCACATGTAACATCTCCATTGGGATCTACTTATAAATGCATGAATTTTTTTAATTAAACACATAAACCAAAATAGATTACCCACAAGAATCGAACAGAGATCAAATACAGTACTCAAAGTGTAATAATAATAATAAACCATATTACATCATTGATCTCTAATATCATGAGAGTATATCATAATGCCAATATAAAAAGTAATTATATTAATTCAACCATAGTTAATACAATTATATAGTTGTTACTATCAATGTACAATAATAAATAGTTAAAACTTTTCATGATAATTTTTAATAATAAGTATAACATAATACAATGTACAAATAAGATACATGGCTCCCTCTTAGCATAGTTTTTAAATTCGCGTATCTATGGAAATCTCAATCATCATCCTTATAAGTTGTACTATTATGGGGAGGGAGAGCATCATTCAAGAGATTTTATAAACCAACCACCCAATGATCTCCTACACTAATCCTATCAGGAAATGGCCTCCCCTTCATGGATGAGTAAATAGTGATGGAATGAGAATCTACAGAGACAATCAAGTACCTATGTCTTGTATGATTTATGAACTAAACATGAAATGTATCATAAAAACTCCATCTATTGCAAGATATTTCACATACATGTAAATCATCTCATGAAATGATAATGTCTTACTAAACATACTTTGGCTAAAGCTTTAAGAATAGTAATATAAAAATGATCTATAAATCAATCAAATTCATACATACCACTTGATTAGACTTCCTTCATCTGACATCATGATGATAGTAATCTAGTAAAGTCTACCTCACCCCTTACTCAATATCAACAATGCAGATTGGTCAAAAATAATTCAACCACAAGATTCATATAATTTACATCCTACTAGAAAACATATCATGTAACTTGTTAAACATAAGGTAACCACAACATACATTTATTCCGTCAAACATATGAATGAATCTTACATTATTTTCTATCCTATACTAAAAATAATGACTATAGTTTATACCATCTAGGTAAATACATAATTAACTTTAGATTTAAATAACATAATTTGTTTCCAACTATACTACACCTTATGATAACCCATATTACCATAATTTAGTGTTTTTAACATATCTTCTAAATACCGCATCTCAGCTAATATAGTAGTCATGAAATCATGGAAACATATACTCATATTATACAACTAGAACAACACAACTCCATTCCATGAAATATAGAGAGTAATCCAACTAGTATTTATTATATATCTAGAGGTTTGCAAGCTCGCATTCATCAAGTTTTATTAGGTTATAATCTACCCATGGAAATATATAACCATGAGAATACATCTTGATGAATATATACATATACACCCATAATTTCTATTAAGCTCATCATAACTCATTTTAATGTTACATTCACATTCTGTGTTTTAGTTTTCATATAATAAGTGACATGTTCCTATCATAATGAAGACTCACTAAGTTTTCTACCCTTTTCATACCTTATTAAGGGTTATACATATTTAGTGATAATCATTCAATTGGTCATCATTAAAAGGATTGTCTAAGTTCTATATTGGTCCATATATATTTAAGTGAAGAGTTTTTTGTTCATAGGCCCATACATACCATAAATCTCAACCATTTACTTTTGCATATAAATTTAGATTATTAAGCTAATTCATATATATTCCAACTATAATATAAATAACTAAATTATATATATTATTTACTTTTAAATACTTTCTCATGTTTGATGTTTACTCGAATATCTTACTTAAGATATTCCCATGCCATTAAACCCACTTTATACACCTCACAAGAGTATGACGACATATAATAAACTATGGCAATCTTTAAATTAAATAAAATATAGATTAAACATATTATAGATTTCACCAATTATCTTTTGTTCACATAAACTTCAACAATGCCTTTTTTGAAGGTAGAGACTTAAAATCATAACCCAGTCCCTAACATGCTATCAATCAAATTGACTCACTAGTAAAACCAACCAAATTGCAACCAAACTAGTTTTAATTAATGTAGTGACTTAAATAGGATAAAATGTAGGCAAATAATTATTAGTATGGTAACACTAAAAAAAATAGTGGTCTCAACATACCCCAAAATGTAGCAAACTCACATTTTTATGTTTACCAATAATTATATATTATATGCATAGAGTTAAACAAAACAACAAACTAAATATCCACAGTGACACTTTTTACAAAGATAGTGATTCAAATTCTCTACATATATTTTCAAAAGCATATACAATGAACCAATAACACTAAATAGGTTGGAAAATTGGTGAAGTGTCCTCATTAGAATTTAGGTCAACATTTACATAATTATATAATGATTCAATAAAAACATACAGTAGTCCCCAATAATTAGATGTGAAACTTTAAAGAATGAATTGATAAATAAACAATGATTTGATTTTGGTTTGCAGACATAATAAATAAATAATGACTTAAACCTTTACCTCTGACTGGGAGTTAATCACCAATAGATGTCAAAAGGTCATTGCAAAGTTGGAATATGAAATATACAACTATTCCAATTAATTACAGTAGGCTACCTACTAAAATAAAGCAACTTATTGATAGGTCTGGTTAAACATAAATATGCTTAAGTTATGTAACTTTCAGTGACTCTATCTGGAATAAGTAATTAATAGCGAACCATACACATACAGGGAATCTTTTTCCATATCACATGGCTAAGTGTTTCCATTATGGTTCCACACCATACTAAGAATATAATAGTTTAAAAAGCGTATAGATTAGTTGAATTCAATAAATAGTTCTTCATACTTTCTAACTATTCTATTTCCATGAACTAGGTCACTATACAACCATTTCTTAGTTTAATTTCTAGCATGGTTGAATGTAATGATGGGTTATTATTTATCAAATTTTTTTATACCCCTACTAGGTTGAAGCTTATGTAATTTATACAAAGGAAAAGTTGTCTAATTGATTACTTCAAAGCTTTCCTACAGTGCATCTTAGCTATATATAGATATGAGTTTGTTCATAATTTTATTTTCTTATATAATCAATAACCAAGTTTGAAAATAGATAACTTCACACTCAGAATCATATATTTTGCTAAGAATTTCATACACTTACTTAACTAAGTTTCCAGGATTGAAAAACATACCCAAAAATTCTTCAACATTAATTTATATAATTGAAAACACCACCTACTTGATGAGTTTTATTGATTATCTATGTCTATTCTTCCTATGTTGCACCCCTTCTTTTTCCCTTTCTAACCTCCTCTTCCAAGAATGTATAAGATGATACATTTCCCAACTTTTCCTTTTTGAAATAGGTATACTCCTTTGCTTTGGATTTTAGTATTTTATTGTTTTTCTCCCTTTTTGTTTTTGGTGATTTTTTTATTATATTTAATTCTTTTTTATTTTCTAATTTTACCCTTCAAATCTCCTTTTATTTTTTTTTATCATTTTTCTCATTTTTTTCCTTTTCCAGGGTAATTTCTATTTTTTATATATTTAGCACAAAATGTCAAAATTCTATGATTTAATTAAATTAATTAACATCCACAATATTATGACATTTTAAATGACAATTCATAATTACTAATAATCTGAAGTTTTAAATCTACCTTTACCAATAATATTCTTACTAGTATTAATGATAAGACATATTAAATATGCAAAAGAATTCATTACAATATTTCATTATATTAATAAACCATATAAAGTAACACTCTAAAGTAAGTAATAATCACACCATAAGAAAACTATTTTTAATGTGTTTATAGCATGTACTAATTATTATGGTGTGTGAAGGGTTTTTTCCAACTCTCTATCGACCTCCAACGTCTCCATCTACGTTACCCTCTCTAATGATACTCTCCCTCTGGCATGCTCTACGGGATGAGTTCTTATACATCCACCTCAAAAAATGTAAGTAGTTCAATCATATCACATGAAAAACATATAACATAAAATATAATTCAAACAATACATTAATATGCTTGAAATGTAGAAGTGTACATTAACCAACTCACAGTAAAGCAATCATGTACCATCATGTATCTAAGGAATATTATATTATCCCATAATAGCATATATCTAAAGCTTAGTTAGAAATATATCTAATGTAAAATGTGCCCACTATATATATCCAGAATAGTCAAATTATTTACTTAGCGAGGAATTAGTACGCAATATCTTTCCTCCCTAAAGCTAATCATCCTGGATGACTCTTATTCAAACATATGTTCTGAAATAGAAATATTGTTCAACTAAAAATAACATAGTATAATAGTATCTAATCAAGAAAATAAATATGGAAATATCTTGAAGAACTCATCATAGTACTCCCATGTAGCACTATCCTTAGACTATTAGTCCCTCTAGACCTTACATTGTGACAATTCTCTGTTACATAAATAAAGTTTGTGTGTGTCAATTACCCTAATTGGTTCTATTGTGAACACCCTAGAATTGATAACTTCCAAATCATTCCAATCCAACCCATGCATAGGATCAACTATATACTTCTTAAGATATGAAACATGGAAGATATTATGTAAAAGAGCTAGGGCTGGTGGCAATACAAGCTTATATGTTATAGGATTGACCAATTCTAACACCTTGAAGGGTCCCACATATCTTAGGGATAATTTTATAGACTTCTTGAATTTATTTGAGATCTTCTATGACTTTACCCACAAAAACACTTTATCACCTACTACAAAGTGCCTTTCTATCCTCTTTAGATCTGCATAACTCTTTTATCTATCATTGGCCTCAAAAAATATATGCATGATTAGTCTAACTTGCTCTTCCATCTCTGAGAGCATATTAGGTCCAAATACTACCCTATCCTCTAACCTATCCTAACTGATGTGTGTCTTGTACCTTCTCCCATAAAGTGCCTCAAATGGTGCCATCTTCAACATTGATTGATATGAGTTATTATATAAAAAATTAACTAATGGAAGATAATGTTCCCACTTGTACTACTGATCCATGCAATACATATGAAGAAGATCCTCAAGCACTTGATTAACTCTCTCAATTTGTCTGTTAGTCTTTAGGTGGTGAGTTGTACTAAAATTAATTTTTGTGCCCAAAGCTAAATTTAGATTCATTGAAAACCTTAAAGTCATCTTCAGATCTTGATCTAAAATGATCTTCTCTAGAAAAGCATGCAACTTGTATACTTAATGAAATTCTTCATAAGGGTAAGTGCATCATATGATAAATTTCTTAGTATGAATTGAGCCATATTGGTTAGTTTTTCAATAAATAATAAGATTATATCATGTTTATTCAGTGACATCGATAACCATTGGACAAATTCCATACTAATCACTTGCCATTTCCATTTCATTATATCATGTGGATATAACAATCCAACTGGATGCACATGCTCAGTTTTTACTCACTGACACTATTGACAATGTGACATATAATCCATTACATCTTTCCTAGTTCCATTTTAAAAATACAATGTTCCAAGATTTTACTTTAGCTTGGTTATTCTTGGATGTCTTGAATATGGGGCATTGTGTAGTTCCTTTGGCACCATGATTCATAGATTCTCTATATCTAGCACATACATCCATCTATTGTAATGCAATAGATCATCGCTCTCCAAATTAAATCCTTTATACTGAGGATTCTAAGCATTCTCTGACAATGCTTTTATTACTTGATCATAAAACTCATCTCTTGGAGAGAGCACAATCACCTGATCCCTTAGTAGCTATAGTTATTATGTACCTTCTATGAATAAGGACATACGCTACTATGTTCTCCTTAACTTTGATATAATTGATGTCAAAATCATAATCATATAAGAACTCAAGCCAATGTCTCTAAAGAGAATTCATTTTAGGTTGGGTGAAAATATACTTTAGTCTTAAGTTATTTATTTTGAACTCAAAAGGTTTTCTAAACAAATAATGCCACTACATTTGTAAAGAGTGAACAATTATTGAAAGATCCAAATCATGAGGGGTATAATTCACCTCATATGGTTTTATCTTTCATGACTAATAAGCCACTACTACACCATCCTCCATAAGGAATCCTCCTAATCCATCCTTGAATGCATTTGTGACCACTAAAAATTATCCATTGGGGTCTGGAACTCTCAACACTAGTGTTGACATAAGCCTTATTTTTAACATCTGTAAAGCTAGTTCACACTTATCTGACCAAATAAATATATGGTTCTTATATTTCAAGGAAATAATTGTATTATCTATCTTTAAAAAATTTAGAATGAACTTCTTATAGTACTTTGCTAACCCCATGAAGCTTCAAACCTCATACATATTCTTTGGTGTTAGCTATTCCATAATAAATCTAATCTTCTCTAGATCTATTGAGATACCATCAATAGAGATAATGTGTCCCAAATACTATACTCTTTCCTATAAAAATGTACACTTGGATAACTTTCCATACATATTATGCTTCTACAACCATTGCAGAACCAATTCCAAATGCTGAAGGTGCTCCCATTCATTCTTTGAGAAGATAAGAATGTCATCCAAAAAAATAGCACAATGTGATCAAGGTAATATTTGAACACATTATTCATGAGATTCATGAATGCTACTAGAGTATTAATCAATCTAAATGGTAACATTGTAAACTCATTATCCCCATACGAATTTTTGATTGCTATTTTTGGAATATCCTCTTGTTGAATCCTTAACTAATGGTATCCTAATTGAATATCAATCTTAGAAAATACTATTTCTCCTCACATTTGATAAAAAAAAACCATCTATATGAGGTAGCAAATACCTATTTTTGATGGTTTTCTTATTCAACATTATATAATCAAAGCATAGTTCAAGGGTACCATCCTTTTTCTTGACAAAGACAACTGGTGTACCCCATGGTGACACACTTGGCCTAATCAACCCCTTAGCCAACAATTCCTTAAGTTAAGCCTTCAGTTCAACCAACTCAATGGTTTTCATCCTATATGATGCCTCAGACTATGGTTCTAAACCAAATATGATGTTGATATAAAAATTGAACTCACATCTAGGAGGAAAACTTAACAACTCTTATAAAAACACATCATGAAAATCTATAAAAAATGGTTAGTCTTTGAGAGATGGTTCCTTAGGTTCCTCCATTTCATTTATATTGATGATAAATACTTGGTACTATTTTCCATAAGCCTTCTTAAGCTACATAACTAAAATCTATCTCAGCTTCAACTCTCTATTTTCACCTTAAATTTGTGTCTAATTCATGAAATCATCAAGACACTCAACCTTGTTTAAGTAATACTCAACCTTTGATTGATGTTTTGTAATCTATTTGACTCCTAATATCACATCATATAATCCTATAAGTGCTACATATAAATCCACAATTGTTGTGAATTTAGGAAACTTAATCTCTACTTTGACTAAACACTTGTCAACCATGAATTTTGAATCATTCCCATACTTTACTGATCATGCATTTTCCATTACACTATCTCTTATAGTTATATTACTAATCATCCTAGGAGATATAAAACATTTTTTGGCTCTTATATCTATCAAAATGTAAACTAGATGGTCAAACAAATTACCTGATAACTCAATAGGTAATGCTTGATATTTGACCTACCCATTATCGACTAATACATTAATCCACTAATGAAAATTGACCTTCTAAGTATTATGAATTTTTCCCTTTGAATTATCTTGAGGATAATCATGAGCATAATGGTCTTTTCTACAAATTAAACATCCTCTTGGTGGTCTTTTCTTGTCATTCTATTGGTTTCCCTTGAAACTGTCTTTTGATCTATTGTCCTATTTCCTGTTACGTGAACTATTGTTCAACTTTGTATTTTGATTTTTAAACTATTTTTTGGAGTCTCCACTCCTCTATTTAAAATTTTTATTCTTGACGGTTGACTTAAAAATTCCAAACTTTTTCTTGAACTTGTCTTTGTCCTATAAAAGAAACTTTAAATTCCACTCCTATTTGATCACCTTCTCGAAGAAATGGTCCATGGTGGAAGGTCCATGAACAACTACCTCTCCACTAACATCAAATTAGTTTTAAATTTATAAATACATATCCATATCTATCATCCATGCCTCAATTCCATCACCCATAACAGTCCCATCAAACTTAGATGGGTTCACCTTCTACATGTCTCTAGCAAAATCCATAGCTACTTGAAATCTAACATCTTGAGGATTTTTCTACTCAATGAGATGATCTTTAGATTCATCTTTTTGTTCCTCTTCCTCATGGACATGAACCACTTGATCTAAATATATAATCTAATCTTTATTCTCATTCATAATTGTAAAAATCTGGTCCATCTTCGTTGATTGCTTAGTGACAAGTTAACTAAGATCAAACAGAGGGTTGCTATCATTAGCATTTGAAGGACCCTCTTTATAAACTATTGTTTTCACCATCCTTCTTTTTGTCAATATAAGGATATGAAAACATTAGTGGACTCATTAGGTCCTAGAGTTTGAGTCATAGCTCTAATACCACATGTAAAATCCCCACTGGGATCTACCTATAAATGTGTGATTTTTTTAATTAAACACATAAACCAAAATAGATTACCCAAAATAATTTAATAGAGATCAAATAAAGTAATTAAATCATAATAATAAAAACAAATCATATTACATAATTTATCTCTAATATCATGAGAGTATATCATAATGCTAATATATAAATTAATTATATTAATTCATCCATGACTGATACAAATATACAATCATTACTATCAATATACAATAATAAATAATTAAAACTCTTCATGACAATTTTCAATAATAAGCACAATATAACACAATGTCTATATAAGATACATGGCTCCTCTGGAGCATATTTCTCAAGCTCACGTATCTATAGAAATCTCAAAAGTCATCTCAAAAAGTAGTACTATTATGGGGAGGGAGAGCATCATCTGAGCACTTTTCCACACCAACCATGCACCAACAATCCCCTACACTAATCCCATTAGGAAATGGCCCTCCCTTCATTGATAAGTAGATAGTGATAGCATGGAAATCTAGAGAGACAAACAAGTACTCGTGTGTTGTATGATTTCTAAACTAAGCATGCAATGTATCATATAAAACTTGATCTATTACAATATATCACACATACATGTAAATCATACTCATCAATGATAATGTCTCACTAAACATACTTTGGCCAAAGCTTTAAGAATAGTATTCTAAAAGTGATCCATATATCATTCAAATTCATACACACCACTTGATTAGATTACCTTCATCTGAAATTATGATGTTAGTAAGCCAGTGAAGTCCAAATCACCCCTTACTTAGTATCAACAATGTAGATTGGTCAAAAATAATTTAACCACAAGATTCATATAATTTACATCCTATTAGAAAACTCATCATGTAACATGCTTAACATAGGAGTAACACAACATATATTTATTTTATCAAACCTATGAATGAATCTTACATTATTTTCTATCCCATACTAGAAATAATGACTATAGTTTATACCACCTGAGTAAATACACAATTAATTTTATATTCAAATAACACAAATTGTTTTCAACTATACTACACCCTATGATAACCCATATTACCATAGTCTAGTGTTTTTAACATATCTCCTAAATACTGCATCTAGGCTAATATAGCAGTCATGAAATCATGGAAACATACACTCATATTCTACAGTTAGAATAACAAAACTCCATTCCATAAAATATAGAGAGTAATCCATCTAGTATTTACTGTACATCTAAAGGTTTACATGATCACATTTGACAAGTTATATTAGGTTATAATCCGCCCATGGAAATATATAACCATGATAATACACCTTGATGAATATATACATATACATCCATAATTCTTATTAATATCATTGTAACTCATTTTAATGTTATGTTCACATTCCAGGTTTTAGTTCTTATATAATAAGTCACCCATTCCTATCATAATGAAGAATCATTGAGTTTTCTACCCTTTTCGTACCTCGTTAAGGGTTATACATCTTTAGTGAGAATAATTTAATCTGTTATCATTAAAATGATTGGATAAGTTATATATTTTTCCATATATATTTAATATTTTTCCACTCATAGGCCCATATTTACCATAAATCATAACCATTTACTTTTGCATATAAATCTAGATTATTACTCTAATTCATATATATTCCCACTATAATATAAATAACTATATTATATATTTTTTTACTTTTAAATACTTTACCATGTTTTATGTTTACTCAAATATCTAGCTTAAAATATTCCCATGCCATTTAAACCCACTTCATACATCTCACAAGAGTATAGTGATGCATAATAAACTATGGCGATCTTTAAATTAAATAAACTATAGATTAAATAGATTATAGATTTCCCCAATTATCCTTTTTTTACATAAACTATACCAACACCTTTTCCAAATGTAGAGACTTAAAATCATAACCTCATCCCTATCATGATATCAATTAGATCAACTAATTGGTAAAACTAACCAAATTACAACTAAACTAGTTTTAATTACTATAGTGACTTAAATAGCAAAGAATTATTAGTATAGTGTAACTAAAATAAATAGTGGTCTCAACATACCCCAAAATATATAAAACTTATTGCTTTTATGTTTGTAGATAATTAGATATAATATGCATAGAGTTATACAAAATAGCAAACCAAATATCCACAGTGACACTTTTTACAAAGGCAACAATTGAAATTCTTCACATGGATTTTAAAATATAGATACAAAAAACCACTAAGACTAAATAGGCTAAAAAATTGGTGAAGCATCTTCATTGGAATTCAAGTTGACTTCCACATAATTATATAATGACTCAATAAAAACATACACTATTCCCCAGTAACTAGACGCCAAGCTTTGTTCAATGAATTGATAAACAAATAATAATTTGATTTTGGTTTGCAAACATAATAAATAAACAACAACTTAAACCTTTACCTCCAGTTGGGAACTAATCACAAATCAATGTCAAAATGTCATTACAAAGCTGGAATATGAAATATATAGCTATTTCAATTAATTACAGTAGGCCACCTACTAAAACAAAATGACTTAGTGATAGGTCTGGATAAACATAAATATACTTAAGTTATGTAACTTCTAGTGAATTTGTCTAGAATAGGTAATTAATAGAAAATCATATACATACAAGGATTCTTCTACCATATCACTAGGCAAAGTGTTTCCATTATGGTTTGATGCCATACTAGGAATACAATAGTTTAAAAAGTGTATACAGTAGTTGAATTCAATAAATGGTTCTTAATGTTTTCTAAATATTCTATTTCCCTGAACCAGGGCATTGTACAATAATTTCTTGGTTTAATTTCCAACATGGTTGAATGTAATTATGGGACATTATTTCTCAAATTATTTTATACCCCTAATAAGTCGACACTTTATAATTTATAAAAAGGAAAAGTTGTCTAATTGATTTATTCAAGGCTTTCCTACAGTCCATTTTAGCTATATACAACTAGGAGTATTTTGATAATTCTATTTGTTTATATAATCAATAACCAAGTTTGAAAATAAATAACTACACACTCAGAATCATGATTTAACTAAGAATTTCATACACTTAACTAAGTTTCCAAAATTGAAAAACATACCCAAAAATTCTTCAACATTGATGTATATAATTAAAAACACCACCTACCTGATAAGTTTTGTTGATTATTTGTGTATGTTCTTCCTATGTTACACCCCTTCTTTTTCCTTTATGCACTAAAGCATGCTTGCCCTACTAATTATACCAATTCCCACTAATTTAGCCTAAGTATCCTATTTTCTAGTTACCCTAACCCTTGGCCTAATTCTCTTACCCATTCCTATATCCCATATAACCTTTATCCTAGCCTAAGACCAATTAATCCCATCACTAAAATCCCTAAAAATACCTATTATCTACTATCCTACCCCCTAATCCCACTAGCCAATTTTAAATTCAATAAAATCCTAACTACTCACCCACCACCCTACACTAGCCTTTTCTAAAACACTAAAAACCATATGAAGAGATTTCTAGAATTGGAGAATTTTGGAAATCTCTCCATTTTATCCCTTTCCCTCTAGAATTTTCTATTCTAGAGGATTCCATGGAAAATCCTCCACCCTAGATCTTGATGGCCCAAATTTAAATTTGGATCATAGATCTTCCTCCATAGACCTATAAAACTACACCACCTCTCCTTGTTCAAACTAATAAACTAATAAATGAACTAATGCACAAGTGAATCACAAGCAAGCCATTAAGCACATCCATACTAGCATCCAAACACTCAAGCCATCTGCCAACATCCATAGTCTTATTGGAAGCCATTGTCAGGAAATTACAAGTAATCTAAAAATCAAGTATACAATCTCAACCACACAATTTTCAAGTCCTATATTGGAGCTATGAGAAGGTAAAAATGATGGTAAGAATGATCTAACTATTTTGATTTACCTATTCTATCTATTCCTATTGGTGTCATTGATTTTGGGTTTGTATTGTCATTTTGATAATATTTTAAGAATACTAAAATTAGTGCACATTTTTATGACCAAAATGGGATAAACCTATCTTATCTAAGCTAACACTCTTTCTAGAATAATTTTAGGTGATTCCAGGACCAACTGGAAGTGAAACCAAATGCAGATTTTGTGTTTTTTACATGTTTTACGAAAGTAATGGTATTATAGTTTAACCATTAGTGGTTAGGGGATTTAGTAGGGTTTTAGGATCAATAATTCCATGACTTTGATAATCATGATATTTCTCAACTAATAATGGTATTGATGATTCCAATATCATTATTTCAACTCCTGTTAAGAATCTTGCATTCTGACATTTGTTAGGCTGACAGTGAACTCCTATGTAGGTATGTTATCTATTATGTATAGGGAAAAGACTTATTCCTATATAGAGTTAAGATATTCAAATATGTCAAATAATCCCACCACTTCACAAGTAGAGATCTTACCCTACCATTTGCGGTAATGTAGATTTTAGTTGCAATATTATAAGAACTAATTGTTAGGTCCATATTATCTACTATTTTTGGCCACTTTATGCTTTTGTAGGTTGTTTTCCCTTTGTTTCTAGAATTGTGTGTAGGAAATAAGTTGAAGACATCATCTTGGAATAAAGGGAAAGTTTTTTCTTATATTCAATAACATCATCACTCTTGGAATAATGGTATTACCCTATAAGTAGCAGTATTATTATTTCCAATAGTGGTATTATTTAATTATTAGGAGTTGGTAAGATTCTCTCCTTATGATCCAAAACTCATCAGTTTTGGTTGAAAGATATTTCAAGAACACACAAATAATAATACTATCTCTAAGAATAGATGTTTTATTGCTCACAAATTGTAGATACAAACACATGCCTATCTTTGTGAAGAAATGTCTGATTCCCATTTTGAGATATATCTATTTTTATAGACACTCTGAAGGTAGGAGGAAGATGTGGAACGTCACCAATCTTTAGGAAGATAAAGTGTTTTGACTTCCATGATTTACAAAAAACAAAGAA
The DNA here is from genome assembly GCA_037957365.1 of Torreya grandis. Taxonomy (NCBI): domain Eukaryota; kingdom Viridiplantae; phylum Streptophyta; class Pinopsida; order Cupressales; family Taxaceae; genus Torreya; species Torreya grandis. The sequence goes on along the minus strand of JARHVA010002633.1, from coordinate 1,590,848 downwards.
TTTGAGAAATTACTATTTTTAAAAACTTTTTATTTATTAGATAACACTATTAAAATTGAAATTAAGATCACTTTCATTGGGTTTTCAAGGGTCAAACCCAATCAATCATAGATTTGTTCCATCTCATCATGTTATCCTCATTCTTATCTTTCCAATGGTTTGAATGAGGAGTCAAACGGAGCTATGGTTCAAAATTTATGGCTCCCAAAATTTTTACCACCAATTGGGGTAGATCCATCACCCAAATATGTCACCTGAAGTGTTGTATAGATCATTCCTGCCTCCTTAAGAAGCAATGGTCCCCATTGCATCAATATTTCTCATCAAATGTGTTAATTTTGTCTTGATTTGTTTAATGAACTTTTTTACTTTTTTTGCCTCAAATCTCCCATGAGGTGTGTATTCTATGGTGGAAAATGGAATGACTACATCAATTGGTGCCATGTGTTGGAACCTAAAGAATAATTGGAATGGACTATGTTTGGTGGAGTTTTGTAGGTCTCAATTGTGTCCATTTTATATGAAAATAATCCTCTCATCACATGTGCATGGATGTTTGGATTGATACATCTAAAATATGTCAACAATTAGGTAGTTCACCACTTTTGTCTAACCATTAGTTTGTGAATGGAAGGCTGTGGACTTCATCATCTTGGTATCCATCATCTGATAATGAAGTAGAACTCCCATGGGTGACTTGAATAAGTCATCATATTATCCCATGGTTTTACCCATCTACTTATAGTATTGTGTTGATTGTGTAATCAGGGTTATAGCATTGACCTTCTTGAATTTCAGTGGTTTGACCACCATGAGAACCAATCTCTTATATTTTTGGGTACTAAATAGGAAGAAATATATGGAATTTGGTACCTCAGGTACCCTATAACACCATGTTCCAAGAGTGAGATTGATGCTTTTTGTTCTTGATTCATAGATGACATGTCGATTATACATAAATGGCTGACCAAGGAGTACATCACAAACATCTAGATTGGCCACATCACACAAGACCTCATATTAACAAAGTTTTATTGCATATGAAAGAAGATATTGGTGAGTGACATGGAGGTCTCTCCTTGGGCTCAACCATCCAATATTGTATGGCTTCGACTGACGTCTCATAGACATATTTAGACTTTTTACAAAATTAGCAGAGATTAAATTATTTGACTCCCACTATCAAAAATGAAATGCAGAGAATTACCTTTCACCTATAACTTAGAGTGAAACAACCTTTCTTTATCATTTGGCCTTTCCTCATAGGTCTATGATGAAGTAATGATGACATCGGGCTCAACATATACAATATCTTATTCATCTTCTTCATCTATAGGGTGTGTATGAGGTAGAGTAGTAGATGTTGAGGATTGTGACTCAAAAAGTAGGTACTTGATGGCTCGACATTCTTCTTTGAAGTGAGTTCCATTTTTTTGATAATCACACCATTTCCCAGTCTTTCTCTTTTTAGGTTGTTTATCTTGGAATTCCCTTTACTTCTAATTTTGGCCTCATGTTTCACCTTCTTTTTCACTTTTTCATTTCAAAGGTTGACTCTTCATATTCTTTATTTCATGCTTCTTTTCAATCTTCACCGTGAACTTGTACGCTTCATCAAGGGATTCCAAATTGAAGATTTATATTTACCCTTATATGTACCATTGTAGTCCACCATGGTATTTGAAAACCTTGTGTTTCTCACTTTCTTAGATGCCCAATCTCACAAATGGAGAATGAAAAATGTCATTGTAATCTTGAATAGACTATCCCTTACCTTAGAGAAGTTATTGCTACTGTATATACAAATCATCATATGCACCAATGGGGTATTATTCTTCCTTTATATCTTATATGAAATAATTATAGGTAGGTTATACCTCAAGGCCAATATCATCTATACTGAACCTCTTCTTGTACACTTATCTCTAATTTTTGATAGGCAATGATGCTTTCAAAAGAGCAAAAGTGATCTTCTCTTCATCAGTGAATTTATTTTTAAAAAAATAGGAAAAAAATTGATCCAACTAATTTTTTACTACATCATCATTGACTTTGCCTTCAAATTTAGGGATATCAAAATACCTAAGTCTTGAAGGGTGTTAGGGAAATGAAAGGACATGGGGGTGCAGATGAGGAGCCAAAATTTCCCATCAAGATTTTTTAGAGAATTTGGGAAAATTGTTATAACATCTATACTTGATACTATTGGAGGGCTTCATTCACCATTTCCTTAAAAGGATCATATTTTTGGGTGTTATCTTCCATTTGAGGTCATTTGAATTTAATTGGTGGATAATCTATTGGATCTATTATTTTCTATCCAAGATTCTTATATCCTAACCTCATCCTCATGATCATACACTCTCAAGACAAAGTGCTCTGATACCACTAATCCAAAAAGTAGAAGTTTTAGTTGAAAGATATTTCAAGAACACATAAATAATAATACTATCTCTGAGAAAATGTTTTATTGCTCACAAATTATAGATACAAACATATGTTGATCTTTGAAAAGAGATGTTTGATTGCCTTTTTGAGATACATCTATTTTTATACATACTTTAAAGGTAGGAGGAGGATGCGGAAAGTCACCAATATCGAGGGAGATAAAGTGGTTTAACTTCCATGATTTATAACAGAAAATTCAAGAAATTACTATTTTTAAAAACTTTTTATTTTGAGATAGCACTATTACAATTAAAATTGTGGGAACTTCCATTGAGTTTTTAAGGGTTAAAACTCGTTGACCATAGCTCTATGAAATCTCATCACATTATTCTCATTCTTAAATTTCCAATAGTTTGAACGGGGAGTTAAATGGAGCTATGGTTCAAAAGTCATGGCTCCTAAAAGTTTTGACACCAATTAAGGTAGAATCATCACCTAAATTTGTCACCTAAAGTGTTGCCCAGATAATTCCTCCCTCCTTGAGAAAAAATGGTCCCCATTATATCAATATTCCTCATCAAATATGGTAATTGTGTCTTGATTTTTTTAATGAACTTTGTTACTTTTGTTGCCTTATAACTCCCATGAGGTGTGTATTCCATGGTGGAGAATGGATGAATACTTCAATTAGTGCCATGGTTGGAAATTGAAGCATACTTGGAATGGAATATGCTTGATAAAGTTGTGTAGGGCCTGATTGTGTCCATGTTGTATGAAAATAAGTCCCTCATCACATGTGCATGGATGTTTGGAGTGAAACATCTAAAGTAAGTAAACAATTAGGTAGTTCATTACTTCTATCTAACCATTAGTCTATGAATGGAAGTCTGTGAACTTCATCAGCTTGGTATCTATCATCTAACAATAAAGTGGAACTCCCATGAGTGACTTGAATAAGTCATCATATTATCCCATTGTTTTACCTATCTACTTTTTTTTGTTGTGTTGATTGTGTAGTCAAGGCTACAATATCAGCCTTCTTAAATTTTTGTGGTTTTACCACCATGAGAACCAATCTCTTACATTATTGGACACTAATAAAAAAGATAGATGTGGGAGGTGGTACCCTGGGTACCCAGTAGCATTTTGAAGTGTTATATGGATCATTCCTCCCTCCTTGAGAATTAGTGGTCCCCATTGCATCAATATTCCTCATCAAATGTGGTAGTTATGTCTTGATTTGTTTAATGAACTTTGTTGCTTTTGCTACCTTAGATTTCCCATGAGGTCTGTATTCCATGGTGGAGAATGGAATGATTACATCAATAGGTGCCATGGGTTGGAATGTGAATTATACATGGAATGGACTATGCTTGGTGGAGTTGTATAGGTCCCAATTATGTCCATGTTATATGAAAAAAAGCCCCTTATTCCATGTGCATGGATGTTTAGAGTGATACATCTAAAGCATTGAACAATTAGTTAGTTCACCACTTTTGTCTAACCATCAATATGTGAATAGAAGGTCATGGATTTCATCAGCTTAGTATCCATTATCTAATAGTGAAGTGGAACTCCCATGGGCGACTTAAATAAGTAATCATATTCTCCTATGGTTTGACCCATCTGCTTCTATTGTTGTGTTGATTGTGTAGTCAGGGTTGCAACATTGACCTTCTTGAATTTATGTGGTTTGACCACTATGAGAACCATTTTTTTACATTGATGATCACTAATCAAGGAGATAGATATGGGAGGTGGTACCTCTTGTACCTTATAACACCTTATTCTAAGAGTGAGGGTGATCCTTCAGGTTCTTGATTCATAGATGCCATGTCGATCATACATGAATGGATGACCAAGGAGTACATCATAAAAATTCAAATTGACGACATCACACAAAACCTCATCTTGGAAAGGTTTTATTTCAAATGAAAGAAGACATTGGTGGGTGAAACATAGGTCTCTCCCTCATCTCAACCATCTAATACTATATGGCTTTGGGAGAGGCCTCATGGATAGATTTAGTCTTTTCACAAAATTAGCAAAGATTAAATTGTTTTGAATCCCACTATCAAGAATGAAATGTAGAGGCTTAACTTTCACCCATAACTTAGATTTAAATAACCTATTTGTCATTTGGCCTTTCCTCATAAGTTTGTGATGAAGTCACCATGGCATCGGCCTCAAAATCTATAATTTCTTCTTCATCTTCTTTGACTGTAGGGTGTGTATGAGGTAGAGTAGTAGATGCTGAGGATTGTGACTTAAAAAATAGGGACTTGATGGCTTGACATTCTTATTTGGAGTGAGTTTTAATTTTGTGCTAATCACACCATTTCCTAGTCTTTCCATTTTAGGGTTGATTATCTTGGAATTCCCTTTGCTTTCAATTTTGGCCTCATATTTGACCTTCTTTGTCACTTTCCATTTTGAAGGCTGACTCTTCATATATAATATATTTCCGGCTTCTATTTAATATTCACCATGAATTTGTATAATTCACTGAGGGTTTTCAAATTGAAGAGTTCTATTTCTCCTTGTATGTACCATTATAGTCCACCATGGTATTTGAGATCCTTGTGTTTCTCACTTTCCTAGATGTCCAATCTCATAGACAAAGAATGAAAAATGTCAGTGTAATCTTGAATAGACTGTTCCTTACCTTGGTGAAGTTATTTCCATTATTTATATAGATCATCATATGCTCCAATGGGGTAGTATTCTTCCTTTACAACTTCTATGAAATTGTCCTAGGTAGGTTCCACCTCAAGGCCAATATCATCCATACTAAACCTCTTCTTGTACACTTCCCACCAATTTTTGACATTCAATAATGATTTTAAAAGATCAAAAGTGATCTTCTCTTCATCGGTGAATTTATTTATAGAAAAATAGGAATACAATTGATCTAACTAATTTTTTACTACATTAGCATTGATTTTTCCTTCAAATGTAGGGATATCAAAATTCACCTAAAACTTGAAGGGCATTGCGGCACTGAAAAGATGTGGGGGTAAAAATGAGGAGCCAAATTTTTCCATCAATATTTATTGGAGAATTTGTGATAATTATTATAGCTTCTACACTTGTTATCGCTTGAGGGCTTCATTCACCATTTATTTGAAAGGATCGAATGTCTTGATGTTGTTCACCATTTGAGTTCATTTGAAGTAAATAAGTATATAGTCTGTAGGGTATGTTGTTTTCCACCCAAGCTTCTTGTATCTTGAACTCACCCTTGAGATCATACACTCTTAAGACAAACCACTCTGATACCACAAATCCAAAGCTTAGAAGTTTTAGTTGAAATATATTTCAAGAACACACAAATAATAATACTATCTCTGAGAAGAGATGTTTTATTGCTCACAAATTATAAATACAAAAATATACCTATCTCTGGGAAGAGATGTTTGATTCCATTTTTAGGATACATCTATTTTTATACATATTTTTAATAAACGAGGAGGATTTGGAAGGTCACCAATATCGAGGGAGATAAAGTTGTTTGACTTCCATGATTTACAATAACACAAAATTCAAAAAATTACTATTTTTAAAAACATTCTATTTTTAGATAGCACTATTTAATTGAAATTTTAAGCACTTATATTGGGTTTTTAGGGGTCAAAACCCATTGAGAATATCTTTGTGCCATCTCATTGCATTCTCCTCATTTTTATCTTTCCAATGGTTTGAACAGGGAGTCAAATAGAGCTATGGTTCAAAATTTATGCCTCCAAAAATTTCTACCACCAATTAGGGTAGAACCGTCATCAAAATTTGTTGCATAAAGTGTTGTCCAGATCATTCCTACCTCCTTGAGAAGTAATTTCCCCCATTACATCTATATTCCTCATTAAATGTGATAGTTATGTCTTAATTTATTTAATGAACTTTTTTGCTTTTGATGCCTCAGATCCACCATGAGGTATGTATTCTATGGTGGAGAATGGAATGACTACATCAATTGGTGCCATGGGTTGAAACCTAAAGCATACTTAGAATGGACTGAACTTAGTGGATTTGTGCAAGGCCCGATTGTGTCCATATTTTATGAAAATAATCCCCTCATCCCATGTGCATAGATGTTGGTAATGATTAATTTGAAGCATGTGAACAATTACGTGGTTCATCACTTTTGTCTGACCATGAGACTATGAATGGAAGACAGTGGACTTCATCATCTTAGTATCCATCATCTGACAGTGAAGAGGAGCTCCCATGGGTAACTTGAATAATTCATCATATTCTCCCATGGTTTGACCTATTTTCTTCTTTTATTGTGATGATTATGTAGTCAAGGCTACAATATCAGCCTTCTTAAATTTCCATTGTTTGATAACCATGAGAACCAATCTCTTACATTTTAAACACTAATCAAGGAGACAGATGTGAGAGGTGGTACCTTTGGTACCCTATAGAACTACATTCCAAGAGTGAGGGTGATCCTTTGGGTTCTTGATTCATAGATGCCATGTCGATCATACATGAATGGTTGACCAAAGAGTACATTGCAAACATATAGATTGAACACATCACACAAGACCTCATCTTTGAAAAGTTTTATTACATATGAAAGAAGACATTGGTGGGTGACACAGAGGTCTCTGCCTCAGATCAACCATCCAATACTGTATGGCTTTGGGCGAGGCCTCATAGATAGATTTAGGATTTTCACAACATTAGCAGAGATTAAATTATTTTGACTCCCACTATTAATAATGAAATGTAAAGGCTTACCTTTCACCCATAACTTAGAGTGAAACAACCTTTCTTTGTTATCTAGCCTTTCATCATGGGTCTGTGATAAAGTAAGAATGGCATTGAGCTTAGCATCTATAATTTATTCTTTGTCTTCTTTGACTGCAAGTTATGTATGAGGTAGAGTAGTAGATGTTTAGGATTATGACTCAAAAATAAGGGAATTGATGGCTCAACTTTTTTCTTTAGAGTGAGTTCTAGTGTTGTGGTAATCACACAATTTTCTATTCTTTTCCTTCTAGGGTTTCTTATCTTGGAATTCACTTTGCTTCCAATGTTGGCCTCATGTTTGACATTTTTTGTCACTTTTTTACTTTGAAGGATGACTCTTCATATTCTTTCTTTCATGCTTCTTCTCAATCTTCACTACAAACTTGTACACTTCATCGAGGTTTCCAAATTGAAGAGTTCCATTTCCCCTGTATGTACCATTGTAGTCCACCATGGTAGTTGAGAATCTTATGTTTCTCACTTTCTTGGATGCATAATCTTGAAAACAAATAATGAAAAATGTTAGTGTAATCTTGAATAGATTTTTCCTTACCTTAGTGAAGTTGTTGCCATTGTATATACAAATCATCATATGCTTCAATGGGGTGGTATTCTTCCTTTACCATTTATATGAAATCATCCTAGGTAGGTTCCACCTCAAGGCTAATATCATCTGTACTGAACCTCTTCTTGTACACTTCCCATAAATTTTTGATAGGCAATGATTCTTTTAAAAAATCAAAAGTGATCTTCTCTTCATCGATGAATTTATTTATAGAAAAATAGGAAGACAATTGATCCAACTAATTTTATACTGCATCAACTTTTATTTTGCCTTAAAATATAGGGATATCAAAATTCAGCTAAACCTTGAAATGTATTGGGGCACTAAAATGATGTGGGGGTGCAGATAAGGAGCCATAATTTCTCATCAAGATTTATTAGAGAATTTGGGTAAATTATTGTAGCATCTACGCTTGCTACTGCTAGACTACTTCATTCACCATTTCCTTGAAAGGATTGAATGTCTCGATGTTATCCACCATTTGAAGTCATTTAAAGTGAATAGGTGGATAATCTATAAGATCTATTATTTTCCACCCAAGCTTCTTGTATTCTGACCTCGTCCTCAGGATCATACACTCTCAAGACAAAACGCTCTGATACCAATGATCCAAAACTCAGAAGTTTTAGTTCAAATATATTTCAAGAACACACAAATAATAAAATTATCTCTAAGAAGAGATGTTTTATTTCTCACAAATTATAGATACAAACATACACCTATCTTTGGAAAGAGATATATTATTCCCTTTTTATGATACATCAATTTTTATACATACTTTGAAGGTAGGAGGAGGATGTGAAAGGTTACCAATATCAAGGGACATAAATTGGTTCAACTTCCATGATTTACAACATAGAATTTGAGAAATTACTATTTTTAGAAACTTTCTATTTTTAGATAACACTTTTAAAATTAAAATTATGAGCACTTCTATTAGGTTTTCAAGGGATAAAACCCCATAAGCATAGCTTTGTGCCATCTCATCATGTTCTCTTCATTCTTATATTTCCAATGGTTTTAAAGGGTAGTCAAATAGAGCTATGGTTTAAAATTTATGGCTCCTAAAACTTTTGCCACCAGTTAGGGTAGAACCGTCACCTTAATTTGTCATCTAAAGTGTTGTCCAGATAATTCCTCCTTCTTTGAGAAGTAATGGTCCCCATTGTATCAATATTCCTCATCAAATATGGTAGTTTTGTCTTGATTTATTTAATGAATTTTTTTACTTTTGTTGCCTTAGATCTCCCATGAGGTGTGTATTCCATGGTGGAGAATGAAATGACTACATCAATTGGTACCATGGGTTGGAACCTAAAACATACTTAGAATGGACTGTGCTTGATGGAGTTGTGTAGGGCCCAATTATGTCCATGTTTTATGAAAACAAGTCCCTCATCCCATGTGCATAAATGTTTAGAGTGATACATCTAAAGCATGTGAATAATTAGGTAGTTCACTACTTTTGTTTGACCATCAGTCTATACATGGAAGTATATGGACTTCATCAACTTGGTATCTATCATATAATAGTGAAGTGAAACTCCCATGAGTGACTTGAATAAGTCATCATATTATCCCATGATTTTACCTATCTACTTTTGTTATTGTGTATTCAAGGCTACAAGATCAGCCTTCTTGAATTTTTATGGTTTGATCACCATGAGAACCAATCTCTTACATTATTGTACACTAATCAAAGAATTAGATGTGGGAGGTGGTACTTCAGGTACCCTATAGCACCATGATCTAACAGTGAGGGTAACCCTTTAATTTTTTGATTCATAGATGCCATGTTGATCATACATGAATGGCTAACCAAGAGTACATCATAAACATCTAGATTGACCACATCACACAAGACCTCATCTTGGAAAGGTTTTATTGCATATAAAAGAAGACATTGGTGGGTGACATAGAAGTCTCTCCCTGAGATCAACCATCTAACACTCTATGGATTTGGATAAGGCCTCATGGAAAGATTTAGACTTTTCACAACATTAGTAGAGATTAAATTATTTTTATTCTCACTATTAAGAATGAAATGCAAAGGCTTACCTTTCACCCATAACTTAGAGTGAAACAACCTTTCTTTGTCATCTAGCCTTTCCTCATGGGTTTGTGATGAAGCAACAATGAAATCAAGCTTATCATATATAATCTCTTCTTCATCCTCTTCGACTATAGGGTATGTATGAGGCAAAGTAGTAGATGTTGAGGATTGTGACTCAGAAATCAGGGACTTGATGGCTCAAATTCTTCTTTGGAGTGAGTTCCAATTTTGTGGTAATCACATCATTTCTTAGTCTTTCCCTTTTGGGTTTGCTTCTCTTAGAATTCCATTTGCATCCAACTTTGGCCTCATGTTTGACCTTCTTTGTCACTTTTTCATTTTGAAGGTTGAATCTTTGTATCCTTTCTTCCATGCTTCTACTCAATCTACACCATGAATGTGTACACTTCATCGAGGGTTTTCAAATTGAAGAGTTCCATTTCTCCATGTATATACCATTGTAGTCCACCATTTTATTTGAGAAACTTATGTTTCTCACTTTATTATATGCCTAATATCATAGATAAATAATGAAAAATGTTAGTGTAATCTTGAATAGACTATTTCTTACCTTGGAGAAGTTGTTGTCATTGTATATATAAATCATCATATACTCTAATGGGGTAGTATTCTTCCTTTACAGCTTCTATGAAATCATCCCAGGTGGGTACTAACTCAAGGCCAATATAATACATATTGAACCTCTTCTTATACACTTCTTAGCAATGTTTGACAAGCAATGCTACTTTCAAAAGAGCATAAGTGATTTTCTCTTCATCAGTGAATTTATTTATAGAAAAATATTAAGACAATTGATCCAACCAATTTTTTACTACATTAACACTGAATTTTCCTTCAATTGTAGGGATATCAAAATTCACCTAAACCTTGAAGGGTGTTAGGGCACTGAAAAAACATGGGGGTGTAGATGAGGAGCCCAAATTTCCTATTAGGATTTGTTGTAGCATATGCACTTGCTTCTACTATAAGGATTCATTCACCATTTCTTTGAAAGGATCAGATGTCTTGGTGTTGTTCATCATTTGAGGTTATTTGAAATGAATAGGTGGATACTCTGTGGGATTTATTATTTTCCACCCAAGATTCTAGCAGCCTGATCTCATCTTCAGGATTATACACTCTCAAAACAAACTGCTCTAATACCACTGATCCAAAACTCAAAAGTTTTGGTTGAGAGATATTTTAAGAACACACAAATATTAATACTATCTTTGAGAAGAGATGTTTTATTAGTCACAAATTATGGATACAATAGATGCTTATCTTTGAGAAGAGATGTATGATTCCATTTTCAGAATACATCAATTTATATATATATTTTGAAGGTAGGAGGAGGATGTGGAAGGTCACCAATCTTGAAGGAGATAAATTGGTTTGACTTCCATGATTTACAACAACATAGAATTTGAGAAATTACTATTTTTATAAACTTTCTATTATTAAATAACACTATTAAAATTGAAAATTTAGGCACTTCTATTGGGTTTTGGGGGGTGAAAACCCACCAATCATAGATTTATGCCATCTTATCACATTCTCCTCATTCTTAGATTTCCAATGGTTTGAATAGGGAGTCAAACGGAGCTATGGTTCAAAAGTTATGGCTCCTAGAAGTTCTACCACCAATTAGAGTAGAATTATCACCCAAATTTGTCTCTTGAAGTATTGCCTAGATCATTCCTCCCTCCTTGAAAATAAATGGTCCCCATTACATCAATATTTCTCATCAAATGTGCATGTTGTGTCTCGATTTGTTTAATCAATTTTTTTTCTTTTTCTACCTCAAATCTCTCATGAGGTGTGTATTATATGGTGGAGAATGGAATGACTACATCAATTGGTGCCATGGGTTAGAATCTGAATCATACTTGGATTAGACTATGCTTGGTGGAGTTTTGTAGGGATTGATTGTGTTCATGTTCTATGAAAATAAGCCCCTCATCTTATGTTCATGGATGTTCAGAGTGATACATCCAAAGCATGTGAATAATTAAGTAGTTTAACACTTCTATCTGACCATTAGTCTGTGAATGAAAGGTTATGGACTTCATCAACTTGGTATCCATCATTTGATATTGAACTAGAACTCTCATTGCTGACTTGAATAAGTCATCATATTCTCTCATGATTTGACCTATCTACTTCTATTTTTGTGTTGATTGTGTAGTTAGGGATACAACATTGGCCTTATTGAATTTCTATGGTTTGACCACCATGATAACCAATCTCTAACATTGTTGGGCACTAATCACATAGATAAATGTGGGAGGTGGTACCTATGGTGCTCTATAGAACCACATTCTAAGAGTGAGGGTGATCCTTTGAGTTCTTGATTCATAGATTCCATGTCGATCATACATGAATGGCTGACCAAAGAGTACATTACAAACATCCAAATTGACCACATGACACATGACCTTATCTTAGAAAGGTTTTATTGCATATGAAAGAAGATATTGGTGGGTGACACAAAGGTCTCTCCCTGGGATCTTCCATCTAATACTATATGGCTTTGGATGAGGCTCATGGATAGGTTTAGACATTTCACAACATTAGTAGAGATTAAATTCTTTTGACTCCCACTATCAAGAATGAAATGCAAAGGCTTACCTTTCACCCATAACTTAGTTGAAACAACATTTTTTTTGTCATCTAGCCTTTATTTATAGGTATGTGATGAAACAATGATGGCATCAAGCTCAACATCTACAATATCTTCTTCATCCTCTTCAACTACATGGTATGCATGAGGTAGAGTAGTAGATGTTGAAGATTATGACTCAGAAAGTAGGGACTTGATGGCTCAACATTCTTCTTTAGAGTGAGTTTTAGTTTTGTGGTAATTACACCATTTCCCAGTATTTCACTTCTAGGGTTGCTTATTTTGGAATTCCCTTTACTTCCAATTTTGGCCTCATTTTTGAACTTCTTTGTCACTATTCCATTTTGAAGGCTGACTCTTCATATTCTTTCTTTCATGCTTCTATTTAATCTTCACTATGAACTTGTACATTTCACTGAGAGTTTCCAAATTGAAGAGTTCTATTTCTCCTTGTACGTACCATTATAGTCTACCATGGTATTTGAGAACCTTATGTTTCTCACTTTCTTAGATGTCCAATCTCAAAAACAAAGAGTAATTTTTTTTAGTGTAATCTTGATCAAACTATTCTTTACCTTGGTGAAGTTATTGCCACTATATATATAGATCATCATATGCTCAAATGGGGTAGTATTATTCCTTTATAGAGTCTATGAAATTTTATTAGGTAGGTTCAACCTCAAGGCCAATATTATCTATTTTGAACCTCTTCTTTTACACTTTCCACTAATTTTTTATAGGCAATGATGCTTTCAAAACAACAAAAGTGATATTCTCTTCATCAATAAATTTATTTATAGAAAAATAGGAAGACAATTGATCCAACCAATTTTCTATTACATCAACATTGATTTTTCCTTCAAATGAAGTGATATCAAAATTCACCTGAACCTTGAAAGGTGTTGGGACATTGAAAGGACACATGGGTGTAGATGAGGAGCTATAATTTCTCATTGAGATTTGTTAGAGAATTTAGGTGAATTATTATAGCATCTGTGCTTGCTACTGTTTGAGGGATTCATTCACCATTTCCTTGTAAATATCGGATGTCTCAATGTTGTCCACCATTTGAGGTTATTTGAAGAAAATAGGTGGATAGTCTATGGGATCTATTATTTTCCACATAAGCTTCTTATAGCCTGACCTCATCTTTGGGATCATACACTCTCAAGACAAACTAGTCTGATACCACTAATCCAAAATTTGGATGTTTTGGTTGAAATATATTTCAAGAACACACAAATAATAATACTATCTCTGAGAAGAGATGTTTTATTGCTCACAAATTATAGATATAAACATATGTCTATCTATGGGAAGAGATGTATGATTCCCTTTTCATGATACATCTATTTTTATACATAATTTGAGGTAGGAGGAGGATGTGGAAGGTCATCAATATTGATGTAGATAAAGTGGTTTGACTTCCATGATTTACAACACAAAATTCAAGAAATCACTATTTTAAAAAAAAATCTATTTTTAGATAGCACTATTAAAATTAAAATTACAAGAAATTCTATTGGGGTTTTGGGAGGTCAAAACCCACTAATCATAGCTTTGTACCATCTTGTCAAATTATCCTCCTTCTTAGCTTTCTAATAGTTTGAATGGGGAGTCAAATAGAGCTATGGTTCAAAAGTTATGGCTCCTAGAAGTTTTGCCACCAATTAGAGTAGAACCGTCACCTGAATTTGTCACCTAAATTGTTGCCCAGATCATTACTCCCACCTTGAGAATCAATGGCCACCAATGCATCAATATTCCTTATCAAATGTGGCAGTTATGTCTTGATTTTTTCAATGAATTTTTTTGCTTTTACTACCTTAGATCTCCCATGAGGTGTGTATTCCATGTGGAAAATGGAATGAATACATCAATTGGTGCCATGGGTTAGAACCTAAAGCATACTTAAAATGGAATATGATTGGTGGAGTTGTATAGGGCTTGATTAAGTCCATTTTATATGAAAAGAAGCCCCTCATCCCATGTGCATAGATGTTTGGAGTGATACATCTAAAACATGCAAACAATTAGGTGGTTCACCACTTCTGTCTGACAATCAATATGTGAATAGAAATCCATGGACTTCATCTCTTAGTGAAGTGGAACTCCCATGGGTGACATAAATAAGTCATCATATTCTCCCATGGTTTAACCCATCTACTTTTGTTGGTTTTTTGATTATGTAGTCAAGGCTGCAACATCGACCTTCTTGAATTTTTATGGTTTAACCACCATGAGAACCAATCTCTTACATTGTTGAGCACTAATCATGGAGACAAATGTAAAAGGTGGTATATTTGGTATCTTGTATCACCACATTCCAAGAGTGAGAGTGATCTTTCAATTTCTTAATTTATAGATGCCATATCAATCATATATGAATGGATGACCCAGGAGTACATCATAAATATCTATATTGACCACATCACACAAGACCTTATTTTGGAAAGGCTTTATGGCATATGAAAAAAGACATTGGTGGGTGACACAGAGGTCTCTCCCTGGGCTCAACCATCCAATACTGTATGGCTTTAGGTGAGGCCTCATGGATAGATTTAAACTTTTCACAACATTAACAGAGATTAAATTATTTTGACTCCCACTATCAAGAATAAAATATAGAGGCTTACCTTTCACCCATAACTTAGAGAGAAACAACCTTTCTTTGTCATCTAACCTTTCTTCATGGATCTATGATGAAGCAATGATGGCATTAGGCTCAACATATAAAATCTCTTCTTTATTTTATTTGACTACAACTTCTATATGAGGTAGAGCAGTAGATGTCGAGGATTATAACTCAAAAAGTAGGGACTTAATGGCTCAACATTCTTCTTTAGAGTGAGTTCCAATTTTGTGGTAATCACATAATTTCTTAGTATTTCTCTTCTAGATTTGTTTATCTTAAAATCCCTTTTGCTTCCAATTTTGGCCTTGTGTTTGACCTTCTTTATCACTTTTCCATTTTGAAGGTTGACTATTCATATTATTTCTTTCATACTTCTACTCAATCTTCACTATGAACTTGTACGCTTCATTGAGGGTTTCCAAATTGAAGAGTTCCATTTCCCCCTATATGTATCATTATATTCCACCATGGTATTTAAGAACATTGTATTTCTAACTTTTCTAGATATTGAATCTTGTAGATAGAGAATGAAAAATGTTGGTTGAATCTTAAATAGACTATTCCTTATCTTGGCAAAGTTGTTATCACTGTATATATAAAACATAATATGCTCCAATGGGGTAGTATTCTTCCTTTACAGCTTCTATGAAATTGTCCTCAGTAGGTTCCACCTCAAGGCCAATATTATCCATACTAAACCTCTTATTTTACACTTCCCACCAACTTTTGATAGTCAATGATACTTTCAAAAGAGTAAAAGTAATCTTCTCTTCATTGGTGAATTTATTTACAAAAAATTAGGAAGACAGTTAATCCAACCAATTTTTTACAGCATTATCATTGATTTTGCCTTCAAATGTAGGGATATGAAAATTCACCTAAACCTATAAGGGTGTTAAGGCACTGAAAGGATGTGGGGGTAAAGATGAGGAGCTAGAATTTCTCATTGAGATTTGTTGGATAATTTGGGTGAATTATTGTAACATCTACACTTGCTACTATTGGAGGGATTCATTCACCATTTCCTTGAAAGGATCAGATGTCTTTATGTTTTTTTCCATTTGAGATCATTTTAAGTGAATAGGTGGATATTCTATAGGATCTATTGTTTTTAACCCAAGATTCTTGTAGCCTAACCTTGTCCTCAAGATCATAAACTGTCAAGACAAACTGCTCTGATACCTCTCATCCAAAACTCGTAAGTTTTGGTTGAAATATATCTTAAGAACACACAAATAATAATACTATCTTTAAGAAGAGATGTTTTATTGCTCACAAATTATAGATACAAACATATGCCTATCTCTGGGAAGAGATGTCTGATTCCCTTTTTGGGATACATCTATTTTTATACATACTTTGAAGTTAGGAGGAGAATGTGGAAGGTCACCAATCTTGAGGGATATAAAGTGGTTTGACTTCCATGATTTACAACAACACAAAATTCAATAAATTACTATTTTTAAACAACATTATTAAAATTAAAATTATGGGAACTTCCATTAGGTTTTTTAGGGTTAAAACCTAAAAAAACATATCTCTATGCCATATCATTACGTTCTCCTTGTTCTTAAAATTTCAAAGGTTTGAACGAGGAGTCAAACGAAGCTATGGTTCAAAATTTATGGCTCCTGAAAGTTTTACCACCAATTCGGATAAAACTATCATCTAAATTTGTCATTTGAAGTGTTGTCTAGATCATTCCTCCCTGCTTGAGAAGCAATTGTCCCCATTGCATCAATATTTCTCATCAAATGTGGTAGTTATATCTTGATTTAATCAATGAACTTTGATACTTTTACTGCTTCAAATCTACCATGAGGTGTGTATTCCATGGTGGAAAATGGAATGCCTATATCAATTTGTGCCATGGGTTAGAACCTGAAGCATACTTGGAATAGACTGTGCTTGGTTGAGTTGTGTAGGGTCTGATTGTGTCCATGTTGTATGAAAATAATCCCCTCATCCCATGTGCATGGATGTTTAGAGTGATACATCTAAAGCATGTGAACAATTAGGTAGTTTACCACTTCTATCTTACAATCAGTCTATGAATGGAAGGATGTGGACTTCATCAACTTGATATCCAGCATTTGATAGTGAAGTGAAAATCCCATGGGTAACTTGAATAAGTTGTCATATTCTCCCATAGTTTAACCCATTTACTTTTGTTGTTGTGTTAATTATGTAGTTAGGTCTACAATATCAACCTTCTTGAATTTCTATGGTTTGACCACCATGAGAACCAATATCTTACATTATTAGGCACTAATAAGGGAGATAGATGTGGGATATGGTACCTTTGGTACCTTGTAGCACCACATTCCAAGATTGAGGGTGATCCTTTGGGTTTTTAATTCATAGATGCCATGTCGATCATACATGAATGGCTGACCAAGGAGTACATCACAAACATCCAGATTGACCACATCACACAAGACCTCATCTTAGAAATTTTTTATTGCATATGAAAGAAGACATTGGTATGTGACACAAAGGTCTCTCCCTGGACTCAACCATCCAATACTGTATGGCTTTGGGTGAGGCCTCATGGATAGATTTGGACTTTTCACAACATTATTAGAGATTAAATTCTTTTGATTCCCACTATCAAAAATGAAATGCAGAGGCTTACCTTTCACCCATAACTTAGAGTGAAACAACCTTTGTTTGTCATCTAGACTTTCCTCATGGGTCTATGATAAAGCAATGATGGCATCAAGATCACCATCTATAATTTTTTCTTCATCTTTTTTGACTACAAGGTGTGTATGAGGTAGAGCAGTAGATGTTGAGGATTGTGACTCAAAAAATAAGGACTTGATGGCTCGAAATTATTCTTTAGAGTGAGTTCCAATTTTGTAGTAATCACACCATTTCTCAATATTTCCCTTCTAGGGTTGCTTATCTTGGAATTCTATTTTATTTTAATTTTGGCCTTGTGTTTGACCTTCTTTATCACTTTTCCATTTTGAAGGCTGACTCTTCATATTCTTTCTTTTATGCTTCTACTCAATCTTTATCATGAACATTTACACTTCACCAAGGGTTTCCAAATTGAATAATTCTATTTCCCCTATACGTACCATTGTAGTCCACCATGGTATTTGACAACCTTGTTTTTCTCACTTTCCTAGATGCCTAATCTCACAGACAGAGAATGAAAAATATCAATGTAATCTTAAATAGATTGTTCCTTACCTTGGTGAAGTTATTGCTACTATATATACAGATTATCATATGCTCTAATGGGCTAGTATTCTTTCTTTATATCTTCTATGAAATCATCCTAGGTAGGTTTTGACTCAAGGCCAATATCATCTATACTGAACCTCTTCTCTTACACTTTCCATCAATTTTTGATAGATAATTATGCTTTCAAAAAAGCAAAAGTGATCTTATCTTTATTATTGAATTTATTTATATAAAAATAAGAAGACAATTGATCCAACTAATTTTTTACTGCATCAGTATTAATTTTGCCTTCAAATATAGGGATATCAAAATTCACCTGAACCTTGAATGGTGTTGGGGCAGTAAAAAGTGTGGGGGTGTAGATGAGGAGCAAGAATTTCCTATTGAGATTTGTTAGAGAATTTGGGTGAATTGTTGTATCATATATACTTGCTACTATTGGAGGGCTTCATTCACCATTTCCTTGAAAGGATTAGATGTCTCAGTGTTGTCTTCCATTTGAAGTTTTTTAAAGTGAATAGGTGGATATTCTATGGAAGATATTGTTCTCCACCTAAGATTCTTGTAGCCTAACCTCATCTTTAGGATCATACACTCTATAGACAAACTAGTATGATACCACTGATCCAAAAATTGAAAGTTTTGGTTGAAAGATATTTCACAAAGATATAAATAATAATACTATCTCTGAGAAGAGATGTCTTATTACTCATATATCGTAGATAAAAACATATGCCTATCTCTGGGAAGACATGTTTAATTCCCTTTTTGGGAGACATCTATTTTTATACATACTTTGAAGGTAAGAGGAGGATGTGGAAGGTCACCAGTGGTTTGACTTCCATGATTTACAACAACACAAAATTTGAGAAATATCTATTTTTAGACAACACTATTAAAATTGAAATTGGAGGCAATTCCATTAGGTTTTTGAGGGTCAAAACCCACCAAGCATAACTTTGTGCAATCTCATCACACTCTTCTCATTCTTAACTTTTTGATAGTTTGAATGGGGAGTCAAACGGAGCTATGGTTCAAAATTTGTGGCTCCCAAAATTTCTACCACCAATTGGGATAGAACTGTCACCCGTATTTGTCACTTAAAGTGTTGCCTAGATGATTCCTCCCTCCTTGAGAATTAATGGTCCCCATTGCATCAATATTACTTATCAAATGTGGTAGTTGTGTCTTGATTTGTTTAATGAACTTTCTTGCTTTTGTTGCCTCAGATGTCCCATGAGGTGTGTATTCATGGTGGAGAATGGAATGCCTACATCAATTGGTGCCATGGGTTGGAACCTAAAGCATACTTGGAATGGACTGTGCTTGGTGGATTTGTATAGGGCCCAATTATGTCCATGTTTTATGAAAAGAATAACTTCATCCCATATGCATAGATGTTTGGAGTGATACATCTAAAGCATGCCAATAATTAGGTGGTTTACCACTTCTATCTAACCATCAGTATGTGAATGGAAGGATGTAAACTTTATTAGCTTGGTATCTATCATCTGATAGTGAAGTGGAACTCCCATGGGTGACTTGAATAAGTCATATATTCTCCCATAGTTTGACCCATTTTATTTTATTATTGTTTTTATTATGTAGTCAGGGTTGCAACATTGACCTTCTTCAATTTCTATGGTTTAACCACCATGAGAACCAATCTCTTACATTATTAGGCACTAGTCAGAGAGATAGATGTGGGAGGTGGTACCTCTAGTACCCTATAGCATCATGGTCCTAAAATGAGGATGATCCTTTAGGTTCTTGATTCATAAATTCCATGTCAATCATACATGAATGGCTAACTAAGGAGTATATCGTAAACATCTAGATTGACCACATCACACAAGACCTGATCTTGGAAAGGTTTTATGACATATGAAATAATAAATTGGTGGGTGGCATGAAGGTCTCTCCCTAGGCTCAACCATCCAATATTGTATGGCTTTGGGTGAGGCCTCATGGATAGATTTAGGCTTTTGATAAAATTAGTAGATATTAAATTCTTTTGACTCCCATTACCAGGAATGAAATATAGAGGCTTATCTTTCACCCATAACTTAGAGTGAAACAACCTTTCTTTGTCATCTAGCCTTTTCTCATGGGTTTGTGACGAAGTAATGATGGCATCATGATTAATATCTATAATATATTATTCATCCTTTTCATCTATAGGGTGTGTATGAGGTAGAGTAGTAGATGTTGAGTATTGTGGCTTAGAAAGTAGGGACTTAATGGCTCGACATTATTCTTTGGAGTGAGTTCTAGTTTTATGGTAATCACACAATTTCTTAGTATTTCACTTCTGGAGTTGCTTATCTTGGAATTCCCTTTGCTCCTAATTTTAGCCTCACATTTGACCTTCTTTATCACTTTTTCATTTCGAAGGTTGACTCTTTGTATAATTTCTTTCATGCTTCTACTCAATATTCATCGTCAACTTGTAGACTTTAATGAGGGTTTCCAAATTAAAGAGTTTCATTTCTTCCTATATGTACCATTGTATTCCACCATGGTATTTGAGATCCTTGTGTTTATCACTTCTTTAGATGCCTAATCTCATAGATAGAGAATGAAAAATGTCAGTGTAATATTGAACAAAATATTCCTTACCTTGGTGAAGTTGTTGCGATTGTATATACAGATCATCATATGCTCCAATGGGTTAGTATTCTTCCTAGCCCAAAAAGAGTCCATCATATTACTAAACCAACTTAGCTAGACAATGAGATATCACATGCTAATAATTTTATCAATCTTGCCTTGCCTTCTTATTCTAGTAAACCTACACGAACTCAAAAAATGCCTATTACAGAGTGTCAGAAGTTAAGTTTGGAAAAACAACTTCTTGTGACTCATCCAACCACTTCAAATAAGCATTCAAACAGTCATAATGAATTAGATACTCTTACTAAAATCAGAGTTGTGAAGAATGTTAAATTTGAGGTCGATGAATTTGAAAATGATTTTGGATTATATTTTCTTGTAGTTGAAATGGAATACAGTGAATGTTTTAATGAAATAGTTGAACCTATAATTGAGGTTCTATCTAGTTTTGATCATTCTTAATTATAAAAAATATACATTTTCATTTGAAGGTTGAACTTTTAAGTTGATGTAACTTAAGTACTTTTAGATTTTGATACTTTGGTTATCAAATTTGGATACATTGATTATGATATTTTGAAAGTACAATAGAATATATATATATATATATATATATATATATATATATATATATATATAATATGCATTATAGAATTTATATAGATAAGGATATTATTTAACTTTGAGTTATCATATTATTTATTGAAATATGTTAGTTTATTTTATTATTAATTGATTATAAGGTCCCAACCCATTAGAAAATACCCAATCTATGTTCAAATAATTGATCTCTTAAGACTTTAGAGTTTTAAATAAATCATAACTTACAACCATCAATATTAATTAAATTTTTTAAGTTAATTATTTAAGTTAACAAGTAACTAACTAAACTTAGTTACAACTTCTTTTCTAGCCAGTTTTGAAGTATAAAAATGAGATCAAGGATTCATTTGAGAGGAGGAACAACATAGATATTAAATATTTATATATTATAAAGTCAATCATTTATCTCTCTTCTATGCATTTTCTCTCAGGTAGAATGACTTTTGCAAATAGACTAATGGTACTTTCTCTAATGGTTGAATATATTTTTTAGGTAATGTAGGTATATCCATTTTTATATTATATTTTATAATAGATTATTTAAAGTTTATCAAATTTAACATCTTTTGAAGATTGTTTCTTGCAGTTCTATGTGCAAAATCCAAGTATTCAACTTGAACAATGATGAAATCATCATTATTTGTAATATTTTTTATCTAATTAATTATAAAAGTTATCTTTTAAAGATATTTTTGTAAAGATGTTGGTTTCTCAAATAAAATTGATATATTTTGCTAAGATGACACTCTTTGTTGAGACTCGCATGTTTTGTCTATATTATACTTTATTTTAACTGACTTTTAATTTAATTTAATCTGATTTTAGTTTAATATCTAATTGATCTAATTTATTCCTACATTTTTTAGTTTTTAATATAGTTTGTATTTAATTTATCATTTATTTATTATTTTCTTTATTAAGTTAAGTTTTCTTTCTTTGGTTACTTTAGATTTAGGTTTAGTTTATTCTAGATTAGTTTAGATTTGATTGTTTTAGTCTTTCTTAATTAGTTTGTTGACCTTTAATTAGTTTTTTTATGATTATTTCTCTTCTTTTTCTTGATTGTTGAGGTATATTTGTTTTATTGAAGATCTATTTATAAACTGATTTATTTTTATCTTTATTTTGTGTTTGCACTTTTTTGTTTATTATCTTAGTGTTATTTGGAAGTTATTATAGTAATGTAAAAATTTAATTGAGGATATATTATACTATTGAATCATATTTATTTCCTTAAAGATATTGACTTGTTCATAAGCCTTCTCTATCAGATAAGATATATTACATATTTATATCTTAATTGATTCATTATTTAATAACTAAATTTCTGAATTATAATGGAATATGTTGTATTCAATAACTTATTTTTTTTCCTAGAACATTTTAAAAACCTCACATATTTAGGATCATAATTTAACATTTATAACCTTACTATTATAATAGTATGAATTTAATTTAACATTTTTGATATGCAAAAGGGTTGATTAATTGATGAAAAAAAATTCATCCTCAACGCCCCTCAAACTGGCTCAATCATAATATTCAATTATTCTATTATTTTACTAATTATTATTGTGGATCTATCTATTATGCTATTATTCTATGATATATAATTCTACTATTGAAAATCATCTAATTAATTTCCATACAACTGGTATTAGAGCTTCAATTTTGGTAAGTTTATGCAACACATAATTTTTCTAGAGCACTAATAGGTCAAAAAAACATAAATTTTTGATCCAGGGAGAATTGAATTTTTCATTACCATAGTTTTGTTCATAAATTTTATTTAAAAAAATACCAATATAAAAAATGTATATATTATGTTTACCTCAAAAATTATTAGTTATTGAATTCATCTTTGTGAGATGATCCTAACACTATATTTTACTAGTACACTTTTTTGGGATAAAATTTTTACACTTGTACACAATAGTAGTAGTTGGACTCATCTCACTAACATGATATCAATGGTGTATTTTATTAGTAAACTTTTTGGGGATAAAACCCTCTTAGGGTTTGTGCATGGCTGATCTAAACATTCATGGATACAAGAAAGGGAAAGAAACTCTGAAAACTCCTCAAAAGAATGACATGGAGTCTAGACCTTCTAATTCATGTATTTCAGAGGCAGTTCAATAACTAAAGTTAGAGTAGTAGGGCATGGTGAAAAAAGATGATTTTGATATGGTTCAAGGGGATGTTATAGGGTTGATAGGGGACCTAAATAATGTGATGGATCTATTACAAAAAATATAAACCACTATAAAATATCCTCTACCACTTCAATTTGGTTCTCCTCCTCTAAACTATATGAACACCAATCCTAGTCCTAGATCGTTGTTGCCAAAAGTGGACTTGTGTAACTTTGATGGCAATAACCCATTCACCTAGATCACACTCAAATTAAAAATTTATTTGATCTACATCATACTCTATGTTGACAAAAATTAGTTATGGCCTCTCTATATCTGAAACCTGAGCCATTTATTTGGCATCATTGGTTGTGTGCTCAAAATAGAAATAATGGTCTCCTAGTTTCATGGTCAATATTTTATAAGGATTTTTAGCTCCACTATTATAACAATGTCTCTAAAACCTAATTTTGTTAGATATCCAAGTTACATAAGACTAGGATTGCTAAGGATTACATTCATCACTTTTAGAATCTGTCCTTACATGTGGTGGATATCACTAAGGAAATTTTCACTAACCTATTTTTGGATTGCCTCAAGGATAGTATCTAATTTAAGCTTCACATGTTTTAATTCAATACTGTATTATAGGTCACATGAAAGGCATGCATGGATGAGAAAAAATAGTTCATCAAATGAAGACCCTTCAATAATGTTCATGAATTTGCCTTCCCAACACTATCATTTTTGTAGCCTACCATATTGACACCTTAGTAAGCAAAATAAAAATGTGCAAAAGGTTTGTGTTTTGGTTGTGATAGTAAATGGAGCAAAGGACATAAATGTGCTAAAAATAATGTATTTTACATTGATGGCACCAATGATAAGGAAGAATATGATGGGGATTTAGGGGTAGGTTATGGAAGAACCTAAGGATGAATATGAACATTATCAACCTATTATTTCCTATCATTCACTTTCAATCATTAATAATTTCTTAAAACTCTTAAGATAGTGGGTTTATGGAAGAAAAAGAAGGTGACTATGTTAATTGACTCTGAGAGTACACATAACTCTATTAATATTAAGCTGGCTACTTGTTTGAATCATTTCATTAACCTAGCTCCAAAATTTTAGGTCATGATTGTATATGGTTGTACGATCAACTATTCTGAGAAATTTGATAGCATTAAGGTTGTTATAGGAGACTATTTGTTAGATTCCCTTATGTTAGTTATTATTTTGGGAGGAGCTACCATTATTTTGAGAATGAATTAGCTCACCACATTGGGCACTATTGAGATGAATATCCAAGAACTATTCAAGATGTTCCATTCAGAAGGTAAGACCTTTGAACTATGTGGATTACAAGACAAATCTCCACAATTGGTTATTTCCCACCAGATGATGAAGATTCTTAGAAAATGTGTATATGGTTTTATGGCATGCTTATCTTCCATAGAGGCTTAACCAACAAAGTATTCTACACATCTTTATTTATAAAGGGTGTTGGATGATCATTCTATTATTTTTGGTGACATGTGGGAAGGACTTCTTCCATGTTGTGCACATGATCATGTCATCATGATCATTCTTAGAGGTACACCACCTAGCATCAGACCCTACAAGTATCCTTATGCCAATAATATCAAAGTCAACAAATATTTTACAAGATATGTTGGATTCAGGAATCATCTAACATAGTCAAAGTGAATATTCCTCCCTAGTGGTCATTGTACAAAATAAGGATGATAGTTGAAAGATGTTCCTAGACTATAGAGAACTCAATAAGTACACCATCAAATATAAGTTTCCTATTCCAATAATTGATGATTTTTTAGATGAATTACATGGTGATATTTATTTTACCTTGTTAGACCTTCACTCTAGGTATCATCATATTTGCATCCGTGATGAGGACATACCTAAAACAACATTTAGAACTTATGAAGGCCATTATGAATTTATGCTTGTGCCTTTTGGCCTCATAAATGTACCATATAAATTTTATATTTTTATCAATATTATTTTTATTCCATTTTTAGAATGGTTATATTAGTGTTTTTTGATGATATCTTCATATACAATAAGAATTGGGAAGACCATTTGAAGCATATGAAATAGGTGCTTTCAGTTCTAAGACAACATCAGCTTAATGCCAAATCTTCCAAATATGATTTTGGTGTCTAATATGTGGAGTAATTTGGTCATACTTTTTCATGTGAAGTAGGTAAAGTTTATCCTAAAAAAATCTAAGCGATGATGGAGTGGCAGGTTCCTAAGACCTTAAATAACCTTCAAGCATTTTTGGGGCTAACTAGTTACTATCATAGATTTGTCAAAAGTTATGGTAGTATTATAGATGCAATAAGATTTTTTATAAATAAATATTCCTTCTATTGGACTGATTTAGATATCAATGCATTTGTATAGTTGAAAATGGCTATGTGCACAACTTTAGTTTTGGTTAATCCCGAGTTTTTAAAAACTTTTATTGTGGTGTGTGGCGCATCAGGATATGGCATGGGGGTT
The DNA here is from genome assembly GCA_037957365.1 of Torreya grandis. NCBI lineage: Eukaryota > Viridiplantae > Streptophyta > Pinopsida > Cupressales > Taxaceae > Torreya > Torreya grandis. The sequence continues at coordinate 1,564,748 of JARHVA010002633.1, read as the reverse complement.
ATAATCATGAATTAAGGTAGACAAATATAATTTGAAAGCTTCCAACTAGATGAATAAAATAGGCTCAAACCAATATATGAGAAAGATATGATGGCTATTCTACATGTTGTGATATATGGAGACCTTATCTCATGGGTCACCACTTTCAGGTAAAGACTTATTGATGCTAGGGAATTTTCCATGTTATTAATTTTTAGTTTATTGAGTTGATATGGTTCATTTATATTGTGATTTTCATGGTTAAGAGTCATATAATTCTTAATAATTTAAATTGTTACTCATAACGCATTTTCCTGCCAAATCTAGAACTCAAATATTTGAATACTATGAACTTGTTTGTATGTGATTTTGAATATAGGAAAATAGGTAATTAGGGGTTAAGTGTTTGATTATATTATAAAAATGGGTCAATGTCACTTTATTAAATATTTAATTCACATTTTATTCATTCATATAGGTGTGTTAGGTATAGTTAGTTAGCCTTGTTAATGTTGTTGAGAGGAATCAAGAACCATTGGAAAGGTAGTTATAGTATTCATATACCTATAAACGATGATGCATTATTATGTTTTTCGAGAGATGTAACTCTAATATTTGTAGGTTATCACCTCAAGATAATAAAAAATATCACCTTCATTTTGAAATTAAAATACACACACCATGTTATACCCTGTTTTAACTGTATTTTGTGTTAGAGAGAAGTTTGTGTATATGTGATCAGAAATAAAATACACTATATAATATTGATTTGGTTTAGTAGTATAAGGTAAAATATTATAATTATGATAATTATAATATTTTTAATTAGACTTTTTCTTATTTTTGATAATCAAATGACTGTATTTTGTGTTCCCATATCCCGTGTTCAAGAGAAGACTAAGTGTGCATTATTTTGAGAAGCAATAATTTGTCAAAAGTTTTTTAATAAAATTTACATGCTGGTGAGAATTTATTTTCATGAATTTAATTTTATTAAGAACATTTAATTTTGGTGTTTTATAATATTGTCTATGGAGAACAAACATAGACCATGTGTTTCTTGTCAGTTGTGACAAAGAAGACTGAGTAAATGTCATGTGCAAGAAAGGGTCCTATTGAATATAGTTTAGAGAGAATTTATGGTTGATAAATATTATTTAAATGTTTTTAAGACTCTCCATGTGATCAAAATTCATTTTCATTATGTATTTTATTAAGGAACTATGCTCAGACCTATAGAAGTTTGTTAAACTCCATATAGTCAAACTAAGAACCATATAAAATATGTGGACATTGAGGTTAAAAGGAGGTCCAATGAATAGAAGAAGCTATATTTGATATTTAAAGACCCTAAACTACCATCACAGTCAAAGGAATCTTTTTATAACTTTCAAAATTACAAACTAACCCTTCTTGGGCTTGTTTATCTAGAGATAACCCTATGTTAGGGTTTCAAGTCTAGATTATGAATATTCAAAGATTTTACCATTAAAAAATAATGAATTTTGGATATTAATTGGGCAATAATATTTTATAAATCATTTTATAGATTTAATATGTGTGAAGACCTTTGATTATGAAATAAAAGTGACTGTGTGTGATTTGGAGGAGTAAAGGCCTAATTAGACCAAAATAGATCCTATAAAGAGATTAAAAGAGTGACTTCCTAGTATATTTTAGCCAAGAAAATGAATGAATAGAAGGTAATCAGTAGAGGTTATAATAAAATAATTTTAGTTTAATGATATAAGATTGTACTTGTCCATACATTGTAAAAGAGCAAAAGAAAGCTACTAGAGAGCTTATCAATGGAAAGAAATAAGGTATGTTTTAAATAGTTGGTTTGAGAAGTTTTGTGGATGGTATATAGGATTCAAAGAGGATTTAATAAAGTGGTACGATGATGAGAATAAAACAAATAGAATAAAGATACATTGAACCATGTACTTAGTCATTTAGCCTATCCATCAATGTAAGAAGGGATTAGTAGAGAGTTAATGCATTGAGATTGCAAAAAAGATTAATAAGTAAGGAGGTAAAGGTGACTAATTGAAGTCTATTGTCAAGATTGGATAGTGTATTAAGATAAATTGATCCAAAGTTTAGTTCAAAAGAAGGTCCCAAATCATGATAAAACTTCTTGCATGTGGAAGAGCTCATCGAGAGCTTTCCATCACTTCTTTCGGATCACAAAATGGAGCCCGAATGCCCAAGTTATAGGTTGCTAAAGTTATTTTGTGACAAGAAAAATAAGGAGGTGTCACAATTTAAATGTGACAAGTGGACCAATCACTCATTGACATGTGGCAGTCCATTTTTGTACATTTGTGCAAAAAATTGGTTTGGTGTTTAGTTTAGTTTTAGCATTTGGTCTTTGATAGGTGGTCATATGGAGAACCATGGGCCCTACTATTAGCTCCCTGGGGGCCCTCAGTGATGGTTGACACACTTGATTAAGGAGAGGTGCCTTGGCCACCATCTCATAATGCATTGTATTTGCATTTGATTTTAAATCATAATTTTGTACCCATCAGATGCATGTGGGACAAATCAATTATATATTTTGAATAGCTTGTAATATTTCCTTAGCAATTTATTATTACCATTCCCCATTACACCACATGGGAGAACCCACATATGCCATGCCTTCCAACCACTTTTTCGAGTCAACCCCAAGATGTATGGAGACCATGAGAAATGTCGAGTTTACATAACTCATGATCTATCTTCCAATGTACCATGTCTTATGCCATGAGAAATTTTGAGCCATAGAGCTCAAGAATGGGATATGCCAAGTTTAATGCTGAGTCAATCCTTCCACATGCCTTGAGATTGGAGACAAGACCAAACCTTTTGCCATTCTACAAAGGTTGAGTCATATTTCATACTAAAATTGCTGTAATGTTGACTGTGGAGCCATTAAGGCCTAGTTTGATGTCTCAAGCCCATCAAAAGGGGTATCAAAATTGGTAAAGGTGGTCGAGCAGCTATTAAAAGACATAAAGTCATTTATGTTTACCAAATGTGGGATAAAACAAGTAAAGGTAATCCCAAAAATAAAGGTGAAAGACTTGAACTCGTGACCTACCATGTAAAATGGATATGCCTTGACCACCCAAGCTATGGGTTTAGAAGTGTTATAAAAGGCACGAACTTGTATTTGCGTGTAATTTTCTATAGACTGTGTATTTTTATTTTAATAGGCTGAGAGCTAGTTTAAGCTTGGAAAAAGCTAGTAAATGGATTTTAATCGATTATCCAACATGGTATATAGTAAGTAAGCCTTTTTAATTATGTTTTGTAATTAAAAATAGAAGTTAAAATTATTATTTTGGATAGACTAATATTTTAAGTGGAAGGACTTAAGCACCTTCAGAAAGGGATTGAAGACTGAGGAAGGATTTCAAGTTGCCGAGCTTGAGTATATCAACAAAGGCAGAATTATTGGATAGAGATTAGACCTAAGGGGAGTTGTGTTGCATTTAAAAAAAATTGTAAGCCATTTATTTCACAAATTTAATAGAAATGGTCCTCACTATTGGGCAGACCTGGAGACGTAGACAAGAGATGTCAAACTCCATTATCAATGTCAGATGGTAATTGCCATTTGATTGCATGTTTTCTTTTAGATTCTAATGTTTAATTATGAATACATGTAAAGATTAAAAAATTAACATTTTATGACATATTTAAAATCAAACCAGTTTTATTGGTGAATGGAAGTTAAAAGTCATTCAACAGTTCCAATCCAATTTGATAACTGAGAACACTTATTTGCCAAACAATTTGTAAGTTCTTTTGAGTATTTCAAGAATTTGTTAAGTTTGAGAATTTAGTATCCATAATATAAACTTCACTTTGAGTTTATCAGTGTAGTTTATGAATCAAATTGGTATCAGAGCAATTAGAATGCAGTGTTAGCTTCTGATTGTGTGATTTGACAATTGCTTTCAATTTATTGGTTATCAATATCACTTGAATAGATTTCAATGTGTAGTTGTGGAATTAGTGTGTTTGCAGGAAACCATGGGCAAGTTGTCACATAAAGGTAAGATGGAAGAGCTTGAAAGCATCAATACCTAGATTTAGGATGAGAATGCATTCCTGAGATGCAAACTCTTAACTCTTGAAGAGCAAGTTGCATGTTTGAAATTAGAGATTGAATTTAAGGATGAGATATTGATCAAATTGTAGTGTGGTAAACCAAAGAAGGCCATACCTTCTACTTTAGATGCAGAGACTGTGACTGAGTACAATGTATGTTATTAACCAAGTAATTCATCTTCTTCTTTTTATTCAAATTCAGATTCAAGTAATTATGCTTTTGGTAGTTTTGAATAACAAACTAAGGGTATAAGATCTAAATTATTTAAGAAAATGGGATTTAATGGAAGAAGTCTTGGTCGAGATGGCCAAGGAATTAATAACCCAATACAGGTAGAGTATAGATCTCCTCATGCAGGTTTGGGTTACACTAGTGAGTAGGTTCATATTGGAGAAACTTCTTCCATGGCTAAAGGAAGACAAGCTTCTGATAGAAAAGGTCTAAGGCCACTAGTAGAGCATGTGTAGTATAGGAAAATAAGATATTGATATTCCACCTCCTAGTTCCTACACTAGAGTTAGCATGAAATCTTTTGATCCACTTTTTATGTTTAAGAAATTTGTATTTAACATTCAGAAGATGGTGCAATCATTTCCTTGCACTTTTTGTGGGATGCATAACCACAGTGTTGCATTTTTTTGGAAGAGACATGCTTTGATTAAGTAGATTGCAAGTGTTACAGACCATTCTCGTCATGGCAAAGCAAGAAGAGGTAAAAGGGAGACCTCACCTAAGAAGGTTTTATGGACTCATTGCCATATGAGTGGACATCAGATTAATCATTATTTTAAACTTCAATCATCTTTTCATTCTAGACATGGTAAAACTAAGATGATTTATCACCTTGTTAATAAGGTCAATGAAGTTAAATCAATCCATAATGATGTTAAGGAATCCACTAAGGAAATCAAGTTAACTAGGTAAAAAATTTGATTAAGTGGATTTATAATGCATTTATTTTTCAAAGCATTATTAAGAATTTGATTAAGGGAAAGAACAAGCTTTGATGATGCATTAGTAGAGCTTGTGAGAACACTTCGAGATAGGTTTATCATTTGAAGTATTTCAATTCTCACCTTATGTTTAATAGCTCTATGTTTTGGAATCTCCTATTTATGCTAAGTGAGTTATCTGTAGGACTTTAATTCATTTGATCAGTTGGAGAAAATAGCAGAATGCATGTTGTGGGTTGAGTTAATTCCCTTACAACATTTGTCTCATATTTGATTGCTATTTTGAGAATGTATCCATTTTCTTGACATGGATGTATAGATGCATTGTAAGGCCCTTTGGGCATGTTTGGATGTTAGGCAATATACACTTTGTGTTGTTTGCATTTGCTTAACATTGTAAGTCCCATTTTAGGGCATTGTATTGTAACATGTCTACAACATTTATTATATGTTGTTGGTATTAACAAACTTGTTTTTCAGTTACATTAGGAATTGTTTCAGTTATTGACAGGTCATCACTTTATAAGATGTGACATGGGCAGACATTTTTGGTATGTTGTGATTAGTTTATTGGTAGTTACAGATTCCTTTACTCATGCCATGTGTAGGCACTTTTAGTTGAGTTGTGAATCATTTATTTTTCCAATGTTTCTCTTGCTATGATTGAGTTTTTTTTATGTGATATAGTAGACCAATTATCAATTTTTAGAAGATAGTAGACTTTTGGAGACCAAAAGCCTCTTTTGTAGGGAGGTGTGATCCAGAGTTTAGTTTAAAACAAGGTCCCAAATCATGATGAAACCTCTTTCACATGGAAGATCTCATCGAGAGCTTTCCAACATTTCTTTTAGATCACAAAATGGAGTCTGAATGCCCAAGTTATAGGTTGATAAAGTTATTTCATGATAGGCAAAATAAGGAGGTGTTGCAATTTGAATACGATAAGTGGACCAATCACCTATTGACATGTGATAGTCTATTTTTGTTTATTTTTTCAAAACTTTGGTTTGGTGTTTGGTTTAGTTTCATCCTCTAATCTTTGATAGGTGGTCATATGGAGAACCATGGGCCACATTATTGGCTCACTGGGGGCCCTCAGTGAGGGTCGACATACTTGATTAATGAGGGATGCCTTGGCCTCCATCTCATAATGCATTGTATTTTCATTCGATTTTAAATCATAATATTGTACCCACTAGATGCATGTGAGACAAATCAATTGTATGTTTTAAATAGCTTTTAATATTTCCTTGGTAATTTACTATTACCATTCCCCATTACGCCACATGGGAGAACCCACACTTCCCATGCCTTCCAACCACTTTGCTGAGTCAAGCCTAAGATGTATGGAGACCATGAGAAATGCTAAGTTTACATAACTCGTGATCTATCTTCCAATGTACCACATCTTATTGCATGAGAAATGTCGAGCCATAGAACTCAATAATGGGATATGCCAAGTTTAATGTTGAGTCAATCCTTCCACATGCCTTGAGATTGGAGACAAGAACAAGCCATTTGCCGTTCTATGAAGGTTGAGCCATATTTCATACTAAATTTGGTGTAATGCCAATTTTGGAGCCATTTAGGCCTATATTGATGCCTTGAGCCCACCAAAAGGGGCATCGGCATTGGTAAAGGTGGCTGAGTAGCTATTAAAAGACATAATGTCATTTATGTTTGTCGAATGTGGGATTAAAAAAATAAAGGTAATCCCAAAAGCAAAGGCTGAAGACTTGAACTCATGACCTTCCATGTAAAATGGATATGCCTTGACCACCCAAGCTATGTGTTTATAACTGTTGTAAAAGGCACGAACTTGTATTTGAATGTAAGTTTCTACAGACTGTGTATTTTTATTCTAATAGGCTAAGAGCTAGTTTAAGCTTGGAGAAATGTAGCAAATGGATTTTAATCCATTATCTAACTTGATACATAGTAAGTAAGCCTTTTTAATTATGTATTGTAATTAAAAAGAGAAGTTAAAATTATTATTTTGGATAGACTAATAGTTTAAGTGAAGGGACTTAAGCACCTTCAAAAAGGGATTGAAGACTGAGGAATGATTCCATGTTGCCAAGCTTGAGTATATCAGTGAAGGTGGAATTCTTGGATAGATATCAAACCTAAGGGGAGTTGTGTAGTGTTTCAAAGAATTTGTAAGCCATTTGTTGCAAAAATTTAATATAAATGGTCCTCACTATTGGGTGGACCTAGATACATAGGCAAGAGATGCCATTATCAATGTCAGATGGTAATTGTCATTTCATTGCATGTTTTATTTCAGATTCTGATGTTTAATTATGAATACATGCAAAGATTAAAAAATTGACAATTTATGACATTTTTAAAATCAAATTGGTTTTATTGGTTAATGGAAGTTAAAATTCATTTGACAGTTCCAATCTAATTCGATAACCAAGAACTCTTATTTGCCAAACAATTTGCAATTTCTTTTGAGTATTTCAATAATTTTTTTAATTTTGAGAAATTCAGAATCCATAATACAAACTTCACTTTGAGTTTATCAGTGCAGTTTATGGATCATAAAGAGATTGGATATATATATATATATAGAGGTTTGAAACCAAAAGGTTAAGGGCAAAAAATGACAAGGATCAAAGCAAGATGTTGTGGAAGAGGTAAAGGTGTACACAATTCATGATTGCATCCATAATAGACAAGGTTATTAAATTCATTTGCATCACTTATCGTGATAGCCTTAAATATTTTTTGGAACAATGATTTTCATTTGAAGAATAACATAAATGGGTGACTAAAATGATAGGCTATAATTTTGAAATAGTGTATAACAAATGCAAAGAGAATGTGGTGGATGACCCTCCCTTAAGAGGATTAATCAATTGAGGCATTATAATTTGCCATGACCATGTGGTACATAGATTGGCTAGAGGAAGCAAGATCAGAATGGGATACTGTGAACACTACAAAGAATTTGATTCAAAATATTCAATAGAGTTTTGGTGAATATGAAAAATTTACATGGAAAGTGAACACATTATGCTATAAATATAGATATAACTCTATAAGCATTCTCTTCTCAAACATAAAATTATTCAATAAATTCATGTTTCTCCACTAGGAGGTCACTCTAGATTTTTTTAAAACATATCATAGAATCAAGCAAGATTTATTTTGGGAAGGACTCAACGGGGATGTCTAGAAACATGTTTTTGAATGCATGGTACTTCAATATAATAAAGGTGAAACCATTAAGACCCTAGGTCTTTAATAACCTTTAACCATCCCTAGCCAACACTGGGAGGAAGTTTCTATGGACTTAATTACGAGGATATAATGAATTGAGGGTAAAAATGTTATCATGGTAATTGTGGATTTGCTCACCAAGTATGCTCATTTTTTTCCTTATCAAAATCATTTATTACTAGTATAATAGCTTCTAATTTTCTAAATACAGTTCAAAAATTACACAGTTCTCCAAAGATCATTGTATGTGACCAAGATCCCATATTTACTAGTAATTTTTGGACTAAATTATTTGTATATTTGGGCACCTATTTGGATCCTAGCTCATACTATCATCCTCAATATGATGGATAAATAGAGGTAATCAACAAATATCTTGAAGGGTATCATTTTTTCTATTTCTAACAAATAGGATAAATGGGTTCATTGGTTGCCATTTTTTGAATGGTGTTATAACACTTATTTTCACACTTAATCCAAGATATCTCCCTTTGTGTAATTGTATGGGTATCATCCCCCATCCATTGCTTCATATTTGAAAATGCATCCTAAGTTTTCAGATATTGAGTAACACATTCACTATCAATTAAAGGTGCTAGTTAGTTTCTGAGATAATTTTGTAGTGGCATAAAATCAAATGAAACAACAAGCAGATCAACACCATAGTGAATGACATTTCAACATAGGTGATCATTTATTTATGTGTTTACATACATATAATCAAATGTCTCTAAAGAAACAAAAAAAACATAAAAAATTTGTCATATAATTATTATGGCCATTACCAAATCTTGATAAAAATTAGTAGTGCAACTTACAAGCTGAAATTACCCTCATCCACTTGCATACATTCAATATTCCATGTATCTTGACTGAATAAAGTAATTAGACATAGATTTTCCACTCAAGATGAGTTACCTAAATTAGATGAACAAGTTTGAGTCATTTTAGATCTTGAAGGGATCCTTCACATGCACACTAAACAACAATGGACTAGAGCCATTAAGCAATATTTCATCAAATGGAAAAACCTGCATTCTAAATATGTAACATGGGAGGATGAAGTTTTATTATATCAATATCTTTGTTTGATTCAATGTTGAAGAAAATATCATTTTGAAGGGGAGGGGTATGTTATGACCTTAACCTATAGTACATCTATGGATTTGTGTGGCTAATTTGTTGTTTACACACATTAATATTAGCTTGTTGCATTTCTTGATGTTCTTAGTATGGTCAGTGTATGGAATAACCATCATTAAGTAGAGTATATATAGGAGGTAGTGGTTAGTATTTTATCATCATACTGTAAATTATGTTCTTATTTCATTATTTTTGAGGTCACCCCCTAAAAGTGGTTCAGTCATAATATTCAAGTATTGTACTCTCTCACCAATTAGTATTGTGGATTTGTTTATTCCACTCTTTATTTTACAATACATAATTTTATTATTACTAATCATCTAAATAATTTCCATAGACTCAAAATGGAACAATAATATGTTTTATTCTTTTCAAGGTGTCAAATCTCCTCACATTAATAGGTTAATGAACATTCTAAACTCAATGAAGCAACATGGGATGACAAAGTGGGATCCCCCCTCCCGGGAGATTCAAACTTAAAGTTTACAATACTGCTAGGGGTAATCTAGGGGCCTCTAATGTGGGTTGCATTACCCATGACTATGTTTTATATCCTATTCACTATGGTTCTATGGATATTTTTGAAGGAATGAATAACTAATCTGAGACACAAGATCTAGTTTTCTATTTGGAGTTGGTTGTTGATTGTAGTATCAATAATGTGATTATTGAAGGAGATAACATGGGGATCATCCACACTGTCTGAAACCATGGTCCTATATATTAGAAAATGTGAAATATCTTAAACTATGTTTGGAATATTATTGATGGTCTTAATTATTGGGATGCCTCACATTACATATGTGAAGCCAATCAGGGGCTAGATACACTTGTCAATAAGGGTATTTCACAAACTAGTGATCTAATCATTGATAATGTGTGGAGTGTGTAGGAATTGGAAGAATAGGCCCTTAGTTTCCCTGATGGGTTTATTGTTTCTTTATTTTTATAATACATGGGGTTTTTGGTTCTTTTTTGTCCCCTTGTAAATTGTTGATATTAAATAAGGCAGGAAACAAGGACAATGAAATATTTATTTTTATATGTGAATTGACATAATAAGTTGTGCAATATATTTATCTTCAAACATGAAATATTCCATTTACTTTCACTATAATTTTCATTTTTTGATAATATGACATCAAATATAATAATGGAATTCTATTTCAATCAAATATATCAATATTCTAACTTTATTGTGTTAAAGATGAAAACACCTGGCAAAATAGTTAAATGTATTAAAACTTGAAAAACATAATTTTCTAGTCAAGAAATATTTTATTAATTTAAATAATTTTTCTTGGCATGCCATGGTTATTATATAAATGTATGTGAACCTTTTGAGATATATTTTTGACAAAATAGTAACCCATGTTTTGATCAATGTATAGAAGTTGTCCACACTGGGTGGCACTATTACCTCATATCTCTCTGTAGTTTAAATTAACTTTGATAATTCCACCAAGGGTAATTTAGGGGCATATAATATGGGTTGTGTTACCCTTGAATATTTTTGATCCCTCATTTATGTTGCTTCCATGAAGCTCGGCAAAGGCACAAATAATGACGCTAAAGTATAAGGTCTAGTTTTAGGTTGGGAGTTGGTTTTCGACCAATTGATAGTGTGATTATTGAAGGTAATTCCATTTTCAATAATCAAATGTAAAATATAATAATGGAATCATGTTTAAATCAAACCTATTAATATTGTAACTTTATCAAGCTAAAGTTGAAGAATTGGATAAAATAGTTAAGGGTATTAAATTTTGTAAAAGATAATTTTTTACTCAAAATATATTTTATTAATTAAAATACAATTGTTTGTTGTGTTAGTGCTATTATATAAATTTATGTGAACCTTTTGAGATGTATTTTTGATGATTTAGTAACAATGTCTTGATCAATGCATAAAATTTGTCTGGATTAGATATCACTATTACCTCATATCTCTATATAGTTTAACTTAACTTTGACAATGTTAGCAAGGGGAATCCAAGGGCCTCTAGTTATGTTTGCATTAGTCATAACTATGTTGGATCCCTCAGTCGTGTTACTTCTATGAATATCATTGAAGACATGAATAATGACATTGAGGTACAAGGTCTAGTTTTGGGTTTGGAGTTGGTTGTAGATTGTATTATTGATAGTGGTATTATTGAAGGTGATTCCATGATTATCATCCACACTCTTTGCAACCATGGTCCCATATATTTGAAAGTGGGAAACATCTTAAACCATGTTTAGGATCTTTCAGATGGTTTTAATTCTTGGGATGCTTTTTATTGCTTCCACAAATCCAATCAAGGTGTGGATATAGTGGTCAATAAGGGGATTTCACAAACTAGTGATATAATCATTGATAATGTGTAGAGTGTGTGGGAATTACAAGAACATGCACTTCTTTTCCATGGTGTATCCTTTACTCCTTGCTTGTAAAAATCCCTTGGGGTTTTATTTCTTTATGTTCCCTTGGAGGTCCTTTCCTTGGAAAGGGGTTGTCTACGTTTGGGGTTTCATTATCTTTTAGGGTGTGTTCCCAATTTTTTTTTTTTGTCTGATGATTGTGTTAATAAAATGGGTGAGGGACTAGTCAACCTTTTTTACCTATATCAAAATTTTTAAAAAAATAGTAAAATATAATTTTTTGTATGGAAAGAATGTAATTTAGTAGTTTTACCTATCTTGAAACCTATGATGGTAAAAACCCTGTTGCACCTTTTATGTAAAATGTAGTTTGTAACAATAATTTAATACTTTAAGGTGAGATGAGTGATGATGGTGAGAGGAAAGGATAAGGTATTTTTGATGATATCGTATACCAATGGGCACATATCAAACAT